>OZ002731.1:3048026-3648026 GCA_963924305.1 Polygonum maritimum
GTTTGTGTGGACGATGGGAGGAGGGTGGATCTAAGAAAACAAACTATGGATTATACGGCTTGATTCCAACGAAGACGACACAACAACCACGACAAGCCACACTCCTTCCATCGGTTCCGAAGATTCGACTTAGAGGTAAGTGGAGTTTCGTATTGAAGGTAAACGAACAACGATGGCTTTGATTCCGCTATAACGCTAAGAGGATACGTAGACAACTTAATTTGTTAAGCTCAAGCCCTTTAATTATGTCCCCACTTTATGTTGTATTTTTTTAAACTAACAATTATCCGTAAAAAACATATTATGTGGTAAACCGTGGGCATAATTAACTAGCTGTCAGGTTCTAACGACTAGTTTTAAATAACCGGGGCTTGATGAACCGCGATCGTGGCTCTGAAACGCGATCGCGTTCACGATTTAATCATAAAAACAATCCGTTCGTGTTTGTACACGAATATGTCGGTGTACAGGTTTCAAATCCTTCTTCAATGATCTTGATGTCTAGCCTCTTCGTCTTCAATGACCTGCAAAACAATGGACATAGGGGCGAGCGACCCCTAATCCACCTCCGATGCTTAAGTCAATAACTGCAATGTCGAAAAAGGCGTCAGGCAGAGCGAATAGGCTAGAACGTACCAGGCACATGGCGAATACATGTGTATTTATAGAGGAAGGGAGACAAGCGCAGGGGACACCGCCCCAGGCGGGCCGATCGGTTGGGCTAGGGTTAGGGTTAGGCGATTCCTTGCCCCCCAAGTCAACCAATATCTTATCCCATCTAAGGATAAGATCTTCCTCCATAAATATATCCTAATCTAGAGTAACTACCCTAATACAAGGATAAAGCAGAATAAATATGGATAGGCATAATAAATAAGATAAGGAAATAAATGCTAACTAATTGATGTCGGAATCAATGCCCGCCTACAATTGCCCCCTCCGGGACCCTATACTCGTGCACCAAGTACTATCCCGTGTATAGGGACCGGAACTAAAGCGGTGAGTGGCAATGCAGATAGGGGTGCTCTTATTCGTATATTCGTGTATTCATATATTCGTATATTCGTACATCCGTATGCCATGAATATGGGATCCATGCAACTCTTACGCAAACGTCGCGTAAGGCCTTCGTCTACCAATGGCTCGGGCTTAACACCTTCAAGTACTTGATTCGAGTATTGCAAAGGATAAAAATGACAAAACGTTTCCACGCGGATTTAAAAACAAAACGTGTTTGAAATGTCAATGAGTTGGAAAACAAAAGAGGCGGCCGCCCTTGGCAATATGTTGAATAGTACTCGAATCATTGGTGGAACTTCTTTTTCGAAGCGATGTTTTAAGTGCAAAGCACTAGCCCATATGCCCCCTGTCCTAGCACCGCAGCCGCCACAAATGGGCCCTTCCGAGCTTTGCCATCAATGGGATGCGCTTCCCATGGCCAATCGAGGCATCGCATTGCCAACTCGGAAGGTTTGTGGGTGCGCGCGTCGCACCATAGCCCGCTCAACGGCGCTCTGTAGGATGCTCGGCATATCTTGGCGGTTTCTCATAGCACCTACCACGCTCGCGGTGTGCCGCCCGCGCTCGCGGTTCGTTTCGTAGGACCGAACAAGGCATGTTAGGGGTTCTCCGCGCCCGCGGCTCCCGGTCCCGCGTTCGCGGTTCGTTTCGTAGGACTGAACAAGGCGCTCTAAGGGTTCTCCGCACCTGCGGCTCCCGGTCCCGCGCTCGCGGTTCTTGCTGACAAATTCGAATGGAGTCGGTCAAGGCCGGTCTTTTTGATATCGTCTCGTTGATCTTGCTGTCAAACTCGAATCGGTAAGGAATTGTGTGATGGAGTCGGTTAATACCGGTCTTTTGATGTCGGCTCTAGGCACGTACGTTGACGTCATACTGCCCCCGCTCGACAGACCATCTTGCGACTCTTCCCGAGAGGTCTGATTTTGATAGCAGAGGTCGGAGTGGGTGGTCTTGTAATGTTGGTTCTGGGCACGTAAGTTGATGTCTTATGCCCCTGCTTGACAGACCGCCTAACGAATCTTCCGGAGAGGTCCGACTTCGACAACAGAGATCGCAGCGGAGAAGCGGTTACTACAAGGGTCGGATGCTTCCCTTCATGTAGGCCTCGGTGTCCGTCTTTGTGTGGGCACACCGTCGCTCTTAGGAGGATGCTCGGAGAAGCGGTTACACAAGGGTCGGATGCTCCCCCTCGTGTAAGCCTTGGTGTCCTTCTTTTGCATGGGCACACCTTCGCTCTTGGTAGGATGCTTGGAACCCGTAACTTCTTTATGAAAGCGGTTTCTTTCATAAGCGGGGTCGATTGTCCCTTCGCATGGGACATACACTGCTCGTACTTAGGTTCGTACCCAATTTTGAGCTGCTTGGAGCGAATTTCCAGCATCGGCCCCTGAAATTAAAACATAGTACGCTCTCTAAGCTTTCCAAAACATCTTGAGTCGTCCCGATTGGACGACTGTAGCTCACGAACGAGCTTGCACAACGCAGCAGGGCGTTGCTGTCACGAGAGCCAGATTGCTCCGACTTGATCCACGATTTCGGATCAACTGGAGCGCGATTCTGGTCTGATCCGCGATATCTTTAGCTTTCCAGAGACATAAAGCTTGCGAATTGTCGACGTCTCTAGCTCCTGAACAAAGGGTTGGAAGCACACTTCTCTGTTCTGCGCATTCTTCAGGATAGCAGCCTTCGGACGTCCTTTTGACCCTCTTCGAGAGAGTTTCTGGGGCTGACGTCTAAAGATGGCTTACAGATAGTTCTTTTCTCTTTCCATTGATATATTGATCGTCTGATTCCGATAAGCGTAGCTCCCGGACGATTGATCGGAAGTTGGCTCATCGATCCTGTCCGCGAAATACAGCGCAGTCCTTTGCGACGCGATTTCGACCCGGATACAGCGAGTTTCCGGTTTTAACGTGTGAACGAGAAACATAGCATTCGGAGTCTACTTTCCAGCGCCGCTTCAATCATCTCGTTCTGATCACTGTGGAGCCCGATCGGACCATTACAGCGTCGGAGGTTCTGCCTTGATCGGTGGGCGGCGATCAAGCCCTTCGACCCCTTGAGCCCGATCTCATGCCCTCGGTGGATTCCGAGCCTTCACGAGATCTAACACTCGCTTCGTCGTGCCCCCGCACAGGGCACCTCTTTGGGCTCAATCGACACAATCCTAACGGCGTTGCACCGTTCGGATCTCGCGACGGGATTAGGGTTTATGCTCGGGTACTCGTGGTTGTAGCCGACGATCTTCATCCACTGCTGGGCCCACGCTCGTGGACCCGTCACCGCGCTCATGTTGGTTCTCGCGCTCGCGAGTTCCTCTTTCCTCGTCGCCCTGCCCGCGCTTGCCGGTCTGCCACCGCACCCGCGGTTATAGTGCAGTTTGCTTTTGGCGACGACTGAGGGCTTGTGTGGTGGGATCAGCTCTGATCATAACCGCTAGCTACGTGTACAAACACAGTATAACCGCGGGCGCGTAGAGATCCCGCGATATGTGGATCGTCCGAATCCGATAAGCGTAGCTCTCGAAAAGCGAGTCGGAAGCACGATTGGTAGTTCTGTCAGTCGCTGACCCATGGTCGCGGATGGTGGACCCGCGGTCACGGTTTGCCCCAGAACAGAGGTTTCATTCTTTGGAGCGAAATCGCGCCCGCAGCAGGGGCTACCGCGCCCGCGGTTTTGCCCCAGACTGCGATTCTCCGCGCTCGCGGATGGGCCACCGCGCTCACGGTTAGGCCCGCGGTTTGACTTTGCGATTAAGGCTCCGCTTGGCAACCTAAAGTTTTACCGTATTCAATATGGATTTGCCTTGATGATCAAACAACACCTATGTTTTGACTAGTACACACCAATTGGTGTTTGATTGGTAATTTCTCCAATTTATACTAATCTTCACTTACGCACGAATTGATCTACACGTAGCTTGATCGACAAGCAACACGTGCGCTCATACATGATCGCGATCGGTTCCTGCCCCAAACGTAGGGTTTTCATTGGATCGATAATCAACAATGATTTTTGAATAGGGCAACTCCTTGGATCGACAATCCAAAACAATTCTTGAATCAGGACGCTCTATGGATCGACAATCCAGGGTCCAATTTAGCGATGCGCACCACCAAATCCCGTACTTGACTAATTGATTCAGACCTTACAATGCTATGACTCGCGATTCCGTCGCTTGAGTCGAGTCCCCATAGGTCTGTGCGATGAACAGACGTGCTTGCGAGGGGATTACGTCATGGATTGAGTCGGATCCAGGCAAGGCGCCTTGCCCGGATCGCAATGTGGTCTATCATCCCGAACGAGTATCGGGTTCAACGCGCGTTGGGATTCGTTCTCCGAGCGAATTTCGGAGTTCGCACGCTCTGGCCTCGATCCTCGGTCGCGGGCTATGGACCCGCGGTCGCGGGTTGTGAATCCGCGGTCGCGGGTCTAGGGCTGCCGAAAGCGAATCGCTCGATTCGCTTGGTGCGATTGCCCCAGGGTTGACCAAGATCGTATTTTCGTTGTTTGGGGTCGATTACAGCACCATAGTTATGGTTCGATTGTTGTTCCTCACGGACGGTGCCAAATGTTTGTACACGAATATGTCGGTGTACAGGTTTCAACTCCTTCTTCAATGATCTTGATGTCTTTATACTTCTTCGTCTTCAATGACTTGTAAAACAATGGACATAGGGGCGAGCGACGACCCCTAATCCACCTCCGATGCTTAAGTCAATAAGTGCAATGTCGAAAAAGGCGTCAGGCAGAGCGAATAGGCTAGAACTTACCAGGCACATGGCGAATACATGTGTATTTATAGAGGAAGGGAGACAAGCGCAGGGGACACCCCCAGGCGGGCCGATCGGTTGGGCTAGGGTTAGGGTTAGGCGATTCCTTGCCCCCCAAGTCAACCAATATTTTATCCCATCTAAGGATAAGATCTTTCTCCATAAATATATCTAGACATAACTACCCTAATAAAAGGATAAAGCAGAATAAATATGGATAAGTATAATAAATAAGATAAAGAAATAAATGCTAACTAATTGATATCGGAATCAATGCCCGCCTACAGTTCGGATCCGGAACCGACTGCAGAACCAGCAGGAAACCGCAACCGAACCCGTTCCTTACCGGTTCCGGTTCCAGGTTTCGGTTCGCCGGTTCCGGGCCCATGACTGGCTATGACCACGACTAGTTGATGTTTGGGAGGTGCCTCGGCCAACACCTTTCCTCTCATAAAACCGGCTCTAAGTTATGATAAGATTATATCATAAAAAATAGTATCTATATACTTCTTGGTTGACATATATTTTGATCAATGAAGTTCCGTATAAGTTTACTTGCATGTCCTTTATCATGTCATACATCTTTTTATGAGGGAAGGGGGTGTGGGGGGTTGTTTTGGGGGAAATTTAAAGAAGGTAATCTCTCCCAAAAATAAATTAGCTAACTAGACTCTTCCTCTTATATAAAACCCCCTATTCTCTTCTTTTTCTCTCTCCTCTTCATTTTTTTTTGCACTCATCCCTCTCTCCCTCTCATCTCCATTTTCTTTCCTCTCTTCCCTCCCTCTCTTTCCTCTCGCCGGCGCCCACCCCAATCCGTCTCTCCCTCACGTCGCCCTCCCTTTCCTCGCCGTCGCCCTCTCCGACCACCTATGCCACCGCCGTCACCGCCACCGCCGTCGATTTCAGGTTCGTTCGCCCTCTCCCTCTCCTCCCCCTCATCCCTCTCTTCTAGATCTGGGCCCGTTGAAGCCAGATCTAGGCTCTTTGGAGCCAGATCTAACCAGATCTGGGCTTGTTCGAGCCAGATTTGGGCTCCTACGAGCCAGATCTGGGCTCCTACGAACCAGATCTGGGCTCCTACGAGCCAGATCTAGGCTCCTACCAGCCAGATCTAGACTCGTTCGAGCCAGATCTAGGCTCCTACGAGCCAGATCTAGACTCGTTCGAGCCAGATCTAGGCTCCTACGAGCTAGATCTAGGGTTGGGTTTTTGAGTTTTTGGCTTTTGGGGTTTTTAGGATGACAAGTTCAGTTTTTGGGGGTTTGGGATGATTTTATGTTTTTGGGTGATGACAAGTGGTTTTTTATAAGTTTTAAGCAATTTAAGTTTGTTATACGGATCTGACTGATGACAAGTTTTTTTTAAGGGTTTTGGGATGATTTTTATGGGACTGAGTGATGACAAGTTGTTTTTAATAGGTTTTAGCGATGATACGTTTGTTTTTCATGTGTTTTGGTGATTATAAATTTGTTTTACGAATCTGAGTGATGACAAGTTTGTTTTAAGTTTTTTGGGATGATTTTGGGTGATGACAAGTTAGTTTTACGGATTTGACTGATGACAAGTTCGATTTGAATGATTTTAAAAGTTTTTAGGATGATTTTATGGGTCTGGGGTGATGACAAGTTCGTTTTGATGTGTTTTGATGATTATAAGTTTGTTTTACGAATCTGGGTGATGACAAGTTTGTTTTAAGAGTTTTGGGATGACAAGGTGGTTTTTATGGGTTAATTTTTGCATTGTTAAGTTTGTCTATATATTACTTTTAATTATGGCCTATTAGCTCAAATGGTAGAGCAACGTGCTTAACGCACAATAATGTGGGTTCAAATCCCACATAGGCATACTAATAAATTCTGATGACAAGTTGCATACGTGATGACAAGTTTTGTACGTGATGATAGGTTTTTTTTTGTACATGACGACAGGTTGAGTGATGACAAGTTTTTGTACGCAACGACACGTTTTTGTATGCGACGGCACGTTTTTTATACGTTATGACAAGTTTTTGTGCGCTATAACAAGTTTTTTATAAGCGATGACAAGTTTTCTACGCAATGACAAGTTTTTCGTAACGGATGACAAGTTTTCTACGCAATGACAAGTTTTTCATAAGGGATGACAAGTTTTTCATAAGGGATGACAAGTTTTCTACGCAATGACAAGTTTTTCTAAGCGATGACAAGTTTTTATGCATGGTTACAAGTTTTTTTTCAATTTTTCGGTGACAGGATTTTTGGATGACAGGATTTCCGATGACAGGATTTAACTGGGACGCGGTGGCACGCGTGTAAATTTTTTTTTTGACTAGGGGTATTTTTGGAAAAATGACTAGTTAGCACATAAATTTTCAAGGCAGCCTATCCGCTCCACAAAACTCCCCAAATAGCCTACTCTCCAAATTTTCTCTTTTTTTATTGGATATTTCATTTCATGTTCCCAATTTTTTTTTTGTTAATTTCATGAATGTACGTTGTGTAGTTAAACCGTATAACTTGAGCTCACCTTCTCTGGATATGTTATAAGATTATCACAAATGAATATCCATTATCTACGCAAATTTTCTTCTACGATTCTGATATAGTCATGCTGATTTTGTACATTAATTAAATCAAATGTAAAGATGAGAAAGAAGATCGACACTAAAGGCATGCCAAATCTTTGCTTTGGAATTTAATTTCTACTTTAACCGGCAAAGGTGGAAAAAGTGAAGAAATAAAAGATCTTTGTTTTTGTTTTCTCTTTAATAATTGGGTGTGAAATGGAATTATCATATTGAAATTTATTTTGTAGTTCACATACTTATAAAGTACATATTTAAGCTTGTTTGTAAGGGAGGTTTTCGTTTAATTCAACTTCTTCTTTTTAGGATTAGGATCGCCGTAACTATTACATGAGGGCAAATTGTTAACAAAGAGTCTCGAACCTGAGACCTCATTATACATACACGAGTGCTTTGCTCTGTATAATATTATAGTGTAATGTTTTTAAACGTTGGCTATTTGATTGAAAAGAGTCTAAAAAGATTGGGCCAAGAAGACTTGTTAAGCCCAATGACGAAAAGCCCTTCGGATGCCGCTGACTTGTTTCTCTATGGCTATGAATTACTCCATGATGAAGCATGTGTTCCCCTATCCAGACAAAATCATACTACCGTACAACTTTCATAAAATAATACTCGATAAATTAATAAACTCGGTAAATTAATATTTTTCTCCGGTCCCGACTTGGGCCAGTGTAAAATTTGATGATTTTCGATAAAATAATAAGATAATAAATTTTCAAAAAACCCTATAGAAATATAAGGTCCCAATAAAATCATAAACTAATAATTACTATATAAGGAATGTACAATAATACCAATCATCCAAAATTTGGTCAGAAATTGTCCATATTTTATTTTTAGTAAATATGTTAATAGTTGGACTATACTTTTATGATTTTTGTAGGTGGTATAGTTTTTATTCAATGACAATACTTGATATTATTTAATTGGAAATATTTCTATCGCTAAAATCTCTATAAATTAATAAATATTAATTTATCGATGAATTAATATCTCTATAAAATAATAAAATACTCTAGTCCCGACCCTATTAATTTATAGAGGTTTAACTGTACTTATTTTCGATAATTCTCTCTTTACCTTAATAAAAATGATACTTTGGATAATTCCTCCCCATGAAAAATGAGATTCTCCTCGTAAATTTTATCCAAAAAAACTACTACGTATTAATTGACAAGCAAACAAAAGAATAACTATGTGAGCTCAATGTTCCTTTGTTGGACCACCATTCATTTTCGACCAATAATTATGCTTCCACAAAACCCTAAAAAGGATCAATCCATATAAAGTTTTAACAATATCAAAAGGGCCGGACCTTCTTATATTTCATTGGTTGAAGGTTTGAATTTGTTTGATTGTGAGGGCAATATTATATATATATATATATATATATATATGGATTTTTTTTACATTTATACATAATTTTAAGAAAGTGATTTGATTGTCATAAATTGTTCCATTCATATATCATTGGAAGGGCGGTATTAAAAAAAACGAAAAAAGGGACTACACACAACCCTATAACAAATGATTATGCTAGATTAAAAGGGCAATGGACAGCTTGATATAAAGTTGTATGATTGTAAGTAATTAGGTCAATATCTTCACACTTGTAGATATGGGATAGGAATTGTGTTTTGTGAGGGATCCACCGTGGACTTATTTTGTAGGTGACCCACAAAACTATATACATATACTCCCCTTTTTAATCACATGTATATTATGAATGATTATATGCGTGCTTCGATATATCATTTAATTATTTAGGAAGATTTAGTTGAGTTGGTATAAGACTCGCTATTAATCAGAAGTTTTGAGTTCAAATTTTTTTTTTTTTTTTTGTTGATGGTACTGTCCATGAGAGTCGAATTGGTGATCTCTGGGTACTATCTTTGGAGACTTAACCGTTTTAACTAAATACCCGAAGGTATTTTGAGTTCAAATTCTAAGAATAGAGTAGTTTTAAAACCTATATACAGTATATAAAACAAGGTATTTTCTCTCTTTAATAGACTTAAACGATATGAAGTAGGTTACAAATGAACTAACAAAATAGGCGACTTAATTACTTAATCAAGTTTTCTTTATTGTCTAGATTGAATGCATACGCGGATAGCCGCTTAGGCATCGGATACCTTGCATGCAATATTCCGATACAACGAAGAGAGGTGGAGTTAGTACAAAAAAGAATTGATCGAAAAAAAAAAAAAAGCTAGTACAAAAAAGTTATCCATTCTAGAAACAGAATACAAGAATATACACGTACAAATTTGTGAATGCATGCTATGCTCTTTAATTAGTAAACAAAAACTTTGATTATGGTATGCTTGTCACGTTAATTGCTATATTTAAATTCTTATGCACCTAAGCATGTTTGGACCGGCACATTTAATATATTGATATGCAAAAATGGAATTATATGTAGAATTTGTTGGGTGTTAAAGAATCATTCAACCCAAAAATTCTGATTTCCATTAATCAAAAATCAAGTAGGAATATACATGAATCATGTCTAAGCCATTTTATTTTATCTATACATTAAGTACAAAATTATATATCGCTAATATTCTATAATATTTGCAACTTTTGGAGAATATTATTAAGATTAATCGTTCTGATTATACGGCTAATAAAATTATAGAAGTGATCATTTCCGAAGTTTAAAAAACTTGTCTTTATATAAGATTTAATTTGTCCAATATGATTAGGAAAAATAATCATGGCAATTATAAGTAAGTTCAGTAAACAAAATAAAGGAAAAGGAAAGACCACAACCGCGGCTAAGGACACGCTGTGTAAAGTTGTGACTGTTGCCCACAAGCTGCAGACTACATTTCAAGAAAGAAGTTGGCGATGTGGTGAGTGATTCCGACTGGTTTTTCACGCGTTTTCTTCCTTCCCCTCTATCAAATCACATATCAGTTCTCACTCCATCACCCTAGGTCGAGTTACGTACTCCTCCCCTCGTTCACTATTCTTCTTCTATAAGCCATGAAAATCCTATATATAGGGGGTACAATCTGAATCTTTTGTCCTGCAAATATGTCCTATAGCATATCCCCTTATCACTCATTGGTCGAAATTTCAATTTTTGACTTTAAAGAACACAAAGAGAGTGCAGTTTTAAAATTCCGATCAATGAGAGTTAAGGGGACGTGGGGGAGGGACAGAGGATTTGGGTTGATAGGGGTGAGGGGTTAAAGGAAAATCCCACACCTTTCTTCCCCTCTTCTCTCTCTTGTTCTTTAGTGATAAAGGGGTTGGTTCAGCAGGCTTTCAACTATCAACAATAGATATTGAGAAGGTAAAGGATTTTGAGTGGTATAAGTACAAGAAGTCAGGTTCTCACAAAGTTTGTAGAACTACGGTTGCGGCTCAACAATGAGTGTTATGCCCGCGTATACCTTGCTCAACTTCTTTCCTTCTCACCCATTTGGTCACCCATGTGGTAGTAAAGACACTGCCATCGGTAGATTTTTCTTCACGACTTTTGGATGCCACCTGTTGTATCTCCTCTTGAACCAACCTAGAGTATACCTCGCTCAACTTTGGCAATGGATTTCGGGTTAGGATATGCAATCACATTGTCGTAAAATCCGGAACCAAGCCCATCAAAACTTGTTGAACTTTCTCTCCTCTTGATTTTCTATAGTAGACGTCAACCAAAAGCGGATGCATTTTCCACATGAACAACTTCGATCCTTCATATACAAAGATAACTCATCCCATAACTTTCTCAACGAGCCATAGTACACATCATTTTGAGCACATCATGACAAATCGTATCTTAACTACTGAATACATGGACCATTCCCGATCAAGCAACACTGCTGTAGGTCGCCCCATGACTCATTTCTTGTATCAAAGTACGTAATACTCGAATGAATCGATTCTTCAAGCTACTGAATTATCTAGTCTATCACTATGGAGTTCACACTCCACCAATCATCTATATTGCCCAAGTCATCTAGCTTGGTAATGGATCCATCGATAAAACAACATTCGCTTTGATTGGCGTTACAAAAGCATAATGCCCAATCTTGATAGTTATTGCTCGTGAGCACAACCGAAGAGATCTTTATCTCTTGGTGATTTGAGGGATGAGGATAAAATGACGAATTTGTAAGCTTGACACCATGTGTGCCCCTCTACTTTCGGTTCGCCAAAAATCTTCACGGAAAATAGAAGAAACAAAGCAGATATCATGGTGGTTATCCGTGGCATAGGGACGACAAAGGGACCGACAACACCAATAGAGCGAATCTGTCAGAGAGTACTCCTTAAGAGAAATGCTATGATACCATGAAGAACTATTGAGCCCAAAAATCTCATTTCTATTAATTATAAATCAAGTACTGATAGGAATTTATGTGACTTATGATCCAAGGTATTTTCTATTTTATCTTTACCTTAAGTACATTATCATATATATATATATATATAATATGTTTTAATTGTTAATCACATGTGGAAAGTTAAAAGAAAAACTTGGCAAAATATAAAATCGTTTGTTAATTGGTTTCGGGATGAAATTAAATAGGCATATATGTTTTTTTTTCCTGATTGTGGAGCTACTAGCTCGAACAAGCCAAAATTAGGACACCTTTAAGTTACAAGGATAACCTAAATCATCGTGACGGATGATCTTTAATAATTCAAACAGCGCGGGTTGTTGACTCAACAAACACCGCGACTGTGTTACAGACAAATGAGAAGACGGAAGGGACGAAGCATGAATAGGCAAGGCTGCATTAAAGCTCTGAAGATTGACGTGTCTTCTTGTCAGGAAATCTGCAGCAGCGTTTGATTCCCTGAAACAATGATAAAAAAAAATAACAGAGGGGATAGCCGAAATCAAATTTCTTATGTCTTCAATAATAGAGTGAATTTCCCAAGGAACTTTCCATAGACGTTTCAAAGAATTAATAATAATAAGATTGTCACCTTCTATTATAAGATTGTGAATGTGAGAAAGGTCTATATTTGTGATAGCATGAAGTAAGGCTGAAGCTTCAGCTTGTACTATATTCATAAAGGGAAGTTGTTGGCGTCCCGCAGAAAGGACATTTTCAAAATGATCTCTAACGATGAATCCGGCATGGGTTGTTCCTGTTTTGAGTCTAGAAGCATCTAAATTTAGATTGTGCCACTACGGAGGGGTTTTTTTTCCAGGATGTTTGATTTTTCCTTTTTGATTTATTAGAGATCTTATGAGATTTCAAATAGCAGCTTTCCCAAGCAAGGACACCCGTCCTAGTACTACTCTCGCCCAAGCACGCTTAACTTCGGAATTCTGATGGGATCCGGTGCATTAATGTTGGTATGATTGCACCCTAAATAGGCATATATGTTGAACTTGATAGTTGAATTCATTTACCCTTTAATAGGATCTAAAGGTACAAACGGATCGACCCTCAATATTTTGTCCTAATAGTGGAATAAAAAGTTATTATTATAACAATTTTGTTTCGATGGAGTTACTGTATAGATAGAATTGATATTGTTTTGAAATGATGATTAGGAAATCCAAGTAAAAGTAAACTTCAATGTATAAGTTTGAAAAGGCTCATTTATTTTGTTTAGTACTCGATCTGCAGTAAATTGTAGTAATTGATTTGTCTTATTTGAGTTATTAAGGTGAGTGATTAGATTAACCGGTCAACATGCAGTCAAAGCTTTCCAACCAACATCGAATCGATGGAGAAGACATGAAAATATTGCAAGTGTTTCCTTTTTAATTACCAAGGATAATGAGCTTTTTCAAAATTCATCTTTTTGTGTATGTTGGTTGTTATACGATGCTAATCATGTTTAGCTTTTGCTTAATTAAAGACATAAAAACTTTTGCTTCATTATCCCTTCCAAGTTTGTCTCAATTGTATCGCACCCACCCTTGTAAAAAAGATCACTAAAACTTTAGTGGAGTGGGAATTAGTTGTCTTCTACTAACCTAATTAGTCCACACTTGGGAATACCTCCATCAACTCGTAAGGCTGATCTTTAGCTTGTTACTACAAATAATTATACTCCATTTAATGACTTTATTTATCATTTTATGATCAGTTCGATAGCCTCTTAGGAGCATAGTGAGTGGTTAGCCAACTATTTTGACCACCACATTAAAAAATTATATCATTTTATTTTATTTTATTACATAGGCTTAAAATAAAAAAAAAGAAAGTAACACATTTGCATAGGTGTCACAACCTCATGCAAAGACCAAAAATGGTTTTGGCAATCATGGTGACCAAAACCATGGCCAAACTACCCTCTTTATTATTATTTTAATATAAACTACATAAAATAATGTGATGACCAACATTTTGGCCAACGGATGAATGAGCTCAACGAAACACTAGTAGGAGATTTTTGATAGCCTATATACTTTTGGGGAAGGATGTTGCTGAAAACGATACAAAAATGCTAATAAAAGTTTTTTTAAATATTTTCAACAACCAACTCCCCTGGAATTGTAGTTATTTTTGAAAGAATACTCACTAGCATTTTTTGGGAGGGGGTTATACGTACTGTTTTATTTTATTTTAAAAGAGGTAAACCTTAATTAGGTTTCCTTTCTAAAATAGGGCCAACCTAGATCATCATTCTGGATGACTATGCTATATTTCTTCAGGAGGGAAGAAAGATCCGGACTTTGGGGTTCCGGGTTTGAGGGACTTGCATATCCTAAGTGGTGGTTGATGATCGAAGTTGTTGTAGTATTCCAAAAACCGATCTGAGATTGGTTTTATAGCCAAAAAATCTGCTACTTGATTACATTCTCTAAAATAATGGTATATCTTAACTTCTGAAAAGTTTCAGAGGGTGAAACTAATGTCCTGAATAATAGATGTAATTGGGGGGTTGTATACTTGTATACCAGCAAATTGAGACATCTAATTTTTGTGTATAACCACTAAAATGATATTTTAATTTTAATATAGTATAATGATCCGAGTGTTTCTTGTGCTTACAAAAATGCCTTTAATAATGGGAAGTAGTAGTTATTACAGTGAGATTGATTCCTTATTGGCCTTTCCTAGAATGAAGGTCAAAAAAGTAACAAATTGTTTTTTTTTTTTGAAAGAGGTAAACATTAGGCGCCCTTTCTAAAGTAGGGCCAGCCTAGATCATCCTTACGGATGATTGTACTAAAATCCTTCAGGAGAGAACTAAGGTCCGAACTTCGAGTTTCCGGAGTTGAAGGGTCCGTCCTTTGAGGGTGACGGTTGTGGAAGCTATTGTAGTGGTGGAGGAAGTTAGCAGGAATCACATTCTTAGCAAGAAAATCCGCTGCTTGGTTGCATTCTCGAAAACAGTGGTGGAGCTTGACTTCTGAGAAACTCTGGATAGTGGAAACGATGTCTTGGATGACCGGCCCAATTTCCCATGGGACTTTCCAGGTTCTTTTGATACTATTGATGACTGTGAGATTGTCACCTTCAATAACAACCTTATCCAAATGGAGAGCAGCAGCCTGTCGCACAGCATTCAGACAAGCAAGCGCCTCCGCTTCTAGCGCATTCTGAGCAGAACACGGTTGTCTTCTCAGCGAGAGCACCACACCATCTGCAGAACGTAAAATAAAGGCGGTGTGGGAGCTCCCATCCTGTCTTGTTGAGGCATCGAAGTTTATTTTGGTCCATCCAGGATCTGGTTTATGCCAAAACAAGGGTTTGGCCTGACGGGCTCTTGGGTTTTTCCTTGATGTGTCTATTGATGTTTTCCAAGTGACAAAGGCCTTGATGATAATATTGCATAGGGAAGCTGGGTCCAACCTAGTTTCCCTTTGAAAGATTACCGAGTTTCTCTGCGGCCATTTATGTGTTATAGCTTTCAAGTTCGGCAAAGTACACTGAGACATATACACCAAAGAGAGCCATTAATTACAAAATGAGTCCAAAATTGGAGTCTAACATTTGTGGGTGGCCAGAAAACCTGTAACTGTCAAACTAGGATTTGGCATTTTGGCTACATGAAGTTGGAAGTGGAATACTAAGATTTGATTTGGGATACGCAAGCAAAACGGAGATCCAATCATCATCTTACAAGTATATATTTATTAAGATTTGCTTTATACACACATCTTACAAGTATTTCTTAAGATTTGATTTATCTATACGAAAGGCAAAAGAGAATGATTGCACCACTCTATTAGTACATCTTTAGATTAGAAAAACAAATCAAATATCGTCACTTGCATGTATGGGTTTTGTGGTCAATTTATATGATAAATTGTTTTTTTTTGGTTGAAATTTTTATATGACAAATGAGGTGACTTAAATTTTGTGATATGTATCATGATGCTTATATAGATTAGATTCTTTCTCTTTCGGTCTGTTAAGTTTATATTGTTTTTAACCAAATGAGTGTGTCCTTAATGTATTACCAAACAATTCACTCAAACCTAATTAAGATAAGTGTCATTTTAAAATTTCAAGTTTGATTAGCTCTATATATGTATGTATATATTATTTTAATTAGGTTTTGCAACCAATTAATTTACAGTGAATTGATTATGAGAATTTTTGTTGAAACTTGTTTTTATTAATCAAAACTCTTCATTTATTGGTTTGACCAAAAGTGATGAATATAGGAAATAAGATTAAGAGAGCTCTATGGTGAGCATCAATCAACAATTTTTTTTTCGTTTTACAATTTCAGTCTAATTCCTAATATCTCGAGTTGGTGAACTCTATGGTGGGTTTGGTCATAGATAGTGATCGACGAAGAAATCATCTATACCATGTCTTGTTTTACTTTCTTTGATTTTAGTAGAGAAACAGCTATCGTTGTATACATTAAGAAATCATACAAGTATTTTCTTGAGTGTTTTCTCTTGCATTTGTTACCATAGAAATAGTAGTAGACGTTTCTATCAACATACAAGGAAATAGCTCTCGTTGTACATATTAAGAAGGAAAAATGACTTGGAATAATCCCAAGTATCAACCTTTTACCAATAATAATCTCATCTTTTAATATTGCCTTTTGCAATCCCAACTATGCTAATATTAACCAAAAACGATACCGAAAGGTTTTCCGGTATCAATTCCGGCGGGTTTAATGACATGACAGTCGAAAAGCTGACGTGGCGAGCCATCCTTATTTTCATGCTCCACGTCACACCTGCCACGTCATCAACATTCACTAAAAAAAATTTAAACACAAACGAGATATAATTAAACAGTTTATTAATGATGATATACAAAGGCAAATTAGAACATGCGATAAGAACATGCGATTGAGAAGAAAAAAAAACTAGCTAGTGAAAAAGAAAATTAACTTGTTAAAAGAAATTTAGAAGAACAAAAGTACGAACTGTTCGTCGAAGAGGGCTGCGCAAGTCTCCGCCAGTCGCCGAGGGCTCGCACGCCAACCTTCCATCTCTATTTTCTGGGTCGAAGCCCTGTCTCGAAATCGCAGGTTGCGAGCGTGCGGCCCCGACCCTATCGGCGACTGGCGTGTGGCCCCGGCCCTATCGGCGACTAGCGTGGTGCCCTATCGGCGACAGGCGTGCGGCCCTTGGCGACTGGTGGGCGGCCCTCGGTGACTGGAGTGCGGCCCCCTCTCAAGGAACGACGATGGCGTACGACTGGCGTGCGGCCCTCTTCTACTGTTCGAGTCGTTCGACACCAGTTCGTGGTTTTTGTTCTTCATCCAGGTTTTAAATTTCTTTCTAATTTGTGTTCATCTAGGTTTTAAGTTTCTTTTTAATTTGTATTTTACAGTAAGTGTTAATGATAGTAGGTTGACATGACAATTTTAATGACGTGGCAGGTGTGACGTGGAGCATGAAAATAAGGATGGCTCGCCGTCACGTCAGCTTTCCGATTGCCATGTCATTATACTCGACGGAATGTATACCGGAAAACCTTTCGATATCGTTTTTGGTTAATATTAGCATAGTTGGGATTGCTAAAGGCAATATTAAATGATGAGATTATTATTGATAGAAGGTTGATACTTGGGATTATTCCAAGTTATTTTTCCTATTAAGAAATCATACAATTGTATTTTTTCTTGTTTTTATGGAGTATTAATTCGTTCATTTAAAAATTAATTAACTAAAGTTATAATGGCTAGTGATGATGCAAATGATAATATTGGAAAAAGGTTAGCAAAGTATGTAAAATAATAAGTATTTTTAGATAAATAACTTAAACTAAATATGACAAATATTTCTGAAGGGAAGGGACTATAACGGTGAAAAAATTATAAATGGATTTGTATACTAATTAAACTATCCTGAATGCCAAAGTTAGATTGAATCAAGATTGAACGAACCACTATGGAATCTATGGATGCATGGTGGTTGTGAGTTGTGACCGGTGTTTTGTAGCCTGATGCAAAGAAGTAGATTAATGTGGAAACATTATGGTCCCAAGCGTAGGAAGTTTGCCTATAGGACCTAACACTTGGGAGGGTCATTAGCATGTCAATATCAACATTTTCAAATTTATGTTTTGTTTTAGTTGGGAAGAATTGTGCATGATATGACATTCCAACAAAATAATTTCATGATTTGGTTTGAATCTTAATTAACTTGAAGTATGTAGGGTTGGGCCATTAGGGTATGTATCATGTTATTGCTAGCTCTATAACAATTCAAGTGAATAACGATGCATAATATATGTACGTATGTTTCTTTTTCTTTCGACCAAAAAAAATGTACGTATGTTTCTTTTTCTTTCAAATAATTCTTGCTCGATGTCACCTCAAAAGATCCTTCGATGGAAAAGTTTTCATTCTCTTGGGGTTGAATTTTCTTATCACTTAGTGTTGAATTTTCCTATCAGGTACAAATTTACATATAAACTGGTACAAATCTCGTACCATGTACGGGTAATGTGATTATATAAACTTAATTGATTTGAAATCGAATTTTGACTCGAGCTTGCTTTTTCCTAGATAATGTATGTATAACCCAAACTCGACAGACCCAAATATGTATTTTCTTTTTTATAATTTAAACTATGAAATCTATTATTTTAATTAATTATTTAGAATCTTTATAAAAGATTTAAAAATCTCTTTTACCAAAAATGAAAAAATCTTAAAAAATTTAAATGAAAATTATATTTTCTTAAGATGCCAAAAATAGGTAAGATATCAAAGATAATTGGATAAAATATTAAGTGGAAATAGAGATAATTGGCAAAATTAATAGTTCTCTATTTCACATTTTCTTTCATCTCCTGCCATTTATACCCTTAATAACTATCTCTACTGTCAAACATATACATTTTTTTCATGTTTCTTTACATTATTAACTAACTCTAAGTTGATAAGGGGTAACTTAGGAAAATAATAAAATTTTAATATATGTGTAAATCAGTAAAGTTCTATTACTATATTATTACTATATACTAAAGTGGAGTTTAAAAATAATAATTATCACTACACGTGTCAATTACACATTGGATTGCATTAGCCATCTTAATTATAATAATTTAGTTCGTTGAAATTTCATTATAGACCCTACATTAATAATCTTATTATCTACCGATTTCCCTTTTTAATTTTTTTTTTAAAAATTAACCTTAAATTTTATACATTATTTTTCTATAAAAAATAATTATAAAATAAAAAAACTTATTGATAAAATAGTTACTGAATCCTTATACTATAATTATAATTCTACAAAAAAAAATTGGATTAAAAAGTTAGAATATATAGTTAAAATAAATCTCATAAGAATTACATTAAATTAAATAATATACAAGATTTTATACTTATCTATTAATTCTAAATAAATTTATATAAAATTAAAATATGTTATTTATGATTAAATCAAAACCGTGCATTTAGGGCTCGTTTGGTATCGATATCTTAAGGATATGAGATATCGGTATCGGTATCGATATCGATATCGATATCGATATGAGATATGGGTATGAGATTTGATATCAGATATGTTGTTTGGTACGTTAAAGATATCAGTCATATCTCTATACATTGTGTTTGGTGTGATTAAATTGATATTGAATATTAAATTGTGATTTTGGTAAAATAGATAGTAATTTAAAATTTTAAAAGTAAAATCTAAGTTCTATTTTTACTTAATAAAACTTAAATGAATTTCTATAAATACATATATGCAGACCTGATTTTAAGTTAAGCTATAATATGGATTTTCGATGGAAAATTTATCCAATGAAATGAAGATAGTGGGGAGTTAGCACAAAATTGGGTGGAAGGGAGAAGTTATTTATCTTTTGTAAAATTAGTGGAAAGATGAACTGGTTGTGGGTCACAGTGACGATCGGTAACAATGAATTAGAGTCCAGATATATGTATCAATTGCTGGTGGGTGGAGGGTGCTGGTTGCAGTGGCGAACGGTGATGTGAAACAGAGGGTGACAAGGGTTCGTGATGTCAGCTATACCGGTGTTCATTTGGGTATACGAAATGTTAGTAAAATAGGATACGAGGATATCAAAAGATATCGGTTGATACCTATATCTATACATACCAAACAACAAATATGAATACGGTGATATCGATACCCATATCTGATATCTAGATATGGGTACCAAACGCCCCCTTAAGGTACGGAGGCTAATACTAATAGACAACTATTTTAAAAGTATAATTTTTTCGAAAATGTAATAATTAAACACCTCTTGAAAAGGACTAAGATTTCAGTCGGCCCTTCCTGCGTTTTATGATACCGAAATGGCATGGGTGTGGTTTCCAGGCACCTCTCTCTTCTTCATCGATCCCAAATTATTTAAATACTGATCATTACGCAAATACACTGAGTACTAAGTGTGGTAATTAATTAAATACCAGTAATTAGGAGCATATTACTGTAATAAGTTGTCAGAGAAGGAATCAAAAATATTCTGTGGAAGAGCTAGCCAGCTAGGGACAGTGGCAGAAGCAAGGAGCAGAGGATGATCTCTTCATTCCCCACATTCTCTCTTCTCTCAATTCATCTCCATTGGGCCCCACTCCTTTTCCACCTTTTTTTTTACTGTGGTATATCAGGGGGAGGGAGAGATTAATTAATTACCCAGAGGTTAAAGGGTACGTACGTGAAATGTGAGTGGTCCAAGAGCAGCTGGCTGGCATGGGGCTTCCCGATGTTGGGGGGTTTCTCTTCCCCCGGAATATTCTCCGGCGACTACTGACTTGATCACTCCCTCTTTCTTTGGTCCCAAAGTATGTTTTCCAATGAAAACTTAGGAGTAACTAATTTTAACAATAGAGGGTGAATCGTGGTTCATGGGTTCAAAACGTTGATATCAAAGTACTATATCAAGGACTTAATCGTTATGAACATCTTTGACTATGAGATTTGAAATTTCTTCACTTTTTTAAAAATAGAAAATTAATTTAAATTGATTCCAGTTCGCGGCAGAGAACAAGACAGATGGATCAAGTTATTATGACATAATCTACTGATGATATTTTTTTTTTTGGTCATGAAGGTGACTAGTGCCTTATTTTAATTCATAAACTAACCAAAGATTACATAATAGGGACATTGATATCCTTGACACATAACAATTTGAGATCATTAGGAGGATCGTTGGAAAGAGCAAAGTCCCCCATACATATTCTACTATAACACACAGGTGTCAGCGAATCTATGTAATTATGACATATAAGTATCTTGCAGATGATCCTTTGACTGACACAAGATCTTTACCAATAACAAATGGCCCTTCCAACATCACCCAATAGAATCAAATCACCGTTATCATCAACCTTCCAAGTAGGTGAATAGCCTCCATTGACGACACTCGCACCATTTGCCTCAATCTCAACTCGATTATCTTTTCTCACCCTTTCATTGTATGGCTTAGTAGTTTTATGCTAGTTGCTATACTGCTGAAAATCCCCTTTTTTATTGTATAATGGGATTAACTTACCGAGTCTCCACTCCTCTGACATCTTTTCCGTCTTGAAGATAGAGTTGAAAAGTGTCGCTAGCCACTTTAGCCTCTAGCACCCAAACATTTCCAAATCTCAATAGGGATTTCATCCTGTCCCGCTGCCCTTTTACTTACTGCCTAGTCTATGAACCACTTCACCGATTTCTGACCGATCGAGAAAATGGCATGTAGAAGAGCCAACTGGCCTGACTCCCTGTACGTGGAGACTCCCCATCGACTCGCATCCCTTATTAAGAAGGCCAAAAAAGTACCTCTCCCACCATTGCCTGATTTCTAGGTCATCTAGTAACATATTCCCATTCTCGTCTTTGATGCATCGTACCCTATCCAAATCCGAACTCATCCTATCTCTTTCCCTCGCAAGCCTATACACAACCCTCTCTCCTCCCTTCGCATCGAGTGTTTTGTACAAGATTCTGGGACAGGGATTTAACTCATCTCAATTCAATTAATTAGCATTGCTCTTTTGTTGATGTAATCTGGTCTAATCCAGTCTAGTATTTCTATTTCTATCTACCTTGGTTGTTTCGGTTCAGTAAACATATATAAGCTGTGTTTTTCATTTTGAGAATCAATCAATCGATTACGAAATTCCCTTCTCGTCTCAAATCTCTCTCAAATCCAACATTCGCTATATAATTCCAGATCTTCGGATTGGCTTCTCTCCTTCCTCAAGCCGATTTTTAGGTTGAAAATTCGCCTGATTTTCGAGTTCCTTGTTGAACTTCTAATTGGGAACTTATCTATTGTCTTAGCTTTTATACACTTTCTCCTTTGCGGATGACTGCACTGATTCCTGACTAAGAAAATCACATATAGAAAAGACAACTGGCCTGATTCCCTATTCCTCGGAGACTCCCACCGACTCACATCCCTTGTAAAGAAGGCCGAAAAGTACCTCTACCACCATTGCCTCATATCTAGGTCATCCACTGGCACATTCTCATTCTCGTCTTTACTACATCTTACCCTATCCAAATCCGAACTTATCCTATCCCTTTTCCTCGCAAGCCTATACACAACCCTCTCTTCTCATCGAGTGCTTTGTACATACTTTCACACTCTTTCTCCTTTGCAATCGTCACTGCCTTCTTTGCCTCATTCTTTGTTGTTTTGTATTCTTTTGACCTCAACTCTCTGTCCTGAATCCTGATCACCCCTCCTCAACCAATAATATTAAAGTGAATGTTCAAATAATAATATAAAATAACAGATATTCACTCTAGATTAAACCATATTTCTTTTTTAAAAATCTAATTGGTTGAAGTTTAATTGACTTATAGTTTATTGGTTACAATTTAATTATAGACTCCACATATAAATAAATTATCTATATGCATATGATTTAAACTTTTTTTTTTTTTATAAAATAAATAGATCAATTGGTAAAACAACTATCCAATTCATATACAAATAATTTAATCCTATAAATATTTGTTTGACTAAAAATAATACTCCAATATAAAGAAATTAATATGTATTGAAATAAAATAAGTTTAATAAACTATACATAGATACCAAATCACATAAGAAATAAATTAAAAAAATAACACAAAGTTTTATATCTATTCATTTATTATTTTTTGAATAAATGTATATAAAATCCAATTTAATAAAATCAAAGTATCAAACCGTACCTTCAATATTCGAACAATAACAACACTAGTCTACCACTTGTTTAAGTTTAAAACGAACGAGTATAAACTATCCGAAATATAGGATCCCACATAGAATTTACCCCAATGATAATAATAATAACACCAATAATTTTGCCCCTTCAATCTTTAAGCTTTTATTGCACTCTGCACTTTTTCTGTCCAGTCCACTTTTCCACTCTTTTTTTCTTTTCCTACCCTTTCCTACTATTTCCATTGTTTGCTGTTTGTTGTTTGTTTTTGCTGTTTTGTTCTGTAACGTCGTTTTATATAAACCGCCCTTTTGTTCTCTTGCCTTTTACCCCTTCACACTTCACACTCGTCTTTCTTCCTCTTCTCTGTATGCTCTTCAGCCGAGCCTTTTGCTTGTGTGTTGCTATATAAGCAACTGAAACCCCCCACTTTCCCATCTCTTATAAAAAACCCAGCTTTGAATCTTCTACCCACTGTTCTCTGCAATTCCAATTTTACCACTGAATTTTTCTGGGCATTTTTCGATTTTTGTAAAGATGGGTGCTTTATAGTGGAATAGTAACAGATTGAGATTGTTTCTGGGTCTTCTCATTTGGGGTTTGAGGCTTTTTTGGTACAACAAAAATGTGCTGTTTGGAGAAAGAGACAGAGATTAAGAAGGCTCTTAGGAGCTTATGTTTGACCAATGGATGGTCTTATGGGGTTTATTGGCGTTTTGATCAGCGCAATTCCATGTAAGTTCAGTTCAAAAACTTGCACTTTCTTCTATGTTCATTCCAATTCTATAAAACTAGGGTTCATGGTTCATTTGTTGTTTATATCTCCAATAGGTCTTTTTTTTAGTGCTAAAGTTGAAGAATTGTTTCTCAGTATTGGAAGTTAGATCATTATAAAGGGAGTTCTCCTTACTTATTTTCATGTGTGTAAATGCTGACTTAGGATGCTGGCTTTGGAGGATGCCTACTATGAGGAATATGCTAAGAGTTTGGTTGATGATATGCTTTTGCAAGTCCACATGGTTGGAGAAGGGTATGTTGAAACTCATTACCACTTCGGAACTTAGTTAGAGTGCAATCTGATGTGGTTGGTTCACAATGAAAATCAAGCTTAGCTAACCTTCAAGTGTTGTTTAAATCAGAATCATTGGCCAAGCTGCTTTTGATGGGAATCACAGATGGGTATTGTCAGATTCTTTAACAGGAAAATGCAATTCAAGTAGTTATTTACAAATCCAAGAGGTATTTGTGTTGATTGGTTCAACTATTGATTGATTGAGCTCTACAAGCCATTCTAATGGGATTGTGATTTTGCAGACACTCGCCGTGATACCCTTGGAGTCCTGCGGAGTATTACAATTTGGATCAGTTCTTAAGGTAACACTCGGAGAATTGAAGATTACTGGCATTTAATCAACTGATTAAGTGGGATCTGTTGCCATTAATTTTGTTTTTTTGCACCTTTTGTTCATCATAGATCTTAGAGGATCCGGGGTTTGTGGATCAGACAAGACAGATTTTCCAAGAGATGGCTATCTTCGACGGATTAGTCCCGTCACTCAATGCTACTTCATCCTTGATGACTGACAATATTGATCAAAGTGGACAGTTTGCTCCCCTGATTTCATCTTATAACTCACAAACATTTGAGTTTGGAAGCAATGTCTCAACTTATATCACTGATCCGTTACCTGTTACCGATAACTCACTTCCTAGTAGCTCCTACCTTGAAAACCAAGGCAATTTTGCCGGGCTAAATCCCGTGTCCTTATATGGCGCTTCTGTCGATAATCAGTGCCTTGAGCTCCCCACAGCTTATGGTGATGATGATGATGATATTCTTCAGAGCCTTTATTCTCTGCCCCGGCAGTGTGAAGCCATTTCAGAGCCTATAATCAATGATGATATCTTGCAAGCTTTGATAGCGGATTTGCCAATCGTTTCTTCTCAAAGCTCAGCTCTACCTTCCTCGAATTCGGACTTATGGTTCAATGGCTTTCAAGCCCATTTCGGGAATGTCAAAATGGAACAAAGTGCAGAAGACGTTCTATTTGCTCCCGTGGTAGATCATAAGAACACTTGTGCTCTTCAAAACTTCCCGGAGATTAAAGATAGTTTAACAATGGTGCCTAAAAAGGGCCTATTTTCTGAGCTGGGTCTTGATCAGCTCTTGAGCAACAGCTCTAGCTCTAGCTCTTTCGCTAAATCCAGCGTTGAAGATCCAGTTTCGGTTTCTAAGAAGAGGAGGATGGATTACTTCTCTGAAACTGGAAAGCAAACAAGTCCCTCTAGCTTTATTGGTGATGTTAAAAGCTGTGTCACAGACCAGACTAAGAGGTCTGAGGAATTTTCTAAAGCTACCAAGAAGAGAGCTCGGGCCGGAGAAAGCACTAGGCCAAGGCCTAAAGATCGCCAGATGATCCAAGACCGTATCAAAGAGTTACGAGAGATCATCCCTAATAGTGAAAAGGTATCTGCCTTTTGTAAAGTTCTTCTTTTTATTGTTGTCTTTCATTTACCAACTTGGTTAATCCTGGTTTATGCTTAACAGTGTAGCATAGATTCGTTGTTGGAGCGCACGATCAAGCATATGCTTTTTATGCAAGGTGTTACAAAGTATGTTGACAAACTCAAACGGGCTGAGGAGGCAAAGGTGAAAGATCTTAGTACTAAAGAAGTTAAACATAGAACATTTTTTTGAACTCAAGATCTGAATGTGATTTTTCATTTTATTGGTCAGGCTTGGAGAAAAGCCTCCAACAATGGAGGAGTTAGCAGTTCGGCTGCGTGGGCAATTGAGGTTGGGAGCAAAAACCCCATCATCGTTGAGGATCTTGGGCAATCGGGTCAGATGCTTATTGAGGTAAACACAACAATAATCCTTGGCTCACTAAACTATGATAAAAAAACTATTGTATCTTATTTGGTGTGAAAATTTCCCTTAGATGGTCTGTGAGGAGCAAGGATTGTTTCTTGAGATAGCTGATGTGATCCGAGGCTTCGGCTTGACGATTCTCAAGGGAGAAGTTGAAGCTCGGGATGGCAAAGTATTGGCTCATTTCATTGTGGAGGTAATTACCATTCTGGTTAAATCAGGTAACTGTCTTAAAAGTTCATTCTTCTGATGCATTTTATGCGAAACGATTGTGCAGGCAAAACGACAAGTAACAAGAGTGGAAGTCTTGATGTCACTTCTTCAGCTTCTAAAGGACTCATCTCCTTCAAAACCTGTAGTTGAGAGAAATAGAGTTGTTGTTGGTAACAAGGATTCATCTTTGCTGAATAACTACCATCATCAGCCTATAATGTCGCTTCCGGTCGGTTTGTGATGCCTGAGGAACAAGCCAGGCTTCTCTGGAGTTCATGGCTTGCTGTGCTTTGTAGTGTAGAGAAGTTTTAGGACAACAACAACCAACCAAAGTGAAAAATGCAAAATATTTGAAACAGAAAGGCCTGTTTCAATTGGGAATTTTTGGAGTGAAACTGAGTTTAGTCTTTGGATTTGGGGTTCTTTTTGGTTGTATTGAACCCATTGTTTGTTCATATCATACAAGATATTCTAACCGTTGCTGGAGTCCAATTTTCTGGCATTGTCTTAATTTTATTCCAAATGTATTGCAAGTTAACAAGCTCTTTTACCGGTGGTTTTATTTATAACCATTAGTGATCATGATCAGATAAATGAGTGGTGCAACCTCAATAAATTACCACAATCTGGATTAAAATATTTGCCACTCAAAGTTGTATGATTTGAATCAATTAAATGATTATAAATCTGGCTATAAATTAATTAGTAAAACAGTTTCTAGATCTGAATGTAAGTGAGTGGTACTGTTTTACTGAACTATGTCCTGTGCCTGTAATGTAGTACCAGCATTAGTGTGAAGGGAGGTATGATTGCCTGTGGCTTAAAGTGGAAGGCTTCTTATTAGGGAATTTATCCATTCTCTAGACATTTGCAAGCGCATGCGCATTATAGTGTTGTTTGACTTGTTCAAGGATGATTGGTGTAAAAGGCTTATTATGAAAATGGGCCGCCCATGTACCGTCTTTTGCATTACTCGGTGGGGGCTTATGTTAAATGGGTATTGAGAATGAACATACGGGATTGGGGAATGAATTTTTTTTTTGTTTTGAAATAGGTAAGAATTAGACGAGCTACCTTACGGGGGCCGGTCTAGAAAATCCAGACGGATGAGAACGTTAAGTTCTGGGTAGTTCGTGATGTGGGAGATTGGGTATACGTGGCCCATTTTAGCAATTTTATCGGCCACAACATTACACTCCCTAGTCACATGTCGGATGCTAACTGTCTCAAAATTGCGTAATAGCACCCAAATATCCGCAATGAACATATCAATTTCCCATGGAGTTGTACCTATTCCACATGTTGCGTTAATAACTGTGAGATTATCTCCCTCAATTTCTAGCTTTCGTAATCCCTCTTTATTGCTTCTTTAATTCCTTCTCTTAGCGCACGAGCTTCAATCTGTACTATAGAGTCATAGTCATTTCGTGTTGATCCTATACTTAGCACATCTCCTAAGTGATCTCGTATTACAAAACCAGTCGATGCTGATCCAGTTCCAAGTTTTGATCCGTCAAAGTTGAGTTTCGCCCATCCCGTTTGTGATTTTTCCCAAGTTTTTGGTCTAATTTTTCTTCTTATTCCAACATGTGTAGTTTTCTGAACTTTTTCTTCATCTTCTTCCCATCCTTTGGCTATCTTCCACTGCAGAATCTGAGATCGGATGTATTTATCTAAATCCTGTATGAAATCATTCGGTTCTTTTTGAAATGCTAACTTATTTCTTTGTTGCCATATGCACCACCATATTGTTGCTAGTTCAATAAAGTCTTGTGTACCTAATGTGTTTTGCAGTTCAGTTATGATGTTGGAAGGTGTTTTATTCGTTACGTTCGTGGTTCGTAATACATTCCCAATTTTGGGGTTGATTTTGTTCGTGATCCTAATGGTGTGTGGACATTTAATCATTAGGTGAATTGGATCTTCATTGACACAATTACACATTAAACATCCAGGAGGGGTTGGTACATGTTTTTCGCTTAGTCTAGCTTTTGTTGGCAAACCATTTACGTCTATTTTCCATAAGAAGTTTTTCACTTTTGGGAATGTGTCGAGTTTCCAAATCCAACTATTGGGTCTTGGGTTCTGGTGTTGTGTTTTCGTAATTAATTCTATAGCCGAAGCCGTTGAGAACCAGCCATTTTTGCTAGGTGCCCAGTAGAGCCTATCTCGGATTCCATTTGATGGTAATGGTATATTTCCAATTCGTTCAACGATCTCTGGCGGGAGAATTTTCGTCAGTTCATTGATATTCCATTCGTTTTGGGTTATAAATTCCTTCACTTTTATGTTTTCACCACATGTTGTTGTGTCCAAAGTATACTTCTTTAGTGGTTCTTGACAGGCCCATCTATCACTCCAAAATTTTATTGTTTCTCCATCTCCCATTTGCCAGATTAGTCCTTCTTCAAATTCGGAGCGCAGGCTCATGAGCTTTGTCCATTGCCACAACGTGTTTGTCTGTTTTTTGTATGAGAGAACAAATTCATTTTTCATGTATTTTTCATTCATCAAATGTACCCATATGTTATTTGGCTCAGCTATTAGTTTCCATAGTAGTTTCATTTGGAGCGCTTTATTCATTTGTTCTGATTTTTTGATGCCTAATCCTCCATGAGATTTTGGCTTACATATTCTGTCCCAACCAACTAGTGGTTTGTGGTGACAATCCTTGTTCCATAAAAAGCATCTATGTAGTTGATCTAGTTCATTGTGTATATATGTTGGAAGCATAAAACTTTGCATTGTATAATAAGGTTTTGTAGCAAGATTTGATCGTATTAAAGTGGCTCTTCCTTCAAGAGAGAGGTTGATGGCTTTCCATTTTGTTAGTTGGACTTTTGATTTTCCTGTTGTTTCTGCGAATGTGTCTTTACTCACTTTTCCATTAATAATTGGACATCCTAGGTATTTTTCTAGATTAGTCATTGTTGTGATGTTCAGAACTTGTTGGATTCTTTGTTTTTGTTGATTATCCACATTTTTGGATGTTTGAAAAGCTGATTTGTGATAATTAACCTTTTGTCCTGAAATTGCACAGTGTTCTTCAATAGCTTGTTTCACTATTGTGCATGCATTTTGGGATGCTTTTGTAAAAATCATAATATCATCTGCGAAAGCGAGGAAAGGGATCTTAGTGCCTACTCTAACAATTGGGAAACCAATAGAGTTTCGGGATGTGTTACTAATTAGGGGTTGGGGAATGAATTCCCAAACTAGTGTTTGATATGATATTTTTGTTTTTTTAAACTCATACCCCAAACTCACTCGGTATGAGATTTTCATACCCATCTCCTACCTAAGGTATGAGATTTCATTCCCGAATTAAACCCATCAATTCATCTCTTCTACATTTCCTTCATAATAATTTTATTCCCAACTTTTTACCAAACACTCAATTTCAAGTATGAGATTCTAATCCCATACTATTCAACCTCATACCTTGTCCTATTCTATTAAGATATCTTATATTTGGATAGATTTTGTATATGATATCTTATTGTATTTAGATATGGCAATATAATCTCCGAAAGATAGAGTGCAAAGATTGCTTTGTAACAATATATACTCAATCTCCCATGAGGGCAATACACAAAATTCACTCCCGACTTGCTTTGTTTCACGGTATCAGAGCCAGGTTCCGAAAACCTAAATCGTTTCCAAGCCAACAAGGCATCCTATTTGAGACCACATGTGCCTATACTCCTCAACAAAACGGCCGAGCCGAACGCAAGCATCGACATCTTCTTAATGTCGCACGCGCTCTTCGGTTCCAAGCCAAACTGCCCATTGACTTTTGGGGCAAATGCGTCCTTACCGTTTGCTATTTAATCAACCGAACACCGACACCTTTGCTCAACAACAAGTCTCCGTTCCAACTCTTATACGGCAATGAGCCGACTTATTCTCATCTAAAGGTGTTCGTTTGTCTTTGCTTTGCATCCAAGTAGCCACGAAGTCAGGACAAATTCGCACCTCGGAGCAAGAAATGCATGTTCCTCAGTTATCCTACATGCAAGCGTGGATGGAAACTTTTTGATCTTGAAGAATAGAAATTCTTTATATCTAGGGATGACATTTTCTTTGAGGATATATTCCCTTGGCAGCCTTCAACCACTGCTTTGTCACAATCATCCGATACTTCTCATGATCGGCCCTATATTTGATGATGCTCTTTCGCCTGATCTCAGCAGCCCGTCTTTCATGAGTTCCGACTTCAGAGGGAGTTCTGAACCTGCTGTTACACCATCACATTCGAACTCCACATCAAGTTCATCATCAACCCCATCTCCTGATGTCTCTCCTATTCCGATGCGACAGAGCACTCGCATCAGGCAATCATCTGTTTTATTAAGAGACTTTGTCTGTCACACTCTATGACAGCATGATATCCCACTTCCAGCCATCACTCAATCGTAATCGTCACCGTCCTCAGGTAACCCATATCCGATTCAAAATTCTCTCTTGTGCACTAATTTCTCTCCTCGGCATGTGAACTTTCTTGCAGCTATTACTGCTAACACTGAACCTAACTCATTCCACGAGGCAGCCCAACATGAAAAATGGCCTGATGCCATGAAAGTAGAAATCTCAGCCTTGGAACGAAATCAGACTTGGATTGCTTCGCCACTTCTTCCCGGCAAGAAAGCAATCGGTTGCAAGTGGGTATTTCGCATCAAATACATATCCACTAGGGTTGTTGAACGTTATAAAGCATGTCTTGTAGTTCTCGGCAACCGACAAGTAGAGGGCATTGACTTTACAGAGACCTTTGCACCGGTCGCCAAAATGGGCACCGTTCGGGTCTTTCTTTCCATAGCGGCTATTCGGGACTGGGAACTTCACCAAATGGACGTCCACAACACGTTCCTTCATGGAGATCTCGATGAGGCCGTCTATATGAAACTACCACCTGGCTACGACAAGATTCCTGATGGTTACATTTGCAAGCTACAAAAATCCGTGTATGGTTTGTGCCAAGCACCGCGAAATTGGTTCGCCAAGCTTGCCTCTGCTCTTCGCACATTCGGATTCAGACAAAGTAAGGCAGACTACTCTTTATTCTCTCTAACTCGGCATGATGCGGTTCTCCATGTCCTCGTATACGTCGACGATCTTGTTATTGCAGGAAATAACAACTCCGCCATCTCTGCCTTCAAATCATACTTGTACACCTGCTTTCACATGAAGGATTTAAGTGCATTGAAATATTTCCTTGGTCTTGAAATCGCTCGTAACTCTGAAGGTATCTTGCTATCCCAGCAGAAGTACGCCTGTTGGACCCAAGGCTTGAGGCCCATAATCCTTACTGAACCCGCACGCGTATCTAGATAGGCCCACGAGAAATGACAAGATCCGAAGAATCCGAAGTTGTTACATGGGACATTCCACCATATTAAAGAAAATCTTATCTTATCTAGGGAAGTGTTGGACCCTATCATTAAAAGCCCACAGAGCTCTCTAGCGTAGCCCATGAGAAGCCCGTAGAGCTGAGTAACGAGGTTCTAGAAGGCAGTCCGAGTAATGAGCTACGAAATCAGTATATTTGCCCGCCAAGATATAAGATAGATGACAATTCTATCTTATAAGGGTTCCTTTAATCTTGTATAGGCGGAATTATATCATATTTAGGAAATTCTATCTAGTAGATGAATATCTATCTAGTTAGTATTCTATCTTGTAAACAATCTATCTTCTAGGCATCCCCTATATATACAAGGGGAGGGTCATGCATTGTACACATTATGACACACAATATCACCACTTGTACACGATCATACACGATCAATCAATACAAAATACATACGTCTTTCACAAATTCTTTCGTTCTTTGCTTTGTTCAGGCCCGATCTAGGCCAAGGGGTCACCAATCTTGCTTGGTTGATTTTTGGTTCTAACAATTTGGCGCCCACCGTGGGGCACAGAATATGGCAAATCACGAACGAAGAGTTGATTGTTGTTCAAAGTTCCCGGCTAAGACAATGTCGGAATCCGGAGAAATAGTGGCAAATCCGAACGCAGGGAACACACAACATGAGGAACCACAATCGTGATCAAACATTCGATCCACCAAGATCAACCAATTCTACGTAATTAACAATCATGGTCAACAACCTGATTTGTCAAAAAGAATTCTTTGAAGGTGAGATACGTAGCTAGTTAGCCACTATCTATCTCCAAGCTTACAATCCGCACAGCCAATTCAACGTAATTAACATTAGTGGTCAACATCCCAATTTGTTAAAAAAGAAGACTTTCAAGGCACATAGGGGTTAAGCCGCTATCTATCTCCGAAGTTTGAGATCTGCACGAAAATCTCCGGAGAAACAAATCTCTCTAATCAAATGAAGCGGCCGGTTGTCATCAATTCACGTTGGAGGAATTTCATCGATGATTCTGGGAGAGAACACGAGTCCTGATCCGATCCATGGCTTCCATTAAGCCAAAGACTCCGATAGGCTCGGACCCAGGATACGACGCTCAACACGGGTTTCGCCCGCGGCAAAGACGAGCGGCCCAAGATTGCTTATAACCAGTTTTCCAAACAACATTCCGATCATCTCTCTCGCCGGAATCGACGAGTGCGGCGGAGATGGTTTGACGGCATCAGAATGCGCGACAACATGATGGCTCGGAGTTGCAAAGAGGCATTCGTCTAGTCAGGACATTATCCTTGAACCGGCACCGTACGAGCTTCCCGATCCCCGACCGCACCTCGCCTATCGTTACTGTCGGATCGAAATCTAGCTTGTAAACTTCCGCCACCGCTGCTGCTCGGCTGAGAGAAGAGGCCTACATTCGATCGCAGACAACGAAGATGAAAAACCATCACCGTCAAGACGCTTCGACAAGACCGATCGAGAGATCAAGATGCTTTGTTCGACAACAAAGCCCCTCGACAAGTTTCCTCTCTGCTACCTCCGGGCGGCGTTCACTTTCGGAGATCAAGATGGCTGAAAAAAGCTGCAAACTTTGGAAAAAAAAAAAGAAGACCAGGGCGACCGAGATGGCAAACGATCTAGAGGGAGTCGCCGGCGTCCGGACGACGTGGAATGTCTAACCACGAACCGAGATCCTAGACAGCAAGGGAAAGAGATTATGAAAAAATTAAGTTCACCAGCTAATGTGAATAAAAAAACGAGGAACACAAAGGCCCAATTTCTTTTTATTTTAGTGGATCAGTCCACACTAATTAATTGGCCCAAAAGAAAGAAGGAAAAGAAGGGTAGCTTGCCTTCTCCTTCCTCTACGTTGGCAGACACGACACAACACAGCAGCAACAAACCGACAAGTACGGGGGTGAAGGGATGGGATCAATCCAATTATTATGCAAGTGGGAAACCCATTTGCCCTATCCTATGCTTCGTCAAAGACGACAAGTACGGGGGTGAAGCCTCGACGACAACGGGTGAATTTGTTCAGTTAAGGTCTACAGTGTGCAGTCCTGCGTTCCAAAGGATTCAGCGGCTCTTTGGAATGCTGAGTTCGTTCGAGTAGAAAAGCTTGTTAAACAGCCTGCTGCTTTGGATAATTGTTCAAGAGATAGTAGGTTCTGTGGAATATCAAATTCCTTTGGTGAAGCATAAATCCACAACTCAATGGAGATGGAAGAAACCGGCCAACACTGAACAAGAACAGAGACACAATCTTGACAAGCTTGCCTCTCCGCTCAAAAATCTCGGGGTTGCACTCCACCTATTCGACATAATGTCCAAGAAGAGAAAGCCCTGTCTATCCCTCCAAGTCAATGCCTAGATGAGCCAGCTTGGTTGGGATCAGCATTGGGATGGGCGAGTCTATATCTGCCCATTTAAAATCTGCTCGGAAAGCACTAGCCCATCGTTTTAGCAAAAGCTCGACGGACGAGATGGATACTTATCAACGCCGTCTAGAGATTCCCCGGAAGGAGTCAAGCAGACATCGAACACTTCGCCACCGGAGACAGCCGATCAAAGATCCTAGACACGATCGGAGTTTCTACACGTGATCGGAGTTCTAGACGGAGTATCTAGTTGTGATCGCAGTTTTTACACGCAATCAGAGTTTCTAGACGTGATCAGAGTTTTTACACGCAATCGGAGTTTCTAGACGCGAGATCTAGCTACAACACCCATCTAACTGTCTTACTTGGAGAGCAAGCCAATCCAGTTGATTGCTTGGTTGCTTCCAGATACTTCTAGAAAAATCACAGAGGTTATACCTTGATGATCGCAAGGAAGCATCAAGAGACGTAGCAGCTTTGACGCCATACCTTGGAGAAATACAACACGAAACCAGCCTGGACACAACCATGGCGGATCGACCTAGACGACCCTTCTGGGGTCAAGATCACGTTCCAGCCCTTCACATACTGGTTTCCTCGTTCCTTTATCTCACAATTCATTCCATACTTTTCTTTTGCTAAAAGATAATCCCTCTTTCTTGATTATGCATCTTAAAAGCGTCGTCTTTTACGCTCATGCATGTTTACTTGTTCGCTAGATTCAATCGCTAGACGCATTAATAAACCATATTAACCTAGATGATAAGTTGCTCGATTGATCTATGTTTTTGAAGATTCTAGACTCCTCTCTTACTAACATTATGCATTACTCTTATACCCAAGAGACAGGAACCTCATAGAGGGAAGGTCACGACCTTTTGCGACACCAAAGGATCCGTGCCCTCAGGTCATGTGATACCCGGATGACCTAGTAGGGGTTCCACATCTTCAATACTCAGGGAAGCATCCTTAACCAACACTTTTCTGTTCTGACTCTCGTATCAATTTCCTCCTTTTTTCTGGATCTGGTCTGGAGCATATATACTCTCCATCCATTACTGTTGACAAATTATCTAGAGTTACTACTATTACATGACATTGTTTGAGAACTAATCCAGTACTTTCCCTGTTTCGGTATCTAGACTCTGAAACTGGCTAAGATTTTTCCTATCTAGTACTCACTTGCTGGTTCTTATATTCTTGAAGATTGACTTCCATACTCATGGCTACATTGTTCTTTGATAACGCCTTGAGGGCAATCCATGCTAATGCTCATATGATTTCCAAGCATTACAGGTGGAATACTTACACATCGACTACGCAAGAAAGGCTCGTGCCAGCACCAAGCACTAGTTATCCACAAAACTTCAAGGTTCACATGAAAGTGGTACACTATTTACCCAGCTCTGCATTCTAGATAACAGGTCTAGCATTTAGCATTAGTTGAAACACTATTGTTCTTTCCTTTCTTTGCAATTCTTTCGGCATATTACATACTTGAAGGTTGTTTGCAAGCTTAGCATGGACAGTGTCGTGCAAAAGCCAGCACGGCACAAAGTCTTCCCCCCTAGGATACCTACCCAGTAGTCCTGATCAGACTAGTTACGGGTTACAACGTTATTGCGCAAGCATATCCTACCAGGCAGTCCCCTGGAACGGTTACAAAACACATCCTACTAGGCAGTCCCCCTGGTATGATTACAAATGGATGTTCCCGCAAATCTCGCGGAAGATATCCCGCAAATCTCGCGAGAAAGGATATAATAGGCCCATAAGTTGACCTAGGCATTTATCGCCAGATTATCCCACAAATCTCGTGGACGTAACAGTTAGGTTCATAAGTTGACCTAGGCATGTATCGCCAGTAGTGCAAATCTCGCACGAAACAATGGATCCATAAAACAAATCCTACCAGGCAGTCCCCCTGGAATGGTTACAAGACACACCTTACCAGGCAGTCCCCCTGGTACGATTACAGAACAAAACGGTTATACAACCTAGATAAACCTATCAACGGTTGACATCTCAAGCTAACGTTAGCACATCATACAAACAAATTTGTTTTCTAAGTGAAATCACAACAAACGACCACTGAGACGCACTAAATACCTTTAAGGACTCCGTCATAAACACATGCACCGCTCGAGCAGATACACACGTAAGCCTCTAGATACAATCTCTAGAGATCGACTATCCTTTTCTAGACACGGTATCTAGAATACATACCCATCCTAAAAACATCCACGATCACGTAAGTCGGGTACGAAGACTCCCTACCAGGCGGTTCCCCCTGGTACATATGGTTGCAAGAACATCTTACCAGGCAGTTCCCCCTGGTATGATTTACGCACTAACGAAGCTCTAGAGCATACACAAATTGAGTAACCACTATTGCGGGACGCCGCATCACACTTACGTCCGGGGTACAGTCCTGGACCAAGCTCGCAAAAACACTTTCGAAACATGCATCGACCCATGCCCTACCGTCAAAGAACGAGAGTACCGTTCAACAAAAGAAAAAAGCGAAGCAATCATTTCTAGATACAGACTTTAGAGATATACCTCTCTGCTTCGAAATATGAACCATTAGACATGGCCTATCTACATTACTAGAAGATAATCATAATACTGATTAACCTTCTCATTACTAAGACATCGACTCACATCATACAACTAGAAAACGATACAAGAGAACAAGACCGAACGGTTACTTCTGGATCTCATATCAAGAACGCGAACCTAGACAGGGGTACGCGGAAACTCTTACAAGGTAAAGACGTTACGACACCGCAACAACAAAAGTTCTGAGCTTAAAGAATGTCGTACACCACGAAGTCAATTCAAGACAAGTGTTCTAACACACGAAACAATAACAACACAAGGGTATTTGAAGAATCAAGAGATCTACAACTGCTCGTAAATGTTTCTGGATCAGCAAACTAGAATTCAGTAAAGCACGCCCGTCATGATCAAAATCTAGCCGATCATCTCTGACCTAAGACAGGGGTTCAAGTACATTCTGAAAGGCCTCAAACGACATTATATTCGCTATTTTGTCTGGGGTACACTTGCAAGAGACAAGGTCTTACGAAAGCTCCTAGTACTAGGGTGCTGGGGTAGAGATACATAGCAGAGTTGTTCTTCCCATCAGCGAAATCTCAAGGTTCTCAAGACATAAGCTTTCAAGCTGAGATATATTCTTCAGTTTCTTGGACATCTACCAAGAGTGTTCAAACTCCAGAATCCTCTTTGACGATGGTTCTGGACAAGTCAGCAAGGTTTTAAGACAGCAGAGACTTCGACGACATATTACGAATCGGCTTCCAACTCCATAGCGGATCTGGACTTGCAACCCGATCCGGGGGTATTGTTGGACCCAAGGCTTGAGGCCCATAATACTTACTGAACCCGCACGCGTATCTAGATAGGCCCACGAGAAACGACAAGATCCGAAGAATCCGAAGTTGTTACATGGGACATTCCACCATATTAAAGAAAATCTTATCTTATCTAGGGAAGTGTTGGGCCCTATCATTAAAAGCCCACAGAGCTCTCTAGCGCAGCCCATGAGAAGCCCGTAGAGCTGAGTAACGAGGTCCTAGAAGGCAGTCCGAGTAATGAGCTACGAAATCAGTATATTTGCCCGCCAAGATATAAGATAGATGACAATTCTATCTTATAAGGGTTCCTTTTATCTTGTATAGGCGGAATTATATCATATTTAGGAAATTCTATCTAGTGAATGCATATCTATCTAGTTAGTATTCTATCTTGTAAACACTCTATCTTCTAGGCATCCCCTATATATACAAGGGGAGGGTCATGCATTGTACACATTATGACACACAATATCACCACTTGTACACGATCATACACGATCAATCAATACAAAATACATACGTCTTTCACAAATTCTTTCGTTCTTTGCTTTGTTCAGGCCCGATCTAGGCCAAGGGGTCACCAATCTTGCTTGGTTGATTTCTGGCTCTAACAACGCCCTTGAAATCATTGCTGAATTCGGTCTTCTCGGCGCCAAGCCCTCCGAGTTTCCTATGGATTCACATCATCAATTGGCCTTGGCTGAAGGCTCCGATTTCTCTTTCCCTGAGCAGTATCGCAGATTGATTGGCAGGCTGATCTATCTTCCTATAACACGTTCAGAGCTCTCTTATTCCATAGACACATTGTCCCAGTTTATGCAGCAACCGAAAGAAGTCCATTGGCAAGCCGCTCTCCGAGTTGTTCGTTACTTAAAGGGCCAACCAGGACTTGGTCTGTTTCTGTCTAGCAAGAGTGACCTCCGCTTGTATGCCTTTTGTGACTCTGATTGGGCATCATGTCCATTAACTCGACGGTCTCTTACCGGTTATTTTGTTACGATAGGGCAATCACTGGTGTCTTGGAAGACAAAGAAACAAGTTACCGTCTCTAGATCTTCTACGGAAGCGGAGTACCGTGCAATGGCATCTGCATGTGGCGAAATTCTTGGGCTCCAATCTTTATTACGATCTCTTGGCTTCCATATTACTGAGCCCATTCATTTGTCCTGCGATAGTCAAGTTGCGATTCACATTGCCTCTAATCCAGTTTTCCACGAGAGAACTAAACACATCGAAGTTGGTTGTCATTTCGTGCGAGATTTGGTTATGAATGGTACGATTGCTACTCATCACGTGTCCACCACTCAACAAAAGGCCGACATCTTCACAAAAGCTCTCGGAAAATCACAATTTCATTACTTAAGCTCCAAGTTGGGCATTCATGATGCTCATGCTCCAACTTGAGGGGGAGTATTAGGATATCTTATATTTGGATAGATTTTGTATATGATATCTTATTGTATTTAGATATGGCAATATAATCTCCAAAAGATAGACTGCAGAGATTGCCTTGTCACAATATACAGTATACTTAATCTCCCATGAGGGCAATACATAGAATTCATTCCCGAATTGCTTTGTTTCACATTCCCATAACCGAAATTATACCAAACACCCCCTATATGATTGGCAAATATAGTTGGAAGGTCTATCTAGAAGTAGAAAAGAGATCAAACTTCAAGAATTCAGCCGTATGGTTCGTATCGTTATTAAAACTAGTTGAAATCCCGTACCATGTATGGGTAATTTTGATAAAAACTCATTTTAATCGATTTGAACTCAAATTTTGGCCCAAACTTACTTTTTGCTTGATTATGTACAATAAAATAAAATTTAAATCGTATTTGATAATATATACTTTTGTGCTTTATCTATAAATAAATTCACTCAATTTGATTAATATTATTATATTAGATTAATTTCTCAAGTAGTATTTATTGAAATAGTATTTTCTATTAATTTATTAAGATTTCCATTTATCTTTAATATGCCTATTTGTATTTTATCTATACATAAATAAAATACAATCAATTCAATTACAAAATCCATTATTTTACTTAATTATCTAGAATCTTCATAAAAATGATATATAAAAATATCTTTACCGAAAATGAAATACGTTTTAACTAATTAATTATTTTTTCTTAATATATTAAAATTAGGTAAGACATTAAAGATATGCAAAATTGGAAAAGATATCAAGTGGATAGAAATATTAATTTTAGAAAAAACAATTAAAAAATAAAACTATTATTTTATTCAATCCGGATGACGTGGCGTAAACTTAAAAATTGATATGTCAAAGTAAACTTCAGTAGTTCGAAATTTGTACCAAAAAACACAGTATCAAGCTAAGTAGTTAGGGACCCCGAAGCAATTGAATATAGATGCTAAAAAGTATGGAAGTACAATTCTACAAATCAAGGCTTTGGCGTTGTGGGACGAGATTGCGAAAACGAAACAAATGGGGTATAGGAAAGTCGAGATTGAAGGGGCCAATCTTATAATGATTTAACGATATAATGTAAGTGTAGGAGTAGGATCGTTAGTATTAGTAAGTTGTCGACACCTACGATGTCGGTGACCATAGATAAATCTTTAAGCCCCGGAATAAACACAAGAAAGACACTTAGATACATAATATCAGAATTAGACATGTCAATTTAGAGTGGAAACCCTTTGCAAACCAACTTGTTCACAAAGAGAAAAACCCCTTCCTCCCAAGCTTCTCACTTGGTAGGACTTGAAGAGTTCTCGACTCGCTTTGTTATATCTTGAGTATTACAAAGGTTCTCTTGAGCTACACTCTTGCCTAAGTAATGCACTCGCACTAACAAATTAAGCTCACCAATCACTCAACCACCTTGAACGATTGCCACGTTCAACTCACACAACATACTCTCAATGTTCTTCAATGCAACACTCGTGTTTGACAATTAACTCACGAAAATATATAAGAGACTAAGATGATTGTGTTCTGATTTACTACCAAGAGATTAAGGAATAAATGAAAATACAAACTTTATCTCGCCATCTTTAATTGGATTTTTCCTTCTTTTGGTACATATTCTATCCTCAAATAGCATCGTGTAAACACCCATGATTGATCTACTCCGCGTTGCCTTAAATAGAATTTCGTCCGTCCTGCACCTACAACTCTGGTCAGCGACCTCAAAAGCGAATCTTTGTCACCACCCAGGTTTGGAACCATCAAAACAATAAAGTGTTATAACAATAAGAACTAAAATAGCGTACCCACAGAGTTGCTCGAGTTCAGGTTCGGTATCTCGGTTTCGGGTCAATCCAGTTATTGGTCAAGCTGGGTCAGGTCATAACAGATTATCAGGCAGTTCTGGCTAGTCTAGCCGGTCATAAATATCAATTTTAAATGAATATTTAAATAATAGCAGGATTAAATAATAAATATATTTAATAATATAATAGTTCTTTATAATAATATATATATATATTATAATGTTTAAAATAAACTTTACGTATATAATAAACCAGGTCAACTCAACGGAGAGTTTGAGAGGTCGGGGTACAGGTTTTAATTCAATCGGGTTCGAATTAGTCGAGTTTCAACTCTAAAATTCTGAATCGATTTGAATTAATTTTATCATGTCGGGTTGGGTTGAGATTTCACATCTGCACATTAGTGATATACCTACGACATACCGAATGATTCTACACGTATGAGATTGATATCATACAAAATTAGCCCTAGCTTATCGATTTAGGGATCTTCTAATCTGTAGGGTTCTAGGGATGCAAACGCAGCGGAAAAATATTAACTTTAATCCCAAACCCTAGCCTAGGACCCGTATGATAATGTAGAATATGTAAATAGTTTAGATGATTACCTCAAGGAAGAAACCGAATTGCAAGTTCAAACCTTTCTTTGTGATCACCAAAGAGCCCCAAGTGTTGCTCCTCTAGCGGTATCCACGCACACGAACGGGACGGAACTCTGCACCGAAAACTGCTTGCTAGAGCACTAATCAATACGTATAGAGAATTGGACTTTTTGGAGAATTGGTGCCAGCACTATTCTAGGGCTCTTGTTACGTGAATCCCAAGCCATAATCCATATCCAATATATAGACAATTGCAAGATACGTATATGCCCATTAGTGGATTAAAATCTTAACTATTATTATCTTATCAAATTTGTTAAGATCTTATCTTATCCACTTGCCATAAAAGATAAACTTCTATCTATTATCTTTTATTGATCTAATTTTCTAAAATTATAATTAATCAAATATCCTTATGATTAATTATAAATATCTAAGAAAATAATTCTATCTCCAAATTTACCTCATGGGCCTAATTCAGACTAAGACCCATTAAACCCGACCCGGTAAAAACTAGACCCGATGGCTTGGTTATTGTGCATAACTATCAATCTCCCACTTGCACTATTACCAAGCTCAAGTCATTACCGCATTAATCTTGGGTTTAATGTCAACTCTCAATTTCAAGTTTCCCCATCTATCGTGCTTATGCGTGTGACCCTCTAGGTTTCTATCTCGAAGGTAGTGTTGTCCAACACAAGTCAAGGTAACCGTCTAGCAACAATTGTTGACCACCCAACAAGATAGAAATGGTTGGTGAACCATATACCTCTATGAAGTGATTACTGTGTAATTCAATCTCTTCATCCTCAAATATCTAGATCAAGCTAGTGCACGATGCGTCACCACTCAACTCAATCAATTTACTTGGTTTAGCAGAGATAACCTAGTCCTCATGCTCTTTGGCTGTTATAGTGCCTTTGAGTTGGATATGACCCCTACATCAATTTTGGTGCATTTTAACTAAATTCAGTTATGATTGGCACATAACTGAGTTTCAGTTTTCTTTTCTTCTCTTTGGGTCTTTCGGGCGCACCCCCTTTGCGTAAGCCAGGGGTGCCCCCATCCTGACCCCCCAGATTCCCCGGAAGGGGAACTCCACTGGGTTATAAAGTAAAGTAAAGTAAGCAGAGATAACCTAGACTCAAAATATTCTACCATGGCCATGGATTTTAGAGTCACTTATATCTCAACCAAGTGGCCCGCGATATCAACTCTCTAATCCAAGAGAGGGATGAATCCTTTCTTGACTCAACCACTATCCTCTCTACACTTTGTCTTAGACCTAATAACCGTCTTAATTGTAACTCATCAATAAGTTACGTTTAACGGCATCAAGGTTAAGACTCCATGCATAGGATTATGTGAAGGTCTCAAGTCATGAGATCACTTACACTCCTTCATTTAGAGGAGGAACCAATGACGCTTAATACATGTGGTATCCTCAAATTCGGGTCAGTCCGGTGGCTCTACATACACTTGAGCACCCACGTGAATGACTTGGAAGAGCTATCCCTTGGTTCAGCGAGATGAACCTGTAGTCTATTCACATGTTGGTTTATAGTTTCGATATCCCCTCTCGATACTAATCCAACCAAGGACAATTCAAGAATATAACCTTGTTGTAAAATTCTCACTGACATTAACCACTATATTGTCATTTTACACAAGACATTATACTCTATGGGATTTTATCAACATTATATGTTAGCAGAAAACAAATAAATATGATAAATATTGCCTTTTAAATAAATATATTACTATCACATAAGTAACTCTTGTTCGACAAAATGCATACTATAAAGTATCTTGCATAAATCAATGCCAAACTCTAAGTCCTAAACCCCTCACATGAGAGTCATGTTTCTGTTGAGGTAAGGCCTTAGTCAATTGATCTGCAGTGTTTTCATCACTTGAAACTCTGCTCAATGCAACATCTCCTCTTTGGATTATTTCTCTGATGATGTGGTACTTCCGAAGTACATGTCTGGATCGTTGGTGAGATCTTAGTTCCTTAGCCTGTGCAACGGCTGCATTGTTGTCACAGTACAAACTAACTAGACTCTCAATGCTAGGAACCACTCCAAGCTCTGCAATGAAGTTCTTGAACCAAACTGCTTCCTTAGCTGCTTCTGAAGCTGCTATGTACTCGGATTCTGCCGTAGAGTCAACAACTGTATCTTGCTTGGAACTCTTCCAACAAACAGCTCCACCATTCAGGCAAAACACATAACCCATTTGCGACTTTAGATCATCTTGATCTGTTTGGAAACTAGCGTCAGTATAACCTCTGACCACCAGCTCCTCTTCTCCTCCATAGACCAAAACCATATCCTTGGTTCTTCTCAAATATTTGAGAATGGTCTTCACAGCACTCCAGTGTTCCTCACCTGGATCGGACTGATATCTACCCGTCATACTTATTGCATACGAGACATCAGGCCGTGTACATGTCATGGTGTACATAATGGACCCAACCGCAGAAGCGTAAGGTACATTACTCATCCTGTCTCTCTCTTGTTGTGTCTTTGGACACATCTGCTTAGAGAGACGTACACCATGTGACAAGGGCAAAAATCCTCTCTTGGAATCTTGCATTTTATATCTGTTCAAGATCTTGTCAATGTACGTGCTTTGACTTAGACCAAGCAGCCTTTTAGACCTATCTCGGCGTATCTTAATCCCTAAGATATAGGCTGCTTCACCTAAGTCTTTCATGGAGAAGCACTTACACAACCATGCCTTGGTAGCGTCCAAGAATGGCTTGTCTTTCCCGACGAGGAGAATATCATCCACATACAAAACTAGAAACACTAATGTGCTCCCACTAACCTTTTTATAAATGCAAGGATCTTCTGAATTTCTAATGAAGCCAAATTCCTTGATGGCTTCATCAAATCTCAGGTTCCAACTCCGAGATGCTTGCTTCAATCCGTAAATGGATCTCTTCAACTTACAAACTTTATTTGTGCCTGTGGACGATTCAAACCCTGGAGGTTGTTCCATAAAAACTTCCTCTATTAACTTCCCATTTAGGAAAGCGGTTTTCACGTCCATTTGCCAAATCTCAAAGTCGTAGTAAGCTGCTATTGCAAGCAAAATCCTGATAGACTTTTGCATGGCTACCGGTGAAAAAGTTTCCTCATAGTCAATTCCATAACGCTGAGTAAAACCTTATGCAACCAACCTTGCTTTATAGGTACTGATGTTACCATCCATGTCTGTCTTCTTCTTGAAGACCCACTTGCAACCAACAGGTTTTACCCCAATTGGTGCATCTACCAACTCCCATACTTCGTTGGAATACATGGAGTCCATTTCAGAATTCATGGCTTCCAGCCATTTCTCAGAGTCAGGTGAAGCTAATGCTTCCTTGTAGGTTGAAGGTTCATCATCATTCTCGATGAGCAACACTTCACCTTGCTCAGTGACGATAAGGCTCATTCTTTCCGGCTCCTTTCGCACTCTTGAGGACCTACGTAACTCTTGCATTTCCGCAATCTCAGGTTCTGGCTGAGTTCGCCTAACCAATTGCTCTTGTTCCAACTTATATGTTGAATCTTGAATCTCTTCAAGACTTACTTCACTCCCACTACTCTCTTTAGAGATGAACTCCCTTTCCAAGAAAGTAGCATACCGAGCAACAATCACTTTATGCTCATTTGGAATGTAAAAGTAATATCCTTTTGTTTCCTTAGGATATCCAACAAATGTGCATTTAACAGATCTGGCTGCAAGCTTATCTGGATTTGAGCTCTTCACATAAGCTTCACAACCCCATACTTTGAGATAAGACATGTTAGGCTTATGACCTAACCAAATCTCATATGGTGTCTTATCTGTTGCCTTAGTTGGGACACGGTTTAGTGTGTGGATTGTTGTTTCCAAAGCATAACCCCAAAATGTCAATGGAAGACTTGCATGACTCATCATTGATCTTACCATGTCTAAAAGAGTGCGATTCCTCCTTTCAGAAACTCCATTCCATTACGGCGTTCCAGGAGGAGTTAGTTGTGAGACTATTCCACACTCCTTAAGGTAATCAATGAATTCTTGGCTCAAATACTCGCCACCTCGATCTGATCGAAGAGCCTTTATTTTCCTGCCAAGTTGATTCTCTACTTCGTTTTTAAACTCTTTGAATTTATCAAAGGTCTCTGACTTGTTCCTCATTAAGTAGACATATCCATATCTACTTAAATCGTCTGTGAACGTTACGAAGTAAGAATAACCACCTCTAGCTTGAGTCGATAGAGGTCCACATACGTCACTGTGTATGAGCTCTAGCAACTCTTCTGCTCTCTTACCTTTCTTGGTAAAAGGTGCCTTAGTCATTTTTCCTTGTAAACACGCCTCGCATCTATCTATGGATTCAAAATCAAAGGAATCCAAATAGCCTCCAGAATGGAGTTTAGCGATACGTCTCTCGTTTACATGACAAAGTCTGCAGTGCCATAAGTAGGTAGTTTTCGAGTCATCCTTTTTATGTTTCTTTTCAACGATGCATGATATTGACTTTTCTAAGTTCAATAGATACAGACCATTATATAATATTCCACTACCATAGAACAAGCCATTCAAGTAAAACGAAAAGGTTCGATTTCCATACTCAAATGTAAAACCTTCAATATCCAAAACCGGAACTGAAATAATGTTCTTGGTAGAACTAGGAACATAATAACAATTGTTCAAATCTAGAACTAAACCACTTGGCAAGGTGATAGAATAAGTCCCGACGGCTAAAGCAGCAATCCTTGCTCCATTAACACCTCGTATATCCAGCTCGCCTTTGGAAAGCCTCCTGCACCTACTTAGTCCCTGCAAATTCACACAAATGTGAGAAAAGCAGGCGGTATCCAATACCCATGAAGTAGAAACAGACATACTGCACTCAACTAAGATACCTGATCCAGTATCTTTGTTTTGCTTCTCTAAGAAGCTTGTGCAATTCCTCTTCCAGTGACCCTTCTTGCCACAATGGAAACATGTAGCTTCTTTCTCCTCAGCTACAGGTTTCTGCACCCCTTTCTTTGGCTTATTATCTGCCTTCACTTTCTTGGCCTTGGAATTTTCCTTTCCCTTGCCCTGTCTCTTGTTCTTATTCACATTAAGAACTAGTGAAGATTGCTTTGCTGATTTTGACGCTTTAATGTCCTTTTCAGCAGTTCTCAGCATAGCCAAAACATCTGTGATGGATCGTAAGTCAGTTAATGAGGGCGTCCTTAACTGGGTTAAGGGCGTCCTTTAGTGCAGCGGAAAATAGACTTAACAGAATACAAGATAAGTGGACACGAGTATTTATAGAGGAACCCCACTAAGACCAACTAGTCTTATGGGTAAACCTCTACCTCCGTTGGAGGATTTTCAATAGCCGTCCCTTATCTTATTAAGAGCGAGACCTTACAACTTTGGCGAGTCGTTACACTTCTCTGAGCTAAGCGTCCGTCCTTAGCCTCACTAGTAACACTCCTTTCAACCTAACAAGTAACCTAACACTCTTAGCTATAAGGAAGCTATCACTCACGTCTCTCACGGTTCGTTGTGAGAGACAAACTACAACTCTAATTGATTTGTGGTTTGTTTTGGATTTGATGTGGTTGGACTTTCTTTCTCTTGCTTCAAGCTCACTTGATCTTCTTGATCTTCGTTCGTGTTCTTGAATGCTTCGGGAGATCTTGAGAGAAAGTCTTCAAAGTCCACTCTTGCACACACATGCCGCTATGCATACTCCTTGGAGAGTATTTATAGCGGAAGTGATTCTTGTCCTCTAGCGTCCTCTGAGACTTGGCAGGATCCTCGATCTTTGATCAACGGTGCGATGAGCGTCTTGAGGAGGTCAACTCTGTTGACGCTTGGGAAGCCTCCGCGTGGGTAGGGGACCATTGCTGGGAAAGCGACGTCTTTGGCATTGTCTACACGTGCCCAGACAAAGGAAGCTTCCTTCTGAGGACTAAGGCCGGACGATGATGTAATCATGTTGGGGCGGCCTTGATTTGAATTTGAACTTCGTCCGTATTTTGGCGCGCGTCCCTTCTTGATGAGGACTCCGTCCTATCTTGCGCAGGGACTCCGCCAATTACGTTTAGCTTTGGAAGTTCTGGTAACATGCGTCCCTACAGCATAGGGACTGCTGTTCACTTGTTGTCCTTTTCGCTCATGTGCGTCCACTGGACTTACCTGAGATCAAAACTTGGACAACTTATCAAATACATTTGAGTTTGTCATTATCAAAACAAGGGACGATTATTATTGGTTTAGATATTAACGACTGACGTCCTTAATATCGTCCCAACAATCTGGTAGAGTTTTCTTCATGTCATTCATATTGAAGTTCGTGATAAACTGGGAAAAACTCTCCGGCAATGATGACAAGACTAGATCCATTGTTAAATCTTGATCCATGGCTACCCCCAAGCTTCCGAGCCTCTCTATGTACCCGATCATTTTCAGGACATGAGTCTCCACTGAGGTACCTTCTTGCATCTTGCAGTTAAACAGGGATCTAGAGGTATTATAACGCTCAACCCTTGCATTCTCTTGGAATAGATCACGTAAATGAGCATCAATTTCCCTGGCGCTCATGCCATCATGTTGCTTCTGCAATTCAGGAATCATTGCAGACATCATGATGCATTCTACGTCTATCTGATCATCCATGAATTTCTTATAGGCCTGTACTTCGGCCTCTGGGGCGCCTTCACCCGATTCGTCCGGGATTTCTTCTTCTAGGACATATAACTTTCTTTCATGTCTCAAAACAATTTTCAGTTTCCTGAGCCATTCAAGATAGTTAGGTCCACTAAGCAAATTTTCCTTATCCAAGGTGTGCCGCAATGTCAAGGTTCCATAGCTGTTACTCGCCATGTTATCTACATCAACAATGCACAGAGGATTAGTATTCATAACAAATACATTTAAATAAAAGGACTTTTATAATATGTCGAAGCTCCCACTATTTTAATCAAAATCAATAGCCCTCACTAATGATCTCGGAGAGTTTTGTTGCATAAACTCTCTAGTGGGACTGAAACCCCAACTTGTATAGTTTGCACACAACTTTGGCTGTACCTACAAACTAGATTCATTAGGTAGGCCTTAACTTTGCCAATTGCAATTCCATGCAACTTTCAGTATCCGTTGGATGGCTATCTCGCCTATAACTCAAATCCATGAATTATATGTCCAACACTTGCCCCATGGATTACTCAACCTTAGCTTTGGCTAACAAATTGAATATCCCAGATAAGTCGACCCATTAATTAGTAAAGAAAAACTATAGACACCTTTCATATGGGCCCACAACTGAGCTGTACCGACCCACATGAAAAATTCTATCTATTTTCTCAACTCAATTAATGGAGGGCATATTAAACTTGACTTAATATTTATAACGAGGGATTTTAACCTGCACAATAAGATCTCACCAAATACATACATACTAGTATAAATTGAACCATGCATGCTTATACATATTATTTAATAAATCCATTACCAAACAATATATATACACGATTCATATACGCAAGATGCAGAGTATGTACGATATGCACAATGTGATATATGTACGTAAATATACAAATTCATGGCAAAATGCATACACGGGTCCTTGAACTTGTAAATTTTTGTCACATAGGTACCTATACTTTGAAATGTTCACACAGGTCCCTTAACTTAGCATTTTTTGTTCAATCAAGCCCCTTATGCTGACGTGGCTTAGCGCGTGCACCACACGCGCGTATAGTGCGACTGAAACTCGTTCGCATTTAATACTAAAATATTATTTTTCTAATAGTTTATTAATAAAATATAGTATAATTTTGAAAATAAGTTTTATGCATTCTTAAATTAAAAAATAATATTTTTATTCAATAACAACATCTAATACTAAAATATTATCTTCTAATTAATTGAATAATAAAATATAATATAATTTTGAAAATAAATTGTATGCATACGTTAATTAAAAAAAGAATATTTTAATTCAATAACAACATTTAATACTAAAATATTATTTTTTAATTAATTTAATAATAAAATATAGTATAATTTTGAAAATAAATTTTATGCAATCTTTAATTATACTAAATCGGTGAATCCAAGTGATTTCGGGTTTCAACCCTAAAATTTTCAGTTGGTTCGGGTCGGTTAGCAAATTCGATCAAATTTTGACTGCTATGCTAATCAATCATGTAATAGGAACTCTAGCTCGTTTGGTAAAACTAACTGGATCCGATATAAATCTATTATTACGTGTTTGGTAGAACGACCTCGATAAGAAATTATATTGAGTATAACTACCATAAAAGTTTTTTAACAAAATCATAAAATATTTTTAAAAAAAATTGTACAATATTTTTTTAAAAAATTCATAAAATATTTTATTTTAAAAATCTTATTTTTTTAAATTAAAATATTTTTTTAAACCATGCCACGTCAATGTTGACGTGGCATCTATGTGGCGCTGACGTGGCATTGGTGTGGCTTATGGTGCTGACGTGGCATCTACGTGGCACTGACGTGGCATCTACGTGGCGTTGACGTGGCATCTACGTGGCGCTGACGTGGCACATGGCGCGTGAGGAGGGCTTGATTGAACAAAAAATGCTAAGTTCAGGGACCTGTATGAACATTTCAAAGTATAGGTACCTGTGTGACAAAAATTTACAAGTTCAAGGACCCGTGTATGCATTTTGCCACAAATTCATATGCAGTAAAACACATATACATGATCAGCAAACATCTATATATGATATTGCATGCCTACTAATCATAATTAACAAAACTTTTAATTACAATTAGATTTAACTTATACATGACATCACCGATCAAAAACAGCATATCGTAGCAATTCAATCAACACGTAGAATTAACACGTATTACGCATGCAGTAATCAAGTCCGATCAACACCGATCAAAACAGTATTACCATAGGACAATATCAAATATCAGCCATATACTATTTCAAACTTTCAATAAACACCGATCGATCAAAACAAACTTGATTCCTGTATAAATACTAGATAATCATTAAAATTACCAATATACAGATACATGCTATCACTTATTTCGCACGCCATACATAACAATTAAATCAAATATTTAAAACCAAAACTTGATTTTAATTGTACTAAATAGCATATGAAATATAATTGATCAAACACCCTATTGAACATGCTTATCTACGCATACAATCAAACACGGCTCTGATACCACTGTAGGGTTTTAGGGATGCAAACGCAGCGGAAAAATACTAACTTTAATCCCAAACCCTAGCCTAGGACCCGTATGATAACGTAGAATATGTAAATAGTTTAGATGATTACCTCAAGGAAGAAACCGAATTACAAGTTCAAACCTTTCTTTGTGATCACCAAAGAGCCCCAAGTGTTGCTCCTCTAGCGGTATCCACGCACACGAACGGGACGGAACTCTGCACCGAAAACTGCTTGCTAGAGCACTAATCAATACGTATAGAGAATTGGATTTTTGGAGAATTGGTGCCAGCACTATTCTAGGGCTCTTGTTACGTGAATCCCAAGCCATAGTCCATATCCAATATATAGACAATTGCAAGATACGTATATGCCCATTAGTGGATTAAAATCTTAACTATTATTATCTTATCAAATTTGTTAAGATCTTATCTTATCCACTTGCCATAAAAGATAAACTTCTATCTATTATCTTTTATTGATCTAATTTTCTAAAATTATAATTAATCAAATATCCTTATGATTAATTATAAATATCTAAGAAAATAATTCTATCTCCAAATTTACCTCATGGGCCTAATTCAGACTAAGACCCATCAAACCCGACCCGGTAAAAACTAGACCCGATGGCTTGGTTATTGTGCATAACTATCATAATCCTCATCTCGTGGGTTACTCTACACCTCGCATGTGCCCACACGATCAATTAAATGATTACTTTGTCAAAAATCAATTGTCCCAAAAAACTGATATGGACTAAAGATTTTAGGGTTGAAAACCGATCTAAAAAGTTATAAGTTAGGGGAAAAATCGAACCCAATTAATTAAAAACCGATTGAGTTGAAACCTGAACCTGACTCAAACTTATTTGGTTGACTCAATTTATTATATATGTACCGTATGAAATTATTTTAAATATTGTAATATATTTTGTTATTAAAACAATAAAAATAATAGTTTTATGATTAAACATCATTATTTAATTATAATATTATTTGAATAATAATTACAGAGTGCTTGTCTCGTTGTAGTGACCTGAACCGCTTGATGAAATGCCTTGACCTTACCCGATTAGACCCGTGAATCGATTGACCCGAACACACACTCAACCTGAACCCGAAAAGACCGATCTCCAACATGGCTGAATCAATCCGTTCGACAAATTTAATATAGCATAAAGAAGAACCCATGTTTTTGTATAAAAAATTGTGACAAGTACCATTATTGAATTATTTAATAGATGCTTTAGTAACTTATTTATATGGAAATTAATCTTTAAAAAGTAATATTTGATTACCAATTTTTTAATTTATCAATCGTGCATATATCTATCAAATGGGTCGGTTCAGTCAGGTTCGTGTTCGGTTTTTCAGGTTCAGATTGAGTACGAGATCAGGTCAATCGAGTTGTGGGTCAAATCGGGTTTGGTCATTACAGATTATCATTTGTGTTCAAGTTAGTCAAGGAATCAAGAATGTCAATTTTTTTCAAGGATTATTAAAATAGTATTATGAATAAATTATAATATTTCACTAAAAATATGTTATATTTATAATAAAATATATTATAATATTCAAAATAATTCTGTTTATTATCAAAATATTACGAACCCGATCAACCCAATATATCCGAGTTTGCTTTAATACTTTTATTTATTATCCTAGCTAGGATTTGTACTAGTAGTTTGCTTTATTAACGAAACTCAGCTGTTTTCCCTAAATGTACAGTTTGTACACATATTACATATATAATGTCATACAACATGGAATTACGCAACGGGCACTACGCACGTAATATATACGTGTACGTGTCTAGTGTTCAATTAATTTGTATATGAAAAGTCAATTTTCTTCATTAATCAATAAGTTACTTGTGCCAATAGATCGATCGAAGAAAAATTAATTTGGTTTAAAGACGGTTGCGTGTGAATGTGATCAGCGTGTGTGGCTTCATGGGCCAGCTTAATGTACCTCGTTAATGAGCCTTATGCATTTTGTCTATCATCAGAGAATGGATAAGGTGCAAACTGTCTCTCAAGGAAATAACGTATTGTCTCTCAAGGAAATCGACTGCTTTGGCTCTACGAAATAGTGGAGCCAGAACCCATACCAATCGACCGTAGCTAGCATGACTCCCCTGTGTCGATCATGGTTTGAAAAAAAATTAAGAAAATCATACCTAATAAAACATCATTACAACTCTCGTATTTCTCATTGAATTCGTAAGATTCAAGGTATAAAAAACAACAAAATCATAGACATAAACAACTGAATCAATGTTAACCGACTCGATTAACACCGTGCAATGTATTTCAGACTTAACATGCAACAAAAAAACACAAATTTTATGTCGAACTACGGACCGGAACAACGACAGGAGGTAGATGTCTAGTTAAGATATATAGGTAAGTCCTATTGTAGGATCGACGTGTTAGAATACAGACCCTGATCTTTAGGGGATCAAAGAACTGGACAGCGGAAGCAACAGGAAACAAGTAGCAAACAGATTACTGATCCTTAGCAAGGATCAATCTATCACGAAACGAAAACAACACACACAAAGGACACAATATTTAGAGAGGAAACCCAAAGCAACCAACTAGTCACTTTAGTAAAACCTCTACCTTCCTTAGAAGGATTTTCAATGACTTACTAACTTTTATTGATTATCACGAACTACAATGGCAAGTTAAGGTACCTGTTGGATTGATGTTCCCTCAAGATCAGTCGGACAATCAAGTGATCTCTTGGGAACAGTCCCATGAGTTTTGATGATGATAAACGCCATAAAGTTTAATGGTTTGAGTTTTGCAAAGTGTTTCAGGAGGAAAACAGGTGCAAAAGGAACAAGAGAACCAGAGAACAAGAGCAAAAAGAGAGATTGGTCCCAGAGGGATCAATGTGCCAGCCAGCCACGTGATAGAGGTCTATTTATGGAAGGAGCGTGTTTCCTTCATTAAGGACGTGTATCTACAGCTGGAAAGAGTTGTTATTATCTTTAAAAGGATGATAATAATTATAGGAAGCATATCTCATTGATTTGGTCATTACTTGGAGCCCAAGGAGTCAAGAAGATATGATAGAAGATCATGTTGAAGATTTGATTGTGTAAATCCGTGTATGGTTAATTATTAGGTGGAAAGATATTATTTTATGGCAAGAAAATAATATCATATCAGACCTAATCGTTTACTATATATTAGGATAGAGTTTAGGGTTTTTCTAAGGTTGGAAATTACCCGCTTGGAGTTCTTCTACTAGAGAGAAAAGGAGAATTCGTTTGGAGAAGAAAGGCGGCGACTTTAAGGAGTTTTGGAAGCTTCTTAACCAGCCATTGGAGTTCTAAGAGGAGAGCTTCATCATCGTTGTTCAGAGGATCAACGAGCTGCACAGTCTCAGGGATCGGTAACAGCAGACGCACTTGTTGATACTGAAGAAGGACTCGAACCCTTGAAGCTTGAGAGGTCAGGCTTCTGAGGTATAGTTGGTCTACTTTGAGTTGCTTATACGTTCTAAGGGCTAGAAGTTAGGAGAGTATTCTAGGAGGAGTCTAGTTTACGTTGGTACCTTAACTTGCCATTGTAGTTCGTGATAATCAATAAAAGTAAGTAAGCCATTGAAAATCCTTCTAAGGAAGGTAGAGGTTTTACTAAAGTGACTAGTTGGTTGCTTTGGGTTTCCTCTCTAAATATTGTGTCCTTTGTATGTGTTGTTTTCGTTTCGTGATAGATTGATCCCTGCTAAGGATCAGTAATCTGTTTGCTACTTGTTTCCTGTTGCTTCCGCTGTCCAGTTCTTTGATCCCCTAAGGATCAGGGTCTGTATTCTAACACGTCGATCCAACAATTGGTATCAGAGCCTGGTGTGCTCTAGATTTGTGTTAGGATTTTTCAGGAAAAGGTGAGCAGTCACGAAGGGAACAGAAAAGGACACCCGATGGTGCATCGCCCACTCTTCGAAAGGAGAAAGCTTGAAGACATGGAGAAAGTTCACCGTCTTCAAAGGAGGTTGCAAATTGCTAGGAACAATGCAGGTGGTTCCGCTAGGAACAATGTTGATGAATCCGCTGGGATCAATCAATTTGGTTTAGGCCACAACCTCCACTACCACAATTAAGGCTTAAGGAAACACTTGAATGAAACGGTTTTAATATAATGAAACGGTTTATTGAAACGGTCAGTCTAATAAAACGGTTTATGAAACGGTCAATATTAATGAAGCGGTTTATGAAACGGCTCAAGAACGAGCGAAACGGTTTACTTAGCTAATGAAACGGTCATGCAAAGGTCAACTTTTGACCAAAGTTCCTTGTTTTTTTTATGCTTTTCGGGACCCTCTTTTCCATTCTTTTATTCTCTGTAACCCTAGCTTCTTCCTAGTTCCTTCTCATCCCTTTCTAAACTTGCTTTCCGCTTACATTGCAGATCCATGGCCTCCAAGGCTCCTCTTTCCGCCGGCAAGACCGAACAGCCGCCCAGCCTCGCCGCTCACCCGTGGCTCACCCCGACGTCCTCGCTCGCTCTCCCGACCGCCAGACCCGCGACCTAGCCTCCCGCAAGCACCACCTCCTAAGCGCAGCCTCTTCGTCTCCAGATCTGTAGTCCCCTCTCGCCCTCGCTTCTCTCTCGCTCTCAGCCACTCCCGCTCGCTCGGCCTCTCTCTGCTTCCGGCGACGAGCCACCAGCCTCGCCGCTCTCCCTCTCACCGCTCGCTCGCACTCGACTCGCCTTCACCGGCCTCCTCGCTTGCTCGACCTCACCGGACAACAGAACGCCGTTCCGATTGGCCGGCTTCGTCCATGCTCGACCTCATCCATGGCTTCCTCCGCCTCTTCCGTCGTCGCCGGCCTCTCCAAGCTCGCGTCATCCGCCAGCTCTACTAGCCGTCAGATCTCGCATCTCCGTCTTCTCTCCAATCTCTCCTCTTCCGGAATCGGATCGGTGGCTCCACTCCGGCTCAGCCAGGCTTTCCAGAGCAGGCTTTTGTGTTCTTCTCGCTCTTCTGGTATGTGTGACCTGACATATCAGTTTTGCTGTCTTCTTTCGTTCTTCGTAAGTGCTTTTCGATACTGAATCAGTTGATTGGGAGTTCCTTTCGAAGGCGTCTAATCATTTGTTTTAGCTGGCATTGATTGATAGCTTTGAATCTGCAAGTTTTAATTATGATCAATTTGTGTTATATTTGTGTTGTCTTTGGCGCTCTAAAGAAATTCGTCAAATTCGGTATGAAACCCAAGCCCCTTTAATTCGAATTCACGCATTTTGACATCCGAATTGCTTTAGGTCGGAACTGTTTGGGCAAGTCTTATTTCTTCATTGGATTTATTAGGGCGTTTGGAATCAGGAAATTCTTCCTTATATGAAAGGCATTCTTTGTTTATGGTTCATGTTATAGTGTGTTTAGTGTGAAGTAGAAAGATTAGAGGAAGCTGAGTTTGTTGATGTCATTAGAGTATGCTTTTAATGCTGGGAAATCTGGTTATAGATAGGATTGGAGGAAGGGATAATGCATATCTGTTTCAAGAACATGACTTGGAGGCTTGGAGCTAGAAAATAGTTTGAAAATTGAGCCCTTAAGATAAGCTAAGCTAAAGCTAGATTGGTTAAAGTTGGAAGTTTTGGGGTATAATTTGATATTCTGCTGGTTCCTTAGGTTGATGGTGTTTGGTTTATTCACTGTTGTAGAATCTGGTTAAGTATGGTGTAGGCTAGCCTCTGGCTTTTGGTTTATCTTTTGACATGAGGTATGTGCTGAGTTCTTTCCATGCATAACATTGAAGAATGAGAATGTGATGTTGGTAGTTTGATTATTGATACTCCTTCCTGCCAAAATTTTACTTGTGTATCCTTGTTTGAACATCCATAAACTCAGTCCATCTCTACTACAATATACCTCACCATCGTCTAGGTTCCAATGATATTCCACTGTATTGTGGAAAGGCTGTATATCAGTCCTTATGAGTTGCATGTGCTTTTTTTTCCCTGCAGCTATTTGGCGATATTCATGGGCAATTCTATGATCTGAAAGAGCTTTTTAGAGTGGGAGGTGACTGCCCGAAGACAAACTACTTATTCCTTGGAGATTTTTTGGATAGAGGATATTATTCTATTGAAACTTTCCTACTTCTGCTTGCACTTAAGGTACTCTTCTAATGGTAATGGATCTTGAATTTATTCCAAGGAGCTTTTCCTGCTGAGTGTTTCTATTGGTTGCTTAAAAAAAAAAAACTTTGTTATGATTGTGAGATGTTTCAAAATTGATGACTATATATACAAACTGAATCTAAAATCACCTATTATTTGGTAGGTTCTTCAGTGTATTTGGTATAAGACCCCTGTACAATTCAATCCATCCATCACAATTCATAATACCTGCTATTTAGTTTCCTCCCTTGAATGCCAAATTAATTTATTCCAAATGGGTGTTTTTTTTTCAAGGCTAATACTATTCTCTTGGAACCTGAATGTGTACTATTCCAATATATGTTGCTATTCTAAATGGACTAGACTGGCTAAAAGCCTAAAAGGTAACTAGTTCTATTATTCCATATATCTTCTAATTGACTTGATTTTACTCTAATGTGATTTAGACCTATTAAATTATAAGGGAGAGACAGGTCAAAGGAAAGTTTAACAGTTTTTCTTTTTGGCTAAAATGAGGCTAGAGTTTAACTTTAATTTGATGCAGAATATTACGGAGTAGTAAGAAGGAACATGGGATAAGGCTTTGAAATATTATATTATATTATGCTCCATGTGCTACACAAACCCATTTTTAGATTCCCTTTATATAGCTTCTAGTGTCAGATGGATCTGATTGATTAATTAATGATGTTCCATGCACTTGTCTAATCTAATAAATTAAACTAGGTGCTCATATTTATGCCAACTTATTTTGTTGGGTTTTGGATGGGAACACGTGAACTCCAATTGTTACTAGCTAGCTTCTCCATATATTACTCCGTATTACACATTCTTCCACTATGCTTACTTTATAACATTGTTTAATAGTATTAAAATCACTGTAGAACCAATTTCCTGATGGTGGTAATAATTCCCATTCTATTTATGCATTGCTTGTATCAAACTGTGGTGCCATGCCAGCTTAAGGAATGCAAAGAGAGACTAATTCACCATTTTTTTTGCTATTTGCTTGTGTTATACAGTAACATCAGTCAAATTACATAATCAGAAGTGTGGAGTTGTGCAAATGAGCAATTGTTAGGTCCTCTCATTATAGGTTAGGATGAACTGATATTTTCCTGTTATTTCCTGATATTTTCTTTTGATATGGCTTTTTTTTTTATGTGCTGAGTTTTGTATGTGTTGAGTTTTTGATGTGCTGAGTTTTTGATATGTTGAGTTTTTTGATGTGCTGAGTTTTTGATATGTTGAGTTTTTTGATGTGCTGAGTTTTTGATGTGCTGAGTTTTTAATGTGCTGAGCTTATAAATGATATTTTGATGTGCTGAGTATTTAGTGTTAGTGAAAGCTTTTTTAAAATCTGCTCACATCTGTATACGTATAGGTGTTACATGAATTGTTTTGAAGTTCTGGTCATAGCATTTAGTGTGTTTTAGGGTGAAAAATGCATTACTGATCAATTTTGAATTAGCTGAATTTTTGCCTTTCACTTTGCTTGCAGTTCTGCTCACATCTGTCATAGGAAGTTGTTGCTGGCTGGAAGTAAGTTGGTTGGAACCTATGTGCTTTTTTGGGTCATTTCTAGTCAGGTGGACATATGTATCAAGCTTCTATGCTACGAGTATTTGTTATTTTTGCACATGTAAGTATTGGATATAAATTTGCTAGTAATTATATTGATCGACAAGAACATATATCTAGTGCGTCGTTCATTATATATTTTGTATGTATGTACATGATACTAGCTTGTTTGTTGATCGAGCAAAACCTTATGTATGTAATTAATCTGAAGTTTATTAATTTGGCTTTTAAGTATATTATGTAATTTTATTTATATATATATCCACATCTATTAAACTGAATTTAGTTTGTAAATCAATATATATAGAGAGGGAAATCAGCAATTTCATTATCAATTGACCCGGAATCATAGAAATCAACCAACCGTTTCCATAGCTCTAATAGATGTTTCATGTCAACTACAATAACCGTTTCATAATAACAAATTTAATGTTTCATTAGCTCAAGAATATGCAACGGTTTTGCAAGCTAATGAAACGGTTTAGATAATGAAACACTCTTCCACAACAAATGAAACGGTTGGTCTTGCTGATCATAAAGCCGTTTCATTAGCTTTCAACAACCGTTTCATTAGGTCTAAAGCAACATGAGCGCCTGAAACGGTCAACAACCGTTTCATTAGACCTAATGAAACGGTTATGTAGCCTTTATGAAACAAAATTCAACCGTTTTCAAAAGCCTTAATTGTGGTAGTGCTCGAAGTGGAGGTGAGTCAGGAACTCACTTGTTGGTGCTTGAGCTGAGGGGGAATGATCCCGATCGTTCCCTAAGAGTAATGAGATGATACATGGGAGATGGAGATGAGGACCAAATGGAGGACGTCTTCACCGTGGCATGGGATAGAAAGTCCTATAAACATCTAAGGATGTTGTTAGGCATGATCTCCTTGAGGTAAGTGAGTCCCGGTCCTTTATTCCCCCAATGATTGGCTAATTAGGTAGCATCTTATAGGGAATTTATGCATCTATTGCGTTCTTTCTAATGGCTTCTACATGTTGCCTCTGTGTTGTGTGATCTAATATTGCACTTGAAGTTGGGAACATTGCATGCTCTAATAGCTAGAGGCTAGAATGATTGAACTCAAAAGCACATTTCTTTGAGCCCGTGACAACTGATTTGATCTTGTTTAACCCTTGATACAAGACGAAATGATGGTCAGTTGTATAGCCTTCCCTAAGCCTTGTCTAGGTAAACGGTCCCTATGAACCCGTTTTTTGTTAGCCCACAACTGGGTTCAATTACCTTGGATGTAAAAAATCCCTACCTCATATTTTGTTTGGATACATTATATGTCTTTGTCTTTAATGTGTTATCCAAACACAGCCTGTTTTTATTCCATATCATGTCTATGCTCTAGGATGCGTGGTACCTATTGCAGAAGGGATCAATGAAAAAGATGGATAATCAGGTTCTAAGGATCAAGAAGAGAAGTGTGGGTGGCCGTGTGTGTGTCAGTAAAAGACAAGGAGAGAAAGGAAAAAAATTAGAGTTTTCTTGAAAAAAGGGGGAAAGATAAAAGTGAACAAGAGAGAAGTTCTTCGAAAGAAAAGAGTGAAGTTCGTTCCCTAGGGAACAACAGTGAAAAGAGTGAAAAATTTCTTCAAAAGAAGACGGCAGAATGATGTTCCAAAGGGAACAATGCGGCAAAAGAAGTAGAGTTTCCTTACCCAAGGATCAACGAAGAGAAGAATGAAACATAGTATGTTTTGTTCAAAGGTGGAAGCCAAAGAGGATCCAGGTCTTGAGCTCCTGAAAGGTAACTAGGGAAGCGTTATTCTAGTAGCTAAGACATGATTGGAACCCTCTTTTTCCTCCATAGCAGTTGATCCCCCACAAAAATTGTTTCAACGTCTTGTTGAGTTCTTTTGTTTGATGCTTTTGAACTCTACTATGATGTTTGCTTTGGGAACAATGTGACGGTGTGGTAATTTTGCAGGCATAAATAACTTTAGTAGTTCCAATTGAGCATGTGGTAGCTCTGTGTTATTCTTTGTTTGATCTAACCTTTTGATTATGCCAAAAGGGGGAAGTTAGGAAAATTGCAGAGATGAGCTTACACAAGGAGATGCAGGTTTATGCTTATGCCAAGGGGGAACGTCTTGCCTAACAGGATTGGTAAGGATCAGTGTTGTGTTCAGGGGGAACAACAACAGAAGAAGCTATTGGTTTGAGGGGGAACAACAACTCTCTATACTTAGTGTGTGCATGTGCATGTTTCATGTTTCTTAACTTGATATCATATGTATTTTTGATGTATGGGTTTGTCATCAACAAAAAGGGGGAAATTGTTGGACTGATGTTCCCTCGGGATCAGTCGGACAATCAAGTGATCTCTCGGGAATAGTCCCATGAGTTTTGATGATGATAAACGCCATAAGGTTTAATGGTTTGAGTTTTGCAAAGTGTTTCAGGAGGAAAACAGGTGCAAAGGGAACAAGAGAGTTAGAGAACAAGAGCAGAAAGAGAGATTGGTCCCAGAGGGATCAATGTGCTAGCCAGCCACGTGATAGAGGTCTATTTATGGAAGGAGCGTGTTTCCTTCATTAAGGACGTGTATCTACAGCTGGAAAGAGTTGTTATTATCTTTAAAAGGATGATAATAATTATAGAAAGCATATCTCATTGATTTGGTCATTACTTGGAGCCCAAGGAGTCAAGAAGATATGATAGAAGATCTTGTTGAAGATTTGATGTGTAAATCCGTGTATGGTTAATTATTAGGTGGAAAGATATTATTTTATGGTAAGAAAATAATACCATATCAGACCTAATCGTTTACTATATATTAGGATAGAGTTTAGGGTTTTTCTAAGGTTGGAAATTACCCGCTTGGAGTTCTTCTACTAGAGAGAAAAGGAGAATTTGTTTGGAGAAGAAAGGCGGCGACTTTAAGGAGTTTTGGAAGCTTCTTAACCAGCCATCGGAGTTCTAAGAGGAGAGCTTCATCATCGTTGTTCAGAGGATCAACGATCTGCACACAGGGATCGGTAACAGCAGACGCACTTGTTGATACTGAAGAAGGACTCGAACCCTTGAAGCTTGAGAGGTCAGGCTTCTGAGGTATAGTTGGTCTACTTTGAGTTGCTTATACGTTCTAAGGGCTAGAAGTTAGGAGAGTATTCTAGGAGGAGTCTAGTTTACGTTGGTACCTTAACTTGCCATTGTAGTTCGTGATAATCAATAAAAATAAGTAAGCCATTGAAAATCCTTCTAAGGAAGGTAGAGGTTTTACTAAAGTGACTAGTTGGTTGCTTTGGGTTTCCTCTCTAAATATTGTGTCCTTTGTATGTGTTGTTTTCGTTTCGTGATAGATTGATCCCTGCTAAGGATCAGTAATCTGTTTGCTACTTGTTTCCTGTTGCTTCCGCTGTCCAGTTCTTTGATCCCCTAAGGATCAGGGTCTGTATTCTAACACGTCGATCCTACAGTACCAACGTAAACTAGACTCCTCCTAGAATACTCTCCTAACTTCTAGACCTTAGAACGTATAAGCAACTCAAAGTAGACCAACTATTCCTCAGAAACTTGACCTCTCAAGCTTCAATGGGTTCGAGTCCTTCTTCGATCAGTATCAACAAGTGCGTCTGTTGTTACTGATCCCTGAGACTGTGCAGATCGTTGATCCTCTGAACAACGACGATGAAGCTCTCCTCTAAGAACTCCAATGGCTGGTTAAGAAGCTTCCAAAACTCCTTAAAGTCGCCGTCTTTCTTCTCCAAACGAAGTCTCCATTTCTCTCTAGTAGAAGAACTCCAAGCGGGGTAATTTCCAACCTTAGAAAAACCCTAAACTCTATCCTAATTCATAGTAAACGATTGGGTCTGATATGATATTATTTTCTTGTCATAAAATAATATCTTTCCACCTAATAATTAACCATACACGGATTTACACAATAAAATCTTCAACAGGATCTTCTATCATATCTTCTTGATTCCTTGGGCTCGAAGTAATTACCAAATCAATGAGATATGCTTCACATAATTATTATCATCCTTTTATAGTTAATAACAACTCTTTCCAGCTGTAGATACACGTCCTTAATGAAGGAAACACGCTCCTTCCATAAATTGACCTCTATCACGTGGCTGGCTGGCACATTGATCCCTCTGGGACCAATCTCTCTTTCTGCTCTTGTTCTCTTGTTCCCTTTGCACCTGTTTTCTCCTGAAACACTTTGCAAAACTCAAACTATTAAACCTTATGGTGTTTATCATCATCAAAACTCATGGGACTAATCTCGAGAGATCACTTGATTGTCTGACTGATCCCGAGGGAACATCAATCCAACACCTATATTATACCTAGGGGTGTTCAACTTCAAGGGGTCGGGTTGCCCACAACCCACATTGACTCGATCCTCAACTAGCGGGTCGGGTTGCGGGTCAAATTTTTTTTTTTTATTTGCGAGTTGTGGGTTGGGTTGGGTTAAACCTGCTAGTTTTCGAGTCGACCCGCAACCCATTACATTTAAAAAATATATTATTTTTATTATATTATTATTAAAGTATATTTTTCTAGAAATAAATACTTTTATACTTTTATTATTATTAAAATATTTTTTGGAAAATAATCACCGTATCTGGGGTGGATCCACCATTTGTTTTTATATTGCATAAAACATATAAGTAAGTTAAACGGGCCAAGGGGTCGACCCGTAAACTTGCGTGTCGGGTCGTGGGTCATTTATACTTTTTTTGCATGTCGCGGCCCATTATATCAAAAAGATATATTATTATTATTATTTTATTATTAAATGTATTTTTCTAAAAATATATATTTTTGTACTTTTACTATAATTAAGATATTCATTTGGAAAATAATCACCGTATTTTGGGTAGATCTACCATTTATTTTCATATTGCATAGAACATATAAGTTTGACTAAGTCAAACGGCCCAATGGATCGATCCGCAAACCCGCGTGTCGGGTCGTGGGTCACTCTATATTGTTTTTTGCGTGTCGACCCGATCGACCCAACGACCCATTGAACATCCTTGATCATAATTAACTAAGCCACAAAATCTAAATTTGGAAAAAAAAACCCTTAAAATACATGACGATGAACAAACTTATTATAGCTAGTGAGTAGTAGAGCTCTCAAAATCTGTCCCGATCCGAAAAGCTACTCGATACCGCCCGAAAATTAGTGGGTTGAAACCTGTCAAAGTGAACCCGAAACCCGATAAAAGCCGATTTCGATTAACCCGAATGTTATATTGTGTACGAGATGAGTGATATTGTGCCTTTTCAAATCCGAACCTGATCCGTCGACCCGATTCATTATGTATTTTAAAAATTATGATATAAAAACTATAAAAAATAGTTTTTTTACTAAGAATATTATCTAATTATGAAATTATTTTAATAATCATAAAAAACATTTACAATCTTGACTAGTTGATCAACCCGAATCCAAACGATAATCTGTCATGACCCAACTCGATTTGAACCCAAATCCGATCGACAATCCACATTCAACACGAATCCGACCGAAGAGACCCCGTTTGAGAGGCCTAGCTAGTGAGTAGGCGAAGAAATGGATGCACACACGATGTTTATTTATATTTTAAGCCCTTAATTATCTGGCTGCATGCGGAATTAAATAAAGGAAGCATATATAATTGTGAAACACGCTTAGGAGACAGGGAAATTGCGTGCCCGTCAAACGATCGAGACAGAATAGAAGCAAGATGATGAATAAATATACTTAGGCTTGAGATCGACCCTCCTCAGGTCGATCCTGAGTTGTTTCGTTCTTGTTTCTTTTGCTCTTTTCGTAGTTTTTCGACTAAACTTAGCACTACTCCCACTCCCGTGGACGATCCTGACTTCGCTATACGCAGCGGGGTCTTGAATACAAATTTATTTGTTCAAGAAACCCTTCAACACTCACCAAGGCATTCAGAACGCAAGAGAGGAGCGTAGATCCAGATAATGGAAGAACAATGAGAGGGATCCATGAAACAACAAGAGAAAGAGTCAGGTTAATCCATCCAAACAGAGAGCTAGCAACCACAAGTGAAGAGGAGCGTAGATCCATGAATATTAGACCCAAACAAAGAAACAAAATCGAACCACAAAAACAAATACGCACCAAAGAAGGGAGAAAGCTCTCGATCCAGACAAGAACAAGGAAAGAGCGGCTGAATCGACAACTTCAAGAACAGGAAGCACAATCCTTGAAGCCAACGGAATCCAAACAAAGATCCCACACCACAAATCGCAACAGATCTCGAGCCACCTTCAACAACAACAAAGCAAATTAAAGGCGAAGGGAATGGCTTCTCTTGGATCCCAAGCCAGAAATTGAGAAAGAGGAGCGTGTGAGAGACAAGGGAGTGGCTCAGCTTGGATAGATCTAGGGTTTGAGAGAGAGAGAGAGAGAGAGAGAGAGAGAGAGAGAGAGAGAGAGAGAGAGAGAGAGAGAGAGAGAGAGAGAGAGAGAGAGAGATGGAGGTATGAGAGGAGCGTTTGAGAGAGACAGACAAAGGCGGAGCAATGAGGGAAGTGAGCAGGCAACGGCGCAAGGCAACAATGAGAGAGATGTAGGGTTTTGCCCTTATATGTGAGGTAAAGAGACAATTGGATCCTCAATTGGATCAAGCTCAGCAGCCCAACGGCATTAATGCCCTCAACGGTAACATTTCAATTGAGCAGGCCCGAAAGAGGCCTAAAAAAAACGGCCCAAACCTAATGGTGACCGGTTTCATTAGATAGAAAAAAAAAATTTGATTATTCAATTTTTTTGTAATTTTGTGTCAAATTTTGGCTAAACTTTTTTTAGTGTGGTGATTTTATGTTTTTAAAGATATAGAGAGAAATTAGTGGGGAAGAAAGAGTTGGTAAGTATAGGTATTTGAGGTGATTGTGTAGTGGTAAGAGTGTAAAATTGTAGTGATATAAATGGAAATATTTGAAAGATGGACAAACTATACGGGACGCCAAAAACGGAAATACGGACAAATATTGTGGGACGGAGGGAGTATAACTAAATTGATTATAAATAAAAATCAGCAATTTTCATATGTTTTGATGAGATAATTCTAGACTTGGCACAAGACCCCTAAAACGGTTGTAACAACCTCTGGGCAAAAGGTGATAACATAATTTCCAGCGCTGGGGCAACTTTTGGTGTCAGGGTCAGAAGGGTTAGCATAGGCGTCAGGGCAGTGAGCCTTGAACAGGCCCGGGTCAGTCCTCCGACACCCGGCCACAGCGCCATTCGCGAGCCTAACCGCCAGATTCGCCGGGCAGATGCTGTTGATGTCCACTGGGCAGCTCGGGGCTGGGCAACTGCCATTCTGAGGCTCGATCGTCATGGGCAGGTTAAACCCATCGACAAGACTCACGTCGTAGTAGTCATTGTTGCTGAACGCGTTGAGTTGAATCTCGGCGAGGCTGATGGGCGTGGCCCCGCCCTGCTCATTGCACGCGATCTCGCCCGTGCCACAGTCTCCAATGGGGCACCTGAATTGGCCTGACCCACCTGAGCAGAAGGTGCGGGCCCAGATTCGACCCCTCCAGCCCGATGGGGGATTTATGGTGTTCGACTCGCCTACGTCTAAGGAGAAACTTATGTTGCCGATCAGCGGGCGGTAGGAGTCGCTTTGGGCGGCTGGCCAGATTGTGTACGGGCAGTCGTTTGTTATAATGAGACTTGCCGATTCAATTCCTACAAGCACACAAGACCGCACGTAAGCGTACGTATTCAATTGAATATGTAACACGTACACTATATATAGAAAAACACAAAGATACCATTCATATTGCTTAGCTTTGGCTGATTAGTGCACCTCTACTACGTGATTCCTCGAACATACAGTTAGGGAACTTATTATATAACTTTATATTTAAAAATAGGATTTAATAAAATTACCAGAAATGAAGGAAGCCAACAGAAAAGGCGTAATAAGGATCAAAGAACCCTCCATTGTCGACAAGTGAGTGATTTCTCTCTCCCTACTTCAATTCGTTTACTGATTGTTTTGGATATGGTGTATATGGCTTAGAATCGACGGGTATTTGTAGCTTGTGCATGAAATTTTGTACGTACCGGCGAACTCACTAATTTATCTTAGAGAGGGCTAAATAGCTTAGTTTAAGTATAATTGTTAACACAAGTTAGAAATTAGAAATTTGATCAATGTGTTAATAGTTAGACTTTGAAATAAATTCGAAATAACTTAATCTAAGTATAAAATTACTCCTAATGTGAATAAAGAAAATGAAACAAATTTAAGTTTCTATTAAACCCAAAGTGGATTTCAAGAAATATTATACACAAACATTTATCTCTTTTTAAAAAAATTTAGCTAATACTTAATACTTTTTACTAAACATACATTTCACCATCTTTTTCTTATAATTCTTTTGTACAACCAAAATAACTTAATTTCAATTAAGTTGTATGACTAATATGTTTGTTTATTTATGTGCTTTTAATACTCCATCCATTTTTATATAGTTGTTCATAACACCACTTTTTGTTATTTCACAATATTTGTCTATTTCATATTTTCTCATCTCTTTATATGTACACCACTAATGATTAATTTTATCTTAATCATATACGTTTTTCCATATTTCTTTATACTAATAGTTAAACTATATTGATATCGGTAATAAGGAAAAACAATTATTTTTTAATATATGTACAAATATTATTCAGACAATTATTTAAGGAAAAACAATTATTTAAGGAAAAACAATTATTTTTAATATATGTACAAATATTATTGAGACAATTATTTCAGAATGGAAGTAGATACGTGTATAAAAAGTTGTAAAACCTCAGCTCAGAGAAGCTACAGCCCCGCTGGGCACCATATAAGTCCGCCCCTGCCTGTACGTCCGCCCCTGCCTTTACGCATATTCCAATTTCCACGAATTGACAAATGAGGCCGGGAGCTTGTTCAATAATTGAAAAGAAGGATTTGTCATTCTACTTGAAAAGTATGAGTCAACTGGAATTTAGGAATTCGTCTACTTATTTTTTTTTTCTTTTGATGGAATTCGTCCACTTGAGTTGTGAGTATGCATGTTATCAAATCTAAAAATACAAATTTATGGTACATATCGATCAAATTTGAACGGTTTTGAAATCGAATTTAGGAAAATTTTAGGCAAAAAACTTTCTAATGAGTGTCTCTGACCTTTCTCTAGAAAGTACGGCTAAGAAAGCCACAAATTCCCGGTCGAGAAAGCCCCGACCCCTGTTTGAGAAAGCCTTCGATCTCCGGTTGTAGAAGTTATTGATCCATTGACCATTCAGATAAAATTTCTCATTACATGGTATATGAGGGAAGTAATTTTTGGGATGAAGAACCTTAGGCTTCTTTATCTCATCTTGATCTTTTTCCTCTACAATTTCACAAAAGTGGAGGTTAAAATAATAATTAAAATGTGACCTGTATCAATTTCACATTTGGAATTGAGACATATTAATTTAATTATTATTATTTTACCCTCCAGTTTAATATATAGCTATGATCTTCTATAATAACTAAAATGACTTTGGATCGCATCACTCATCGTCATCGATGAAAATAATAGAAACAAACTCGATAATTCAAGATTTTATATCTATCTATTTTTTAGACAAGTTAATATAAAATTTAAAATAATTTTCTAATTAAATCTTCAAGCCATACAAATTAATACTAGTTTTTAACAAACAAGATTATTGCCCGTACCCTGTACGGGACACGATCAATAACATTTTTAATGCATTATTATTTGATAAAATAATGCATGATAATATTATTAGAAATTAGATATTGATATCATCTTTTTTTATCCGAAATCGTTACAATATTTTATCGATCCAAAATCGTGATTGGATGTTAGGAATAAAAATCGTTACAATATGATATGACTTAAATAAAAATCATAAATAAATACTATCATTTTATTCAAAATATATTTGATAAATTAAAAAATTCATATGTGATATGATATGGAATCTCAATGGAAATATTTTATGAACATATATAAACTCATAATTAATAAGATTTTTATGTAATGATAGAATATGGAAAATAGATTTTTATCTAGAATAATATTTTTTAAAATAAAATGATTATTTAAGTAGATCTTTTAAATTTATAATTAACTTAATAGTAGTAGATTTATAGATCCATACACTTTATAAATGAACATTATAACACAAATATAGTTTATATATTTTTTTATATATTTCTCAAATATATTTTTAGATATTTGTTACTTAATATACAAATTTATGGGATAAAAAAAGATTGATAAATAAAGTATGGCTAATATATATGATTACAAAAAGGAATGTCTAGTTACAAAAGATAGATATTATGTGGAAATATTATAAGTTATTTGGTTTATACTAAGATAGATATTAGTTACAAAAGATAAATATCATGGGATAAAAAAGGCTTTGAAAATTATTTTTCTAAATTAAATTTGTTAACTTGGGGTGGGGCCAGAATTAACGTGGAAGCTCGAAATTCTCCGGCTTTAATATATAGTATAGATATCACGCTTGTTTTTATCCAAGAAAAAAGCTAGAAAAATCACCTTCGGTCCCTTGTCAAGGGCTCCATGCATGTCATCAATGTTGTACATTGAAAGGAAGAAATCGATGAGCCATATGGTGAACCGTGAACGATGACGATTCCATTGCCAATTTGAAATTAATTTGATTTGTTCTGTATCTTCAAAATAACCCTACGAAATTTTATGAACTTTTTCTTCTTTCTTATTTGAGAGTGCATCTTATTTGTTAGATCGTGTACTGTGGCAAATAATTCTTATAACGCTATGTGAACCTCTGATGCAGAAATTGATTAAGGTGGAACCTTAACACAGTACAAGATCTAACAAGGAAGATGAGATCTCAAATAAAAAGCAAGACAAAGTTCCTACAATTTCCCAGATTTATTTAGAGGCACACAACAAATCGATAATTTCAAAGTACAATGAAAGTTTACGATTTGAAGAATGGATTGCTATTAGTACAATGAAGATTTATTTAAAGGCACACAGCAAATCCCAGAGTTATGTGTTTACACGCCTTATATAGTTACAAAGATCTTGACCAAAAAAAAAAAATAGTTACAAAGATAGGGCAAACACAAACTTGATCCCCGAGATATATATCTGCATGCTGATAATTGCATACAAAGAAATATATTATAATATGAAACTTGGACGTATTTTTTATGACAAAATTTCTCTATTTATACAAGAGTATTAATTAAGGAAAGACATTATATCTTGTATATATTTCCCTATCTTTTAGCTATGGATGTAATCTTTGTAACTTGGGCTCTAATTAAGGAGTTGTCATATATCTACTATAATAATATGAAGGATTTGGCCATATGGCATTTTCCAAAATGCCATATAGCAAGAAAATACCACAATATGGTATATTTGCACACATGGCATAACCCATCTCTCCACTTGTTGACCGATAGTTGACCGTCCGTTGACCGGCCGTTGACCAACGTTGACCGACCGTTGACCGGTGTTGACTGTCATCAATTGTCACCACAAAAGTGACAATATTCACACCTAATTGTCACCACAAAGTGACAATATTCACACCTAATTGTCAACACAAGTGACAATATTCACACCTAATTGTCAACACAAGTGACAATATTTACACATAATTGTCAACACAAGTGACAATATTCACACCTAATTGTCAACACAAGTGACAATATTCACACCTAATTGTCAACACAAGTGACAATATTCATATTAATTGTCAACACAAGTGACAATATTCACACCTAATTGTCAACACAAGTGACAATATTCACACCTAGTTGTCATCACAAGTGACAATATTCACACCTAATTGTCAACACAAGTGACAATATTCACACCTAGTTGTCATCACAAGTGACAATATTCACACCTAGTTGTCATCACAAGTGACAATAGTCACACCTAATTTTCATCACAAGTGACAATAGTCACACCTAATTTTCATCACAAGTGACAATACTCACACCTACTTTTCATCACAAATGACAATATTCTCACCCAATTGTCATCACAAGTGATAATACTCACACCTAATTTTTATCATAAATGACAAAATTCAACAATTATTCACACGTAATTGTCATTACAAATGACAATATTCACATCTAATTGTCATCACAAGTGACAATATTCACCAAATAACTAGAATATTATACACCAAATAAGTTTAGTTAAAACAAGACTTATGCACACAACTCCAAATTATCAGCATAAGTGACAATATATGTCATTGCCAATATTATCAAAGGATCTTCTTGATAACACCTAATTGTCATTACAAGTGACAATATTCAACAAATAACTAGAAGATCACAGTAATTACACTCAATAACTAGAAGACAATGTTAGCTTCTAAATGTCAAATATACAAACGAGAAAATTCGTTCAATTGTAACTCAAACGACCTTATGATTCAATTTATACGATCATTTAAATTTGAGAGCTAAGTGGAGAGCAAATTTACCCTTGCTTTGCTTTTGAGGTCCATACCAGATCCACTAATCCTGTTTCATTTCACCCACCAGCAAAATTAATCCCATGAATGTTGAACCACACAAGTACGTACAAGTCTATAACACCTCTGATCGAAAAAAAGTAGATAACACCAAAGAATTTCTAGTTTTGTCCTCATAGATGTGGGATTGCAGGATATCCAACTGTAGCTAGCAAGTTGGATCTACAGGCTGAGTTTTCTATATGCAAAAATTGACAACAATTTGTTTTTCGATTTTCACGATTAGCATTTTTTCCGCTCAATCTTGCATGCTAAAGTCAAATTGAATTAATGGAGAGAGAAAGAAGCTAACCGCTCAATATCGCCACCGGTGGACGACGTACGGAGATTCGCAGAAATTTTCAAGCACAAACATCGGACTCAACTACTCCAGATCCTCAGCACCACCGCCAATCGGATTCGAACAGTTGTCCAAGTTCACAATTCCGTCGTCACTACCAACAGTAACCGACGGCGGTGTTTTCGAACGATCCGTAGACCTAAGGGACATCGACGCTCCTCCAGCGCTTCGAGCAGCTTCGAGCATCTTCCTCCTCTTCTCTGCCGCCGTGATAGACATCGGCGGCGGCTGCGTGTCCTCGAGTCCCATCAACCAAGCCACCACGGACGGAGTCGGAGAGCAGAAGGCCTCCGGCGAGTTTAGAGCGTTGGATCTGCGGATCTCCGGCGGAATCGTGGGACTTCTCGGTACTTCGCACGAAGACCTTCGGATTTCTCTTGAAGGTTCCTTCCGGCCGGCATCGATTTGGTCCAGATCCTCGCCCTGCCGGAGCAGGCTCGAATTCGACCGAGCCTCTCGCGAGACGTTCTCTAACCTCCGGGGAGACAATCCGCCCCCGCCTGTCTTCGCACAGAATAGCTTCAAGCCGTACTACGACGAGGCGAACAACTCTAGGGATCTGGTGATGATCGACGAGGAGGAAGAAGAAGAATAAGGCGTCGATAGGTCCGATTCGAGGAAGATCCGTCGAGTTGATCGAGGAAGGCGAGTACTCGAATTTGGTCGAGATCTAGCGGATCTATCATCGCCGGATCCCTTCGGTGGGAGAGAGGAAAGTTTGAGGAGAGAGAAAGTGAGATAAAAAGATATTTATATATAGAATTTATGCTAGTTTTGCAAATAGTTTAAATAAGGGAGAAATCTAAAAATACCCTAAAAGGTCCTGTCGTGTTACCCAATTACTTCTAATAATAATCTATCTATCTATTACTATATACTAAAGCGGAAGCAAATTCCGCCAACATATTGCGCCACATCACCCATTTTATTAAAATAATATATTTTATATCAATTATTTTGTCATTTATTGAATTGGAAAATTTATCTTTCTACAACTTGGAAAATTTATCTTTTATTCTCCATATACGATATAATTTTTGCAAAATTTTCTCTTTCTTATCTACTTTTTTTTTGGTAGAATTTCTTATCTTATCTATTTTTTACATGAATAAAATTATGAACACCAAAATTAATTTCATTGTCTACCTATATTATTTAAATTATCGCATCTCATCAAAAGTTAATTACAATTATTACATATTAATTACGCCGATGATTGTTAGTCACCGATGACAAAATTTTGAACAAGCTTAATTACGTACAAAATTAATTACGCATCTTCCTTTTTTATGGTTTGTCTACCTATATTATTCTTATTGAACAACCACAAACTTGATGGATAAAATTAATTTCATTGTTTTTTTTATAGGGAAATAAAATTCATGCTTGGATAATTCAATCCCTATTTTTTATTTACTTCTTATTTTATTCATTTTTCATAACATAATAACGTATATACAAGATAATTTGGTTTTATTTTTTATTTTTTATTAAATATCACCTATATTTTTTAATAAAATTTATAATAAATCTTATCGCATGGCTTTCTTCCTCGATCATTTAACTATATATTTATTTATTTGTTGATAGTTCATATATAAATTATATATATAACTATTTTTATAAATATTTGATTATATATAAGAATTATGTTATTTTATAATCCAAAAGATAAGTGTCATTTTAAAACAAACTATACAAAAAATAATATTTGTAATTATTAATTATAAATTCAATGTATAAAATAACAAATAAATAAATAATACCCCGTACAAGGTGCGGGTCAACCGCTAGTACAGTATAAAGCGGAACCCAAGTCTTTGTTAAAATTTGCACCACGTCATCAACCTTGAATAAAATAATGATTTTATTTTTTGCATTGATAACTTATATATCTTTTTGATATCTTATCCAATTTTCTTATGTATACTTAATATCTTACTCAAATATATATCCTTATACGAATACGGAAATTTAAGTGATTTTCTTTTATATTCTTTACAATTCTTTCTTATTAATTTGTATACATTGTTGTCATTATTGAATCTTGAAAAATATTGAAAATTTTCACATGTGTCAATAGTATATTCATTAATAATATAAATTTGAAATTTTGAATAGAACTATTTTAGAATTAAAATTGTATGAATAAAAGTACAGATATAGGTCAATAGGTTCGGACTTTGGTCTATCGGGTTTGGATTATAAGTTCCCGAGTTAAAAGCGTATTCGTATCAAAATTCGATCTCAAATCGGTTAATTCGGTTTTATATTTACATTACCCGTACATGGTACGGGGTTTGTACTAGTTTGTATAGTATATTGGATTTTTCTATCATGTGTTCTAAGGGCACACTATAACATGCTAATAATTAATGGAAATAATTTGTAAATTTTAAAATTTTGAACTTTTAATCTTTTTTGTGAAGGATTCACTATTTCTATTTTAGGATTTTAGTTTCTATTTTTGTCATGCTTATCATGTGTCCTTAGGGCAGACAATAGAAAAACTGTAATACATAATGGAATTAATGAATCAAGGGTAAGTAGAGCTGTCAAAACCTGACCCGACCCGAAAAATCGACCCGAACCGACCGAAAACTTTTGGGTTGAAACCCGACCCGAATAGTAGCGAGCAAAGAAAAAATCTGAACCCGATTGGGTTGAAACCCGAGACCGACCCGATGTATGATATATATGTAGAATAAATATATTATATTGTAAGTATTATAATATATTTTATCATAAAACCTATTATAAATAAAATATTATTATAAAAATCTATTAAAAATAATATTTTATTATTAAAAATTATTATTTAATCATAATATTATATTACTAATCATTGAAAATTCAAATTCTTGACCTGTTAGGTCGCGACCCGAACCCGCACGATAACCTGTTAAGACCCGAACCGGCTTGACCTGTAACCCGATTGACCCGAACCCGGACTCAACCCGAACCCGAAAGACCGAACCCGAATCCACCCGACCCGGCCTGTTTGACACCTCTAAGGGTAAGAGAGAAAACCCTTTTCCAAATACAATTATAACTAGTACAAACCCGTACCATGTGCGGGTAATGTAAATGTAAATCTTACTTAATCAATCCGATACCGAATTTGACCCAAGCCTGCTTTCTATTCGAGAATTTTCAATTCAAGCCTGATAAGCCAAAGTGCGAACCTGTTAACCTATATATGTATTTTATTTTTTATAATTTCAAGTGCAAAATCTATTATTTCAATTAACTATGTAGAATCTTCATAAAAATAAAAAAAATCACTTTTACTCTTTTATCTCTCATAATTAAACAATTAAATTTTTATCATGTTATTTTAATTAATCTAATTACATTCTTTATTCAGTTTATGTGAAAGATATTTTTGAATTTTGATAAGATATTCTATCCTTTTTTATATATTAATACTCAGTGGAATATTCAATTACATGAAGCGAGATGGGAGCCTAGAAACAAGTTGAGCTCCTACACCTTTCTGAATACAAAAACTCAACCTATGAAATATAAAAACTCCACTCTTGGCATTGTTAGAATGACTAACGGAGAGGGACTTAATACGCGAAAGCAAGTCCAAGGCCTCCTTATCGAGCTCCCCAAATGTAGAGAAAGCAAAAGGGATAAACTTGTACCCATTCTCATCACATTTAGACAAATACTTCTTCCTCTTCCGCTCCACTGCATTGTGCAAGGCCACCCCAGGCGCCCAAGCACTCGCACTCCCCCCCCCAGCAAAGGGAGAGACGCAGGTCACATCCACACAAGCATCCTTACCCTGATGCCAATTAAAGAGTAACAAGTCTGCGGGCCTAAGATCCTGCCCATTCTCCGAGAGGAAACCCATGGGAGCCTCTTTCCGCACTGCAATCCCAACTTTGGAGCAAATGTCAAGTAGAACATCACGCACCAAATTATGTCTGAACTTGACCCCCACCTCACTTGAACAATGGACAGCATGATCCCCCCATTTGTCCATCCTAGGGGCATTACAGCTTGGGCAAATACTACCCTCAATAAACAGAGGTATCATAAGTCTGTAGCTCAAGACAGAACGAAACTGACGGTTGTTCATCCACTGTCCCAATCCATCAATAGGGATAGTGAACAGAAAATCTTGTGCATGAGGAGCCCGAACACTACTAAGAATGGCTACTTCTCTCGAGCCCAAACTGTACCTATCAACGAGACCCTTCTCAATGACACCAAAGTAACTCCTTGCCAGGCTCTTCATCATTTGGGGGGCAGGAGAAACAGTAGTGAAGGAGAGAGCATCAACGTTGCAAAAGGTATTGAAATCATCAAGAGCATGTTGAAAGGAAGAGCCAGGAGAAACTATACCCGCGTTGGACAGAATCTTGGCCTGCAAGGTGGACGTCTGAAGCCGAGAAGAAAGAAATGCATAACAGATAACATCCCCAGCAGCAAAGACGCCAAGACCCCCCACTTTGATGGGGAGAGTAGCCAAACGCCACTACCAGTCTCCAAAACCCGGCCCTGACGCAGCGACAATCTTCTCTAAGGAGAGGAGCAAAGCGTGATCAAACTGAACTTGGGCATCTCTGAAAGCCACTGGAGAACAAGTTCTCAAAGCATATGACAACTTCGCAACCCCAGCACAGTTACGAAGAAGAAGAAGCTCACACTGGGGGTCATTAAGCCGATTGACCGCCTCCAACAAAGCAATGGATTTAGAAACCCTCTTCAAGGCTAAGTCCCGACTATAACCCACATCTAAGCTGACCGACCCCCCAAGAAGTTTGACACCACTACGAGGACGAGAGATGTTCGACGGAAAAACACCCTCCACCAAACTTCTAGGATCCTCCACAGGCCAAAAAAGCTCAGTTTTATCCACATTCAGGAACAAATCACGAGAAGGCCTCTCAGACCTAATAATATCAAGAGCTTTGGCCACCATAAGTGTATCTCCAACAATGGTGCCATCATCAAGATACCAGGCTTGGAGGGTGAGACAACACGCACGATTAATGGCCTGAACCAGAGGATGCAGGGCAAGAGCAAACAACAAAGGCCCCAAAGGATCACCTTGCTGCACCCCCTAGCACGACCAAAGGACGGAATCTCCATAGTAGAGCCTAGCAGGGTGAGAGTAACAGAACTCAACCCAAGGAGCAATAGACGGACACCTCAGCCTAGTCTCTTGGAGCAGGACACTCCTATCAACAAGGTTGAAAGCGTTCTTGAAGTCCACTAAAAGCATTGAAAATCCAACCTCCATGCCCTTAGACTCAACAAGCCGGTTGACAGAGTGCAGAACAGCCTCACAACCCCCAGGAACACCCACTCCAAACTGAAAGTCCTGCAAATAATTATTCACAGAAGGACCAGCCATGGATGAAGCAACCTTGGAAACAAGCCTCCGCCAAATAGTGCCAACGGCAATAGGACGCACACCACCACCCGGCTTGATCAAGGCAGTCAAGGGGGCACTAGCAATGAACTCACCTAACTGGCTAGGGCACTGACCCCGCTAGAATAAGTTAACCACCCCGGTGATGGAACCCAACAAATCATGAACGACCGTTGAAGCACCCCCGCCCAGAATATCAACAAAATGCTGAGCCCTGAGCCCGTCACGACCGCAAGAAGTCCCTTTGGGGAAGCTACGAATCCTAGCTAGTACCATATATATTAGTTATCTTTTTAATCCATAAGTGTAAGAAGTAATTTAAAAAATTTTAATTTAAAATAATTTACAAATAGAAGCCCTTTTTTATAATCAAATTATTATTCCTATCTTTAATATTAAATAAATTTATATTTACTATCTTTTACTTAACTTATATATTATCATTTTCATAATAACTTAGCTTTCATCTTTCATAATAAAATAACTATTGACTAATATATTTTATTTATTTCAATATATAAAGTCATTAGAATCATGTTGAACTCATTTTATATTTCTACATTTTGATATTATATTTTAATATTTTTAATTAAATAACAGTTCATAGTATATCTCATACTTAAACTATAGTACATATTCAAATAAAAAATAAGATCAAACCAAAATAATCAATTAAAACATCTCATTTTATATTATATTGACTTATAATGTCTCAAAATTGTGATAATATGGACAACGATATATATTAATCATTAGAGACAAATTTTGAAGGATGAAAAAGTAAGTAATTTTATTTACTAAATTATTCTATAATTAGAATATGTATTATATATTTATAATCTCATACGTGCAGTACTACAAATCTGAAAAATAATCTTTTTTCGTCTAGAAAAAAATAACATTTTCATATGCTAAAATTTTCATTATATGTTTTCACTCATTAATAACTTATTTATAATAAAAATAGTTTTAAAATATAAAGCGTGAGTCATTGTCGTGCATGGAACGACAGGTACACCTAGTAAAAGATTTAAATGAAAGTTATATTTTCCTATCAAAATTAAGCAAGATATTAAAGATATCAAAAATCGCTTTTTCTATTGATTCTAGCAAGATTTGCTATTGATTTATATTTAAAAAATAAATTAACCTATCAAAAATTGGATAAGATATTAAGTCGATATAAATGTTAGTTACCATTGTTAAAATAAAATTATTATTTTATTCAGCATTGATTACATGGCGTAAATACCATTTTTTTATTCAACGTTGACGATGTGACATAAATTTTCACAAAGACATAGATTCAGCTTTATATTGTATTATATTAGATTCTTTACATGGTATCATCCTAAATTCGATCCCTCAAAAGCTTCCTCTTTCGCACATACATCAATCATCATCAGTGATTATGAGCAAGAACATCCCTTCGTTAACATTTGGTCACTCTGAGCAATTTCCGTCCAAAAATTCATGAAAATAGAGAAACCTACCCTTTTACCGTTGACTTTTTTTTAAATTGCATAACAAGATACCCTTGTTGGTTCATTATTTTACACTTGTCAATTTATGGTTTATAACTTGTTTATTGGTTCATATGTCGGTTCAAAGTGTAGATCTTGCTTGTTTTTTCATGGTTGTGAGCTTACTTTTTGCTTGTTGATCCAAATTATACACAAAAGTACAAGTTTGTCATCCTTGTCATCACCTTCGTGCTCAAATTCATCAATCTCCACATTAAACTTAGGCTTTACTTTGTCATCAACCTTGACATCAGCTTTCAGGTTGTCATCACCCTTAAGTTCTTCCTTGCCAACTTTACTCTTGTCGTGAATCACCTTAGTCTTAAGATTTGTCTTAACATCTGACTCGTCTTTGATTACAGCCTCCACTTGAACATTGTCATTAGCTTTTTCAGTTGACTTGTCACCTTCATCATATTTGTCCCCATACTTTAGCCCACTGAGCTCACCAACAACATTGTCACCGACCATCCCAACAACATCATTTTTCTCCACGCCCATCTTATCACCTACTAGCCCAACAACAACATTTTTCTCCACAACCACCATATCATCGTGATCCTGATGAGTGATGGACAAGTTGAGATTGACACCAAATTATATGACTTCATGCAATGCTTTGGAGGGCGTGTAGATGGTTGTGAAACCAACACCCAACAAGTCAGAAAAGAGCAGAAACCATTTGATGAGGAGTATGCTCATGTATTGAAAGACATTCAAGCTGGCTATTCTCAAATGCATGAACATGGTCATTTGTTTTCAAGCTTACATCAGAATGTTGAGGACAACATTGTCGAGGATGATGAGATAGATGGTGACAAGTCTGAAGAAGATAAGGCTAAAGGTGACAAAAATTTTGTTGGGCATGACAACATGGAAGTGGATGTGGATGATGGCAAGAGGGTTGTGATGGCTTGCATTTAGTTCATGTTTAGGATGTGCATTAGGTCATGTTTCGTAGCTTTCGGTTTGCGTTTCTCTCGTTTAAGTTAGGTTTTTACTTGTTTTCGGTTTAGTTGTTCGGTTCGGACTCTAGGCTTTGTTCTTTGTGAATTTCAGGGGATTTGGAGGTGAATGGAGCGTTAGAGATCAAGAGGACTCAAGGTGGCGTCGAGAGCTCGAAGACGGAGTCAAGAAGAGACCGAGAAGGCACCCGAGAAGCAAACCGAAGACCGCCCAAGATGAAGCCCGAAGAACCGAGGCAAAGCAAGCCAAACCCAAGGGCCATAACCTTGGACCCGGCCGGGTCACGGGCCGGGTCGTGGCCCGGGTTGGGCTGCGCTGCCCAGCGAGAAGGCAAATGCAAAGGGCAGAGCCGGACCCGGCCGGGTCACGGGCCGGGTCGGCGCCCGGGTCGGACTATTTCCATGCGTTTCGTTTGTGGCCGCGTTTCCAAAGCCGGACCCGGCCGGGTCACGGGCCGGGTCGTACCCCGGGTCACACCGCCGCGTCCCCTTTTTCCCGTTTTAGCCTTGTTTCCTTTAGGGTTGTATATAAGCCGTCTTCCTCCTTTTAGAAAGGAACTTTTACCCAATTTAGGTCCTCTAGAATTTCCATTAAAACTCTTTGGTGTTCTTGAGAGATTGAAGGATTTTGTTGGAGATTTGTGCCTTTTCAATCAATACAATGTTTATTGGTATGGATTTCCTCATCTCTTCTTCTTTTCTCTTGTTCTCCATGGATTGCTAAACCCCCAAATCCTAGGGTTTGAGGAAAACCCTATGGATTCTAGGTAGCCTTGAAATGCTTGCTTGAATTGAGATTGGAATTGTGGTTTGTGTCAATCCTACATGCTTATTGCCAAATTGCTTGCGGTTTGAGGCTTGTTGATGATTAGAACCAAAAGGTTAGGTTGTCAATAGGGAGATAGGCTAGGGACTTGTGTAGAGAGACCTCCTCTCTAGCTTGAACCATAGGATTGATTGATTGATTTCCCTTAGAAATGAGAATTGATTTGGGAATTATTGAGAGGTTGACCTACCGATAGAGGGTTTGAGTTGGACAAGCTCACTCAAGCCACGACGGTGGATGAGAGGCTTGAACCTATTGAGCCACTATTGAGCCTAAAGGGCCTAGTTTGCATGTCAAGCCAGGAAAGTGGATGATTGTCGTAATCTAGGTACGATTTGTTTAATTCGATAGGATTAGACATGGATTCTAGGTAGATGCCTTCAAACCATGATTTGATCTTGATTCATGTATGCTTGCAAAGTGCTACTTGGTTCCATAATGTGAGTACTTAGATCCTAGGATTGCCTTTCCCATAGTAAACTTGCATCAATTTGTTGGTTGCTTTCTCCTTTTACTTAGTTGTTATTTGAGTTCTTTTATTTCAATCCCAAATTACCTCATTATTAGCCTAGCTACTTTGATTGTCGGTTCACCAACTCTACTAAAGTCCTAGAGATTCGACACCTTGGTACTACGCGATCCGTGCACTTGCGGTATTGGTCTAGTAGCCTATCAAGTTGCAAATCTCAACATTGCTTATGAAACATGTGAGGAAAAGGTCGATGCCACTATTCAGGAAGGGCTCGAGGTTGATGTACATAGAGATGTCTTGAACTTTCCATTGGATAGATTTAAGCGAATGAGCAACAATCCTCAAGTCATCTCTTAATATTTTGGCCCACTTAGGCTCATCGATGTTGTCATCATCACACTTATCCAGAAACACCTTCTTGGCATCACGTTTGGCAGCACCACTCTTGTCATCCACCTTTGTCAAAGAACTCTTTGGCTCCATCTTCGCCTTAATCTTTTTCTATTAGGCATGAACAATCTTTTTAACTTTCCCAGTCATGGATGATTTGCCACTTCTCATCTGAGTAAAAATACCACCATCACCCTTGTTTTCCTTGTCATCAGCAACCTCCTTCTTTTGCATTCTCTTCTTGTTAACCTTCTCATCCTTAATAACCTTGTCATCCTTAATAATCTTGTCATCCTTCACTACCTTCAAACATTCACCGACCACTTTGTTAGCTTCCCCCATAAGTGCTTTCCCTTCATCAACACCATCATTCTTGCCACCAACATCAACTACCTTGTTACAGTCAGCCTCAACCAAGTTTTGTTCAGATAACTTGTCACCAACAAGATCTGCATTACTCTGAACACACTTCTGATGTTCCTTATTTCCATCACCAGCCTCAATGTATTTTTCACCATCTATCTCAACTTTTGTGATGAGTTGACTTTTGCTCTATAATATAGTAGCTTAGATTGTTTGATTTTGTCTTAATTCTTTGTTTGAGAAGATAGAAAATTTAAATCTAGTAGGTAGGAAATTACACTACATATTATTTAAAGATATTACTTCCCGAATTTGTTTTGATTTTTCATAGGATATTATTTAAGGATATTCAATGTATCTTGGATTGGATTTATGTAATTTAGATTATATATTTAAAAAAAACGAGTTGTATTTAAAATATATTATATTTGTTAAAAATTAATTTACCAGCCATATTATATTTCAAAAACTACTTTGTGAATTTATATAGATGTGGTCTATATTATTTGTTTAAGAAAATCCGAATTATATTTCAAAATCATAAAAAAAGTTCAAATTATATTTCAAACTATATTATAATTGTTAAAAGATAATTTCATAATTAGATTTTGAAAATTAGATTTTATCTTGATATTTTGTTTGAATCAAACGATCTTGTTTTATTAAACAATAATATTTATTAGAAGATTGCAAATTATTTATAAAGGATAGAATAAGAGATTATTTTATTATATATATACCATTAAGCAAACAATATTGTGAAGAACTTAACTCTACTTTATAATATGGTAGGATATATTTGATGTGTAACTGTGTAAGTCACCACCTTCCGTCTAATCATATGTCTCATACATCCGCGGAGCCTCCGCGGAGGCAGGGGGCGGCCGCCCCCACCGTTGCCCGTAGGAGCAGTATTATATTTCAGTGGTCGAGCCCGTGAAATCCGATCCGAGGTTCAGAGATTGGAAGTTGGAGTTCGGAGTTTCAATCAGTTAAAAAGTTGGAGCGTAAATGATTTTTAATCTGTTAAGAAATTTCAATGGGTTGGACCTTAAATGAGATCAAATTATCTCATTTCAAATCACTTACAAATGGCTTCAATTAAATGAGTTTTTAATATCACCAAAATAAATCTTATAATAAAATAATTTAAACCAATTGAAATTAGAAAAACCTACCGAAGGATTTACATTTTTATGCACTTTATATGAAATATATTTTATAAAATAATACAGATGTGGCTTGATTTGTATTGTTTTTATGTTATACTATTTTGGATTTACATTTTTACACACTTTGTATTAATTATATTTTATATATGCATCAGTATGTTAAAATAAATCAATTTATCTTACATTAATTGTCGAAGTCCGCCCTGGCCTCCGAACATTCTTGGCTCGGTCTCATAATGAGTAGTAGTGTCGGTCATTTCTCATTTCATTTCAGAAACCCGGTTCGGTCGATTTATGTATGAAAGGCGGTTTACCCCTTCTGGATGGTTCGATAGCCGTTGGGAATTGCCACGATGTACACTAACTAGTATTAAAGCAATTTTGTAGCTTTGCGCAAAAATTCAGAATTCCTACCAAAATCCCTAATCCCCTTTCTCTCGTGTCTTCTCCAGATTGGCCTCGTTTCAGCGCTGATCTCAGACCTCGATTTCAGTCAGGTCATTTACGGGTTTCGTTGACCTCGCTTCAATTACTGACTCTTCGTCTGACCTCCGATCTAGACGATGAAAATCTTCCGCAGGATGCTGTTCCTAGTTGGTGGGAAAGAACTGGATTACGTGGTAAGTTTCCATGGCTTTGTATAGATTTCTCCCTTTGTATAGATTTCGGTTTGACAGGTGTTCTGTGATTGCAGCGTTTGAGTAAGGTGAAGGAGCAGAGAACAGGCGATCGAATCTGCCTGTCCGAAATTGGGTATACGCACAAATACAGTACAAGCTCTAACAAGAACGATGAAATTGGCAAGAAAGCAGACAAATTTGGCACAATGTCCCAGGAGGCCTCAAAGAAAGCGGCCACAATTTCCCACGAGCGCTATCTGGAGGCCTCAAAGAAAGCATTGAATGTCAAATTCCAGTGAGCGTGTGGAATTCAATTACTGTGTTCATCTTTATTGCTCTGTATCATTTTGGAATTTGGGGAGATGAAACCCTAGAGTAGCAGAACTGGTTCTTGCTTAGGTTTTGTGTGTTGTTGCTGTTTCTGTGCTGGAACCAAGACTGAGTCCGGTAACTTGTAATATATTCAGTTGAAATCTGACGGTTTGATGGTTGATTTCCCATTGCTTGCCAAAAGGGTCAGATTTGTTTGTTTTCTAGGCCTCCTTTTAGTCCAGTCCATGGAGTTTATTTTACAATAACAAGTCGTGTGTATGTACCCACTCAATATATGTTTCTCCTTTCTTTTCTATGTGGAGTTGGTTGGTTGCTGTTGGTTCGTACTACTTGGATTCAATTCAAAAGCAAAGATGAAATAGTTCCTTTTATGGCGGCCAATTGCTTTCTGATACTTGTTACTAAAAGTTTTCAGTTACATTTCATTCACGTCAACCTGATCAAAAGGACAGACATATATAGATGGAGGCAAAAGAGACAAATCCACGTACCTTCAACGGCTAACAGCCAACTATCCTAATCCCATTACGAGAGCTAATGACCAATTACATCGCCATCTCTACTAGTATATACGTACCCATGTCATTACGTAGCGTTTACAAAAAGGGACATTAGAGAGTTAGAGCATTTTCCATTGCGAAATGTTTCAACCACCAAAAAGTCGAGAGAAAGGATGCACAAAATATTGGGCCATCTCTTCAAGTTCTCAGTCCCCTGACTCGACGCTAACAATCCTGCTATTCTTCTCTTCGAACTTGCAGACCGCCTTAAATAGCTTGTCAAAAGCGCTTCTAGGGACATTCATCATTGAAACGACTCTTACCACCATTTCCTTGAGCTTGGGCGAGTACTTCAACAGAGCCTCCAGGGTGTTCAATGTCCGCTCAGCAGGTAAATACGCTCCTACAATGATACCCACCTCCTCCAAGCATGGAATACAGAAACTTGAGTCCACCTGAATGCCCATTTCAAGCCAAACCACAGACAGGGGTAAAAGCATGAATACCCATTTGAAAAACAAAAAATCTGATGACCTAGCTTTAAGCACTGAATTTGGTATATGGAATTATTCTTGAGATGATCTTTGTTCATAGTTGCATCAGACATTTTGCCTTATGCAGAGGCACAAATCCAGTTAATTTCATCCCAATTCATCTACTAACACTTAAAACCTTGGCATGGAGCCACTTAAGCCTAGTAAGAGTGTTTTGCAAACATATTTTCAATCCTGTCCTAACAAAGTTACAGAAACAAAACAAATATGCAGCAAAATGACCAGAGAATAGAGATAGGAGCGCATAGCATGCGTGTATGACTTACATTTTTCAAGCTATTTTTGTGGCAAAGACCATGGAACATGGTACCGTTCATGGTAAACCTTTGAAGCTTAGGATGGCAGTTAAAGAACTCGGCAAGATCAATCTCGGGAAAGTAATCAGGCTTGTCAAGATCTCCAGTAAACACTATATTCACAGACAAGGTCTTCACCTCGCTCGCCAATTGAAACATATTGTTCAAGGCCTCCCAACACCATATAACACCTTGGAGGTCCAGAGATTCAAGAGCTTCAAGTTTCCCGAAATCCAGCATGTAAACTCTTGCTGGAAAAACCGACGACGCAATGCATACATAAGAGCAATCAGGAAATATTCACAATATAAACATCATGTCTATATATTTAGAGTATAACAATCCATAAATCAAGACTTATTTCAATCAGGAAAGAACCTGAAGCATTGCTGATAAGGAGATGTTGCAAGCATTGAGCCTCACGCATCTTAATCCAGCTAAAGCCACTTAGATGAAGATTGGCTAACTTAGGACACACAAGAGAGACAGAATTGTCACCGGACTCGTAGAAGTTCATACTACACTTCTCCAAGTGCTTCAAATCAACGTATAAAGACACTTTTTCTTCACCGCCCAAGGCAAACACCAAGCTCTTGAGATTTGGGCATGCCTTAAGAGCATCAGACAACGCGGGTCCTGTAACATTAGCCTGAACAATCTCAAGATTCCCGAGACTAGGGAAGATATCCCACTTGGGAGTCCTATCCATTTTGAAATACCATAGCTTGAGGGCCTCCAGGTTGGATGAACTTTGAATGCAATCTAGCTTCCCCATCGTGTCTTCTTCATCGAAGTTGTTGATTAGCAGAGAGAGTTCCCGGAGGGAATTGCCCGTGGCCGCTAGCCATGAAACCAGGGAAGAGGTGGCGAAAGGCCAATGGACAAGGAGCTCTTCTAATTGGACCATGGACGACACCATCTTCCCCACAATCTCATCAGTGCTCAGTGTAGTCTCTAGCTTGCTGAGGAGGGTGCGCGTGAAGTGAAGCCTGTGTTTGAAAGATAAGAAGTCCTTCCACTTCTTGGAGACACAAGAGGCCATGGCAACATCATTTGCATCAGTTAAGTATGACAAAATGTGTTGAGCAAGAGTGTCTGGTAACAGGTCCATCCTCTGGGAAATAAAATCAAAAATCAAAGAGTTTAGTACACATGAGAAAATATATATAGAGATAGATTCCTAGTCAAAATTGAACAACCCAAATCCAAAACCCTGAAGAAATCACATGAACCCACAATCTATCACAAGACCTAGATTGATCCAAAACCAATGTTGAGGCCATATTCTTGAAAAACAAAATCAAATTTATGAAATACGACACCTAGGAGGCATGATGAAGAGCTTGAACAACCCATATTCTTGCACGCAAAACGATCTACTATACCCTGTTTGTTTGTTTTTTGTAACATATTTTCATAAATAAACGGTAAAAAGATCCCCCGTGTTTCTCAAAAAAAATGTAATCTTTGCATATCAGTTAAAAAAAAAGCATTTTTCCCTCCGAAAAGTTGTATCTTTTATTCCCTCAAACCATACAAAACACAAATCGACCTTCTTCCGAAGTTTTTTGCTCCAAAAATACAGAATGGCCATCAGAAATCTCCAAGAAAAACGTTAGTGTACCGAAATTTTAGACTCGCCATTTCAAGGACAAGAAGAAACTAAACAGGATTTAAGAGGAACTGATTTCGAACAACGCACTAGAAACTAGAGAGCTGATTAAGAGGAAGGATCTAGGGTTTACGAAAGGCTCGGCGGTTTCAGGTCGCTGATCGTCGGCCGTTTGGGCTGAGAGAGCTTCGAGAAGAGTGAAAATCTCCAGAGCAACGTCCATTTTGTCTTTGTTCCAGAGGAAGTCGTCCATTTTCGGAGAGCAACAGAGCCTGGTTCGAAATGAGAGATGGAATGGTGACAACGAGGGTTTTTTACCTTGATCAAAACAGGCCGATCGAACGGTCATTTTTTTTGAGGGGTAAATTGCACCTAGGCACACCCTGTATTTCATGAGATTTATACTAAATCACCCCTTATTTTGAAAATCGCTCTATTTTGCCCTTTTGTTTTCAATTTTCCGCCCTCCCCATTTTTTGAGGGGCCAATTTTTTTGGTCGAAGGTTTTTGAATGGTAAATTTCACTAAATTCCACCTAGGACTTTGTTTATATGCTTATAAACGGGTTCTAAAAAGTGATTAGTACATGCAAATTTGAAATTAATAAATAATCCAAGTACAAAATTAACAAAACAAGAACGGTTGGGTGTGCACCGATCAAGAAGTATACAGATGAAAGCTTTAACTACATTTCATAGGTGGCGGTGACAGGTGAGCTAATGACTAACTACATTACCATCATTAGGAATACCCATGTAATTAAGTAGCACTTACAAAAAGGGATATTAGAGAGTTAAAGCATTTTTCAATGCAGAATGGTTCAAACACCATATAGCGTATTAGATAAAGGATGCACAGAAAAGAGGGATTAGTCTGGCCCTGGTCCTACTATCTTCAGGTCATCAGCGGCCACCTGATTCGACGGTAACAACCTTACTATTCTTCTCTTCGAACTTGCAAACCGCCTTGAAGAGCTTGTCAAAGGCGCTTCTAGGGACTTTCATCAATGAAACGACTTTTACCGTCATCTTCTTGAGCCTGGGCGAGTACTTGAGCACGGACTCGAGGGTGTTCAATGCCTGCTCAGCAGTTAAATGCGCTCCAACCGTGATGATCACCTCCTCCAAGCAAGGAATAGAGAAACTTGAGTCCACCTGGATGCTCATTCAAAGGCAAACCACATAGACAAGGGGAAAAGGGTCAGATTAGTTTACCTAAGTTTGCAAAGCTTATCAGACTAATTAAGCCATGATGATCTAGCTTTAGCACTGTATTTAGGATATGGAATTGAGATGATCTTTAGTCAAAGTTGGATTCATCTACTACTAAAAAAGTTAAGCAGAACAAAAAAAATTGCTACCAAAGCAAGATATGAAGACATGAAAATAGAGATAAGAGCGCATAGCATGTGTGTATGACTTACATTGTTCAAGCTGTTTTCCTGGCAAAGAGCATGGAACATGGCGCCACTCATGTTAAAGCTTTGGAGCTTAGGATGGCAGTTAAAGAACTCAACAAGATCAATCTCGTGAAAGTAAACAGGCTCGTTAAGATCTCCAGTAAACGCTATATTCACAGACAAGCGCTTCACCTCACTAGCCAATTGAAACATTTTGTTTAAGGCATCCCAACACCATATAACACCTTGGAGGTCCAGAGATTCAAGAGCTTCAAGTTTCCCAAAGTCCAGCATGTAAACTCTTCCTGGAAATGCAGACAATGCAATGCGCAAATAACAGCAATCAAGAAATATTCACAACATAAACATCATACCCATAACAGTTCAGAATATAGTAATCCATAAATCAAGACACCTGAAGCATTGCAAATAAGGAGATCTTGCAAGGATTGGGTCTCACTCATCCGAATCCAGCTACAACCTCGTAGTTGAAGAGCAGTTAACTTCGGGCATGCAAGAGAAACTGAATTGTCACCAGACTCGTAAAAATCCAGCCTACACTTCTCCAAGTGTTTCAGATCAATGGATACAGACACTTTTTCTTCCCCGCCTAAGGCACACTTCAAGCTAGTCAAATTTGGGCATGCTCTAAGAACATTAGAAAATGCTGATCCTGTAAAATTAGCTTGCACAATCTCAAGGTTCCTCAGATTAGGGAAGACATCCCACTTGGGAGTCTTATCCATTTTGAAATACCACAGCTTAAGAGCCTCCAGATTGGATGCACTTCGAATGCAGTCTAACTTTCCCATTGTCTCTTCTTCATTGAAGTTGTTGATTAGCAGAGAGAGTTCCCTGAGGGAATTACCCGTGGCTGCTAGCCAGGAAGCCAGGGAAGTGGCGGTGAAAGGCCAATAGACAAGGAGCTCTTCTAGTTGGACCATGGACGACACCATTTTCCCAACAATCTCATCACTGCTAGCTATACTGTCTAGCTTGCCAAGGAGTGCGCGTGGGAAGTGAAGCCTATGTTGGACAGATATGAAGTCCTTCCATTTCTTGGAGACGCATGAAGCCAAGGCAACATCATGCGCATCTGTTAAGTACGACAAGATGTGCCGAACAATAGTCTCTGGCAAGAGGTCCATTCTCTGGGAAATAAAATCTTAGAGTTAGCAGGTTTGGGAAAACAGAGATCAATTGAAGTCCTTAGAGCATATACAACAACAAATTTTAAACGTTTCAGCAAATGTATTGATTGATTCCGATTAGCATTGAACTATTTATGCTTTGTTGAAAACACAAGCAACCATATTCCTCATCTAAACAATCTATGAAAAGATAAACCCTCAAGAAATCAGATGATCGAACCCACAGTCTATGAAAAGACCTAGATTCAAAAGAAACGATCCTGGTGTCATATTCTTGAACAAAGAAACTTCAAATATGACACACAAGGAAGAACTTCAGGCGAGTAAAACATAGCCAGGTTTTCTTTCAACAGTTTTTCATAAATAAACAGTAAAAAAAAGATTCTTTGTGCTTCTCAAAACAAAACTTTCCCTCCAAAAATAGATCCTATTAATACAGAAGGCAAATCTACCATCTTTTGAAGTTTCAGGCACCAAAAATACAGAGGCTTCAAACAGATCTACCTTGCTAACGGTAATGTACCAAAAACGGGGTTTTACAGAGCAAGAATCATCGATCAACTGTTAAAAGTTTTTGAATGAAAAGAACATAAGCTAAACAGAAGTTTGAAGCTGAATCGTAGTCAATAATCCCCGTGATTTTGATTTGTGAACAAAGCTACACTACTACTACAAAAAGGAGAGAAGGATGTAGGGTTTACAAAGGGCTCGGTGGTGGTCGTCGGTCGCTGATCGTCGAACGAAAGCGCTTCGAGAAGAGCGAAAAGCTCAAGGGCTGTGTCCATTTTCTCTTTTTTCCAGAGGAGGTCCTCCATTTTCACAGAGTTAACAAAAGTCTGGTTCGGAATGGGAGGTGACTCTGGAGCGAGGTTTTTACCCTGATCAAAACCGCGCTTGGGGCCGATCGAACGGTCATTTTTTTGAGGGGTAAATTGCACCCAGGCACCCCTTATTTTACAGGCTCTACACTAAATATCCCTTATTTTGAATTTTGCTGAAAATAAACTCTTAACTGCCTCTCCCCGTTATTCTCAATATGACATGATAATCGGGTGATTTTCATGTCTGGCACCTTCTAGTTACTGCGTTTTGCAAAGATATGATATGAATTGACAGGAGTTCAATGTTCAATGACGAGCAAAATGCAATTCACTTGGAAATAATTATAGAAAGATCCAGAGCTGAAAATTTTCGGGGTAATTTCAAGACAGGTCCAATTTGGTATCAAGTACTAGTGTAAAAAGCCTTTCACACTTGTTTATTTATCATTAAACTAACTACGAGATTCGGGAATGATTCGTTACAATAACATAAGCATTATAAGAATGATCTTGTTCACAAAAAGGACTCAACCTGGACAACAGGACAGTCATATACATAGATGGTAGCAAAAGAGACAAATACCCATAATCATATAACTGTTATCAACCAACTACAAAATCCCTACGGACAAAAGGACATTGATCTTTACTAGAGTTCATGACCAACTAGATTACCACCTCTACGAGCAGAGACTTACCCATACGCAAAGTAGCATTCACAAAAAGGACGTTAGAGAGTTAGAGCATTTTGCAATGTTAGCATAAAGGATGCACAAAAGAGAGTCGTCCCTTCAAGGCGTTAGTTGTCCCCTGATTCGACGCTAACAATCTTGCTATTCTTCTCTTCAAACTTGCAAAGCGCCTTAACGAGCTCGTCAAAAGCGCTTGCAAGGACTTTCATCGATTTATCGACTTTTACCTCCATCTTCTTGAGGTTGGGCGAGTACTTCAGCAGGGCCTCCAGGGTGTTCAATGCCTGTTCAGCAGTTAAATGCGCTCCGACTTTGACAATCACTTCCTCCAAGCAAGGGATAGAGAAGCTTGAGTCCACCTGGATGCTCGTTCAAAGGGCAAACCACATAGACAAAGGGAAAAAGGGTTAGTTTAGTTTTCCTTAGTTTGCAAAGCTTAGAACGTTTAATTCCTTGAATTCCCAAGAGAAAAGAATGTATGATCACCTAGCTTGCTTAAGCACTGTAATCAGGAAATGGAGTTCATATTGATGATCTTTGGTGAAAGTTGATAAGAATTTCACCTTATATAGAGGCACAACTCAAGTTAATTTCATCCTAATTCATCAATTAACTCTTAACAGCTTGGTATGGAGCAACCCAAGCATAGTTAGGGTGCTTTGCAATGTTTTCAAACCTATCCTAAAGATGTTACAGAAACAAAACAAAAACAAATTGCTACCAACTCTATACCAGGAGAAGACATGACGGGAATAAATGTAGATTGAAGTGCATAGCATGAGGACATGACTTACATTTTTCAAGCTATTTTCCCGACAAAGAGCATTGAACATGCCACCATTTATGTTAAACCTCTCAAGCTTAGGGTGACAATTAAAGAACTCAACAAGATCAATCTCGTGAAAGTAAACAGGCTTGTTACAATCTCCAGTAAACACTATACACACAGCCAAGTGCTTCACCCCTCTAGCCAATTGAAACAATTTGTTTAAGGCATCCCAACACCATATAGCACCATGGAGGTACAGAAATTCAAGAGCTTCAAGTTTCCCAAAGTCTACCATGTAAACTCTTCCTGGAAAAGCAGACAATGCAATGCATAAATAAGAGCAATATGGAAATATTCACAATCAAAAGTATAAACATCATGTCTATATGCATGATATAATAATTTATAAATCAAGACATATCAGTCCGGAAAGAACCTGAATCATTGCCAATAAGGAGATCTCGCAAGGATTTGGCCTCACTCATCCTAATCCAGCTACAACCTCAAAGTTGAAGGGAAATTAACTTGGGACATGCAAGAGAAACTGAATTGTCACCAGACTCATAGAAATCCAGCCTACACTTCTCTAAGTATTTAAGATCAATAGATACAGACACCTTTTCTTTCCCGCCCAAGATAAACACCAATCTAGTCAAATGTGGGCATGCTCTAAGCACGCCTGAGAATGCCGATCCTGTAACATCAGCCTCAAGCATCTCAAGATCCCTGAGATTAGGGAAGATGTCCCAGTTAGGAGCCTTATCCATTTTAAAAAACGCTAGCGTAAGGGCCTCCAAGTTGGATGCACTTTGAATGCAATCTAACTTTCCCATTGTGTCTTCTTCATCAAAGTTGTTGATTATCAGAACGAGTTCCCGAAGGGAATTGCCCGTGGCTGCTAGCCATGAAGCCAAGGAAGAGGTGCTGAAAGGCCAATGGACAAGGAGCGCTTCTAAGTGGACCATGGAGGACACCATCTTCCCCACAATCTCATCAGTGTTAGCTGTACTGTCTAGTTTGTTTAGGAGCTCTCGGCGGAAGCAAAGCTTATGTTTGAAAAATAAGAAGTCCTTCCATTTCTTGGAGACACAAGAGGCCACGGCAACATCATTTGCATCAGTTAAGTATGACAAAATGTGTTGAACAAGCGTATCTGGTAACAGGTCCATCTCCTGGGAAATCAAAAATCAAAGAGTTAGCATATACAACAACAAATGATTTGATGGATTCCATGTACCACTGAATTAAGCATTGTTAAGGCAACTGTTATGTAGTAAGGTGATGCCATATTCTTGCAAAAACAGCCACCATAAAGATAAACCCCAACAAAACCAACCATATTTCTATTCTGAACAATGACATATACATCCAGGCATAAAGATAAACCCTCAAGAAATCACATGAACCACCTCCAGGTTTCTTCTAACAGCTTCTCATAAATAAATAGTAAACAGATTCTCTGTGTTTCTCAAAAAAAAAAAGTGCACACATAAAAGATCCTTCCCTCCAAAAAAAACAGATCTCAGTATTCCCTCAACACAGACAGGTGACAAAACTACCATCTTTCCAAGTTTTTCGGTACCAAAATTTACAGAGCTACTAGCGGCAATGCACCACAGAGCTTTACAAAGATAATCGAGCAACTTTTTATAGATTTTAAAGACAAGAACATACGCAAACACAATTGTTAAGCTTTAGCGTAAAGAAAGAAGGATCTAGGGTTTACAAAGGGCTCGGTGGTCGTCACCGGTGGCTGATCGTCGGACGAATGCTCAAGGGCAGCGTTCATTTTCTCTTTGTTCCAGAGGATGTCCTCCATTTTCACTGAGGCGAATAAGCCAAGTTCGAAATGAGAAAAGAAATCCACGAGAGAGGGTTTTACCCTGGTCAAAATCTTGCTCCGGTTGATCGAATGGTCACCAATTCTAACCCAGGCAAATACAGTGATTAAAATTTGTACACTTTAACAATGAATAGGTAAGAGAGATAGTAAGAACATACTTTGTATTGACGGTAGTTGATAGTCGGTACAAGTTACTAGCTTGTTTACAAGGGGTAGAGCTTCGTCTTGCCGATAGTACAATAAAAGATAAAGGAGTATTTAGGGAAATTTTAAAGATTACAGAGAAAGTAGAGAGTGTTTTTGTAATGCTTCTCCAAATTTTTCCGTGCCCTTCAATGCCACAAGGGGCTGGTTTATATAGAAAATTCAGCTTGTACTACTGTTTGTGTCTTGTAGTGTGCCCGTACAACTATTCACTTACTATTCTGGTAATAAGTGAATTGCTGACTCATCTTGTCTTCTTTCGTTAGGTGATGTCTTGTCTGTTTTATGGAATGCTGAGTCACTTGTCAAGATTCTTCTTCTCCTTTGTCCTTGCCTCCCCATCTTTTCTCAAGAGGAATGGGCCACACAGTAATGGGCTTATTACTGGGCGTATGGATCTTGAGAAAATATATCTGGGTCGTCTTGAAGAGGTTGGGCAGAGGAAGACCGGTCCTCTTCAACCTTAAGGGCCCATGAGCGAGGCGAGTTGGCAGTAGTTTGTAAATGCATAAATTGCTGGTATTTCTGGAATTCTTGAAATTGTTTCCATTGTTCTTCCGTCAAGGTATGTGATGAAGAAGACGGGATTGTTTGTGGAGGTTGTTGTTGTTGTGGATGCCTGTAAGTTTTTGGTTCTAGTTTTTGTTGGATCTTGTCGTATGTGATGACGGCACTATTAAACTTATCCCACCATCGAACCTTGAACTGTCGGCAGAGGGAGAGTGGAAATGGTTTTGGAAGGATTTATTGGAGGTGATAAGTCCAACAAAATATCCATGGTATTTGTAGGTTGTTATGGAACTTTGCTGGTTTAGTGTAGTCTATGGCTGTAGAGTGTTTGTTGAAGAAAGCTAGGGCTTTGGTAATTTCAGTTGGGTAAATGTCGGATGTTGGTCCGAAATAAAACCACCAGTTGTAGAACCAGACTGGAAAATCGTCTGGGCAGGTTTGTACGAAGTTGAACCACCATGAATGTGTAAATGGTCTAAGGAAGAAAGTTTTGAACCAGGCTTCTTTGTAGTCAAAATAAGAGTACCCCCTTGGGAAATATGGTATAGAGAAGTCTTTGAGATCTGTTGGGTTTTTCCAGTCAGAGAGTTTAAGGACTTTGAGAATTTTGCACTTAGAAAGTACAATGTATTGGTTGTTGGTTTGGTCAAGGGTATGAGTAATTTCTGCTGAGCCGGAGTCAACTAGTATGAACTCGTAAAATTTTTGTGTTTTGGTCGGCTCGGAAGGGAACCAGTGGAATCCTGGGGTAAAAAGGGTTCTAATCCATGGTTCAAACTCATGCTGTTGTAAGGGTTGGAAGGTTGTGGTAAGACAGAGGTTGTCAATAGGGTATTCTTTGGTATGATATTTGTTTTGGCTACCATTGTGTTTTGGATTGGTTTTTTGTGGTGTCTTAGGAGAGAGATGAGCCTGACTGTATGGTAAAGGAGGAAATTGTGACAATGGTTGAAATTGGTTCTGAGTTGGTACTAAGGAAGAGCTTGAGGCGTAGTTCTTGGGAGTCTGTGTTCTTTCTGTCATTCTGCACGTTAGTCAAGATATTAAACAGGGATATTTTTAAGCTTTAATTTTAAACGAAAATTGGCTAACCCTTGCTTGTAGAAAAAGGTAGATTTGAGGTTCTTTAAAACCGATTTTGGGCAAGCCTTAAATGATTGTAAAAGGAGAATATCTTTGTGGAGTTCTTTGAGGTTGAAGATAAAAGTATTTTGTTTCTTGATCTTATTTATAAAAAACATCTAAAAAGGTACGTTTCTAAGTTTGTGAAGCAAACTTCTCTTAGCAAGATTGTGATTATAAGAGAGCTGGTCTTCTAAGTCTTTAATGATTATTTCTTTGTATTGAGGAGAAAGACGAGCACGTTTAAAAAAAGCAATTCGGTCTTTGAAATAAGTAAGGCCATAGTGATTGTCAAGTTCCTTTTTGATTTTATCAATAAAAAGCATTTTCTAAAAAGGAATGTTATAAAGGTTGTAGCGAATATAGTAGTTGGCAGCTTTTATTCCAGAGTTAATATCTCTTTGTAAATCATTCAGGATTTCAATTTTTTCAATAGTAGAAAGAGTATAGTCTTTAGAGACTTGTAGAAAATATTTTCTGAGAAAAGGAATTCTGTAGAAATGGTAAATTCGTTTCTTCAGGCAATAAAGAAAGTACATTATGAAAATTTATAAAGGGATTCGTTGAAGGATAAAAACAATATAGTTGTTGGCGAGAATTAGTCTTCTTGAGAGAATTTCTTCAAAAGCGTTTAAGTAGAGGGCTTTCAAAGGAGGATAAATATGTGTTTGGTTTTGAAGATGGGTAATTTGTCTTTTGATATAAGGAATATCGTATCTCTCATACGCTTTCTTTTGAACTATTTTGTAAATGAGATGCATGAAGATCTTTTGCCCTGCAAAAATTCTCTTGTTAGAAAATCAGGTAGAGAATTATTTTCTCCTTTAATAAACTCGATTTCAAAGTCAAAAGCAGATAAAATAGCTTGCGATCTAGCAAATATTTGTTTAGATACAATATTTTGTACGTCCTTTTGAAGAATTTCTTTAGCAGATTTACAATCTACTCTGAGAAGGAACTTCTTATTGTATAAATCGTCTTGGAATTTTTGTATACAAGCAACTATAGAGAGAATTTCTTTCTTTACTGTGCTATAGTTTTTCTGGGGTCCTGACCAGGCTCCCGAATAAAACCTAACCAGCTGTTCTGGACTTTCTTTGTTTAGTTTTTGTTTTAGTATTCCTCCGAATCCTAGTTTAGAGGCATCTATCTCAACTATCATAAAAGCTTTTGGATCAGGGATAGTAATGCATGGTAAGGCCTTTATTTTTTCTTTAATTATTCTAACAGCTTTAGTATGTTCATCACCCCATGGCTTGGGATTCTTTCTAAGCCTTTGGTATAGTGGGATGCATAGTTGTCTTAGTTTAGGGAAAAAATCTGCAATGTAGTTTAAACATCCCAAAAATCTTTGTAGTTGAGTTTTGTCTTTTATTTCGTCAAGGAACTTCTCAGAGAATTCAAGGCTTCTTTCAATAGGTTTTATTGTTTGTTGGCATATATGATGCCCTAAGAATCTGATTTTTGTTTGAAAGAGTTTCATTTTTGGAGCTGAGACAACAAGGCCATTCTTTTTAATGGTCTGTAGGAAAATATTTAGATGTTTAAAATGTTCATCAATTGTTTTAGAGTAGACAAGTACATCGTCTATGTAGACTATTAAAAATTTTGTAAAAGGATTAAAGATTTCGTTCATGATATTTTGAAATTCTGATGGGGCATTCTTAAGGCTGAATGGCATTACATTACATTCGTAATGACCAAAAGGTACGGTAAAGGCCGTCTTGTATCTATCTTGTTCAGCGATTTGTATTTGCCAAAACCCGCTTTTCATATCAAATTTAGAAAAGATTTTGGCTTCAAACAGTCTGTTGAGAAGGTCTCTTTTGTTGGGAATAGGATATCTAATCCATTGTAAGGCTTTGTTAAGGGGTTTGTAGTTAATAACTAGTCTAGGAACTCCTCTCTCTTTTTCGGCTGCATTCATAACATAGAAAGCAGCACAACTCCATGGAGAGTGAGAATTTCTAATTAGTTTTTTATCTAAAAGATTTTGAATTTCTGTTTTACAAGTTTCCAATAATTCTTGATTCATTTGTATTGGTCTTGCTTTAGTAGGGACTTTGGTTTCATCAAAGTCTTTTTCGTATGGTAAAGAAACTTGATGTTTCTTTCTATCCCAGAAGGCATTAGGAAGATCCGAACAGACTTGTTTTTCAAATAGTTTTTGAAGATCAAGAATTTTGTTTTGAAGAAAAGGTTGGTCTAGTTTTTCAATAATCTTTTGATTAGATATTTCTTTTGTTAAATCATTAATAAAAGCTTGTTTATGAGAAATAAGATTAATATGTTTGGATATGGTGTAGGACTTAAGTATGTCAATATCCTTTTGTTGGGTTGGTAGAAGAAAAGGAAAGGTAATATCTTTTCCTATAATTTGGGTATGCAGACCCTTGTTATTGATTTTGAAAGGATATAGTTGCGTTAAGAACGGAGTACCTAAGATTATTTCATGGGTAAGATTTTGTACTAGAATAAAGGAGTTTTTAAAACAATATCCATTGTTGCAAACTTTTGCTTTAGATATTTTGTATCTAACTTTCATACGCGATCCGCTTGCATTTGTTAGTTTCTCAGTGGTTTTTTCGAAGTATTTTGAAGGAATTAATCCTTCTCTTAAACAGTTAAGATCTGCACCACTGTGTAGTAAGGCTGTAGAATGTAAAACAAAGTCTTCAATTTTTAATGTAATTGGTATATACCATTTTTGAAAGTTTATTTTGTCAACTGCTGAAACAAAACTATCTTCTTGTTGGTTATCACCTGTTTCTACGGGGAATTTAGTATTTTCTACCGGAAGATTAGTATTTTTAGTTTCTAAGATTGCAAGTCTAGTTTCTATTTCTAAATCTTTTGTTTCTTTGAGGGAAGCAAAGGTTTGTAAATCCTTTACTTCTTTCTTTAGTCTATTTACTTCTGTTTGAAGTTCTCTAGTAGTTATTTGGTTTGGAAAAATACTAGAGATAGGTTGCTTTTCAAAAAGTTTAGTTAAACTAAAATGTTCTTCTATTGGTAGTTTCTTTTCTTCTTTGAAAATTAAGTTTTTTAGTTTTTCGAAATATTGTATTTTAGTTTGAGGGTCTTGTATCTCTTCTATAAGCTGGAAGAGAGTTTCCTTTTCTTTATCTTTGGTAATGACATTGCAATTTAAAGGAGAGGAACTATATTCAGTGTCAGAGGAGGAAGAAGGGTTGTTTATTTCTAGTATTTCATCTGAACTAGAGTCTTCATCGTTGAGAAGGATTCTAGAAAGTTTGTTTCTAAGATCTTCATTGTCCTGGCAGACTTCATTAATTTTATTTTTTAAAGGGCATTTGTTTGCCTTGTGACCAGGCTGCCTACACTTGTAACAAACTATCTTTTTATTAGAGGTACTTGGTTTAGATTTCCTTTTGTAAACTTCTCTTTCCTTTTTTGAATAATAAGGTTTCTTGTAGATTTTCTTCTTTGTTATTTTCTTTTCTCGCGAAGGGGCTTTAATGCTGCTGAAGCCAAAATGCTCACAGAAGGTTCCTAATTCTCTCCTAGATTTTTCCTTATTGCTATATTTAGCTTGTAGTTTTAATTCGTTGCAAAGAACTAGTCCTTCCTTTTTAACAAAGGATGATAGTTGCCCATAGGTAATCTTTTCCCACGGGATTTGGTCTGAGGCAGTTGCCTCTTTTAGTTTTGTTATTATTCTTTTAGCAAAGAGTTCTGGTAAGCCTGTTATAAACCTTTCTTTCCAGAAGGCGTTGTTACATTTTGGTCTTTTAAGAACATAGGTAATAAAGGTATCTTTGTACCAGCGGTAGTCACTAAGGGTAGGACAGCTAAGGTTAGAAAGGATTGATGCATTAGCTTGTAAATCTTCTTGTGGGTTTCCCACAAAATGCATGCATATGGTATAAATTAATTGAGAAACTGCATTTTCTTCTTCCCTACCTTCTTCGTTTATTTTTGTAGAGTTTAAAATATCTATTCTTTCATTGTCTGTTACTGCATTATCCCACCAACTCTTGAGTTGTCCGGTGAATCCTTGGACAATAAGAGCTGCAGTGATTTTATCTGATTGGCCTTGTGATCTATATGACGCTTTGGCCATTCCCATTTCTTGTAAAGTATTAAGTATTTCACTTTCAGATTTTCCATCTATGTTCCATTCATAGATTGATTGTCCGTTGTATTCAGTTTGTCTAAATTTTGATCTTTCTTCGTAAAGAATGTCAGGGGGAGTCGGCCTTCTATAGTAGTTTCTTGTATCCATATTTCTATTCCCAAACATTTTGGTATATCCTTGATATCTATTTCCTCTTTGTCTTACTTTGTTTATTTCAAAGGGTTCACTATCGAAGGCTTCTTCGATATTTTGGATTTTTGTTTCAGATTTAAAGGAGGTAGAGCTTTCTTCAGAATCACTTGATTCTGTGGCCATTCCTTTGTTTGGGCAATTTTCTTCGATACAGGTTATGTTGTTTGTAGGGTTTCCTGAGGCTGAGGTAGCGCTTAGTTGAGGATTTTGTAAAGTGTTTAGTCTATTTGAAATTCTTTCAAGAATATTAGGAGGAGTAAGGGTAACTTGTGAAAACAAGTTACTAGGGATGCTTTCTGGTTTAAAATGTGGTCTTGAGGTGCTAGTAGGAAATTTAGGGATGGTATTGTTATCTATTTGTTCGTGTATCATCTCTACTTGGTTTGCTATGGTATTAAGAACTTGGTTTGAATAATTATTTTGTTCATAGATTTTCTTAATATCTCTAAGATTGACCGTGCTGTTGTCAGCATCAGCACGTCCTCTCTTTTTAGAGGTTCAGCTTTTAGTTCTCCTTCTAAAGAGTTTACTAGTATTCCTTGGAATGGAGGGTGTATAGTTTTAACGGTTCTTCCTGAGATTAATCTCCAGGATTTTGTTAATCTAGTTTGGACATCAATAGTTTTAGTTGTAAAAGGATTTTCTACTCCATGAGAATTTAAATAGAGTGGTAACCATGTAAAGAATGGTATGTTTGCTTTTATTTGGTTCATTTCTTTGTACCAGTCTTCTCTAATCTTTTCCCTAAAGGAGTTTTCTATTAGCATGAACCATGTTCGTCTAAGACTGTTTTCTTTACTGAGGAAATCCTTCTTAAGATAATCTTTGTCTATGCTAAAGTCTTCTTTGGTTATAACATTTATTCCTGAATAAACTTCACTTGTGGTAGGAGACGTAGGTAAGTTTCTTTGGTCATTTTCTTTAACTGTTCTCCAGACTACTCTCTAGACTTAACAGATCCCAGAATTTTACAATCCTTAGTATTAGATGTAAAGCTTTTAAATGACAACTTTAAAGATTTTTCAAAAAACTTTGCAATTATTTATAGAATTCACTTCAAACTAATGAGTTCCCTTACGAACCCTAAGTGTATTATACCTCAATTGCCAAAAGCAGAAACTATTCTCCTCCAACTATAGGCTGAAAAGTCTAGTACCTTTACTCCTAAAACAGGCTTAAAACATATCCAGACACCTGAACTTGTTCATTTTGGTCATTTAGACTCCTGACATTTGAAACGGACCTATTGAGCACCTTAACTTGTCAAAACCTACCTATTAAACACCTCGTCCTTGATTAAGGAGTATTGTATTATGCACGCGCTATTACATGAACATGATTAAGCGAAAAGAACTGTCACGTAATGTCAAATAATGACTCCTTGTTTAATCAATTGTCACTCGATGAGGTGTTCAATAGTTAGGTTTTAACAAATTGAGGTGTTTACTAGGTAGGTTTTTACAAGTTGAGGTGTTTAATAGATAAGTTTTTACAAGTTGGAGTGCTCAATAGGTCCGTTTCAAAGGTTAGGTGTCAAAATGACCAAAATGGACAAGTTCAGGTGTCTATATATGTTTTAGGCCGTCATTTTTATTGAGGGGTAAACTGCACTTTGGCACCCCTTATTTTGTAGATTTTATAGAAATCGTCCCTTATTTTGAATTTTGCATAGAATCACTCTTAATTGCCATTTCGTCTTCCAAGTTTTATTCATCCTCCCCATTTTTGGCAACGCTTAACAATATAGGACGATTAACATGGGGAACAAAGGGATGCACATGGGGGCGGGGCGGGGCGGATAATGCATTCCTCGTCCCCATCCCCGCCCCCTATTAGTTCCCCCATCCCCACCCCATCCCAATCTAATACCCAGCGGGGATCGGGGCGGGGAATACCCATCAGGTTTGGGTATGTTAACAGGTCTCCATTTATTACATTTTTTGTTAAAGATTTTTATTTCATTTTAGCATTTCTATAAATTACTTCAAACTCTAAGCATAATTAAACTATATATCTACTTTATAACATAGATGGATAAGCTCAAATATTCAATACCATAATTATATTAGGAATCATTCATGCAAAATTATTAAAACTAGAGAATTGTCCATCCAAAATTATTAAAACTAGAAAATACTTAATTTAAATATTTATATAAGATAATCGATTAGCATTGATGTATTCTTACTAAGCAATAGTATGTCAAATCCTTATACACTTTTACTTTGTATATAAAATTAAAATTTATAATATTGTACATATAGACTATACTTTTAGTATAACTTAAATAGTTATATAAGATGATATATTAATAATATCGGGGGTCGGGTACTAAACAGGGCGGATAATGAATTCCCCTTCCCCGCCCCATCCCCATCGGGGAATTGAAACACGATCCCCATCCCCGCCCCACTCCCCACTAAGTCGAGGAATCCCCGCCCCATTAGGGGCGGGTCTCCACGGGTCCCCGTCCCCGCGGGGCAAATGTGCATCCCTAGGAACAAGTGATGGATCTAAGAATTTCACCGAGCAGAGGCTAAATATATAAAATAGAATTTGTTTTTAGCAAGGCCTTAGGAGTAGGTAGGGTTGTCAATCGGGTGGGTCGGGATAGGTTTAGGCTCGATCATATTGGGGTTCAGGTCAATCCGGATTTGAGTCAAATCTGTATATTTTGACAATCGGATTAGACAATTTCATGTCGGGTTTTCATTTAATCGGGTAAAGTTGGATTTTTCGATCAATTTCGATCGAGTTATGTAGATTTTGTTTGACTCGTATTTCGATTCTGACCATGTACTTGAATGATGTTTTTTATCCTAGTCCATTTAGAGCATCTCCAACAGATGCTCCATTTTCTTGGAAACTACAAATTTGGAGATTTATGGGTGTTTTTCAGCCCCAACAAATTCTCCAAATGCTTCTCCAAAATGGAGAAAATCTCCAAAGTTAGAGTGACATTCTCCAAATTTGGGGGATGTCTCCAAATTTCTCCAAAGCTATTCATTGTCTCCAAATTTCTCCAAATTTCTCCAAATTTGTACATTTGTTATAGCAAATATTCTTACGAATTTCCTAACATTGAAGAGTCCCTTCCTGCCTTAAAACATGATTTTGGGGTGGTTATCCACTCGATCTCTAAGAGGATAGACAAGACCTCTTCTTAGTATAGGAACTCGATCTTATGCTCAAGCATTAGCCAATAATAGAAGCATCTTGGGGTTGAAATTGTAATTAGGCTTAAAACCTTACAATTTCTTCCCTAATCAAAATCGTACACATGCCTATCGAACGGCCATGTTTTGGGGTGAATTACACTTAGCCATACAAAATCATCCCCTTTTTTGAATTATGTTGAGAATCACTCTTAATTGGCATTTTTATTCATGGAAATGAGTATTTAGTGGGCAGTAAAAGTAGAATAAGGAGGGATAAGCTTATGCAAAGTTAGAACCATGAATGTTTTAAGTAAGAAAATTGGTGTAGACTAGTCAAAACTCATATTCTATCTTTGTTACTCTTTCTTAATAGAGGCGGGTTCGGTTCAAAACACTCTCCTAGGCGAGAAATGAGAACGTGCTCGGGTTCTTCAATCACGAAAATCAACGATTGAGATCTCACATTGATTTAAGGAAAAATATATAAACTTCAACACAAAAATCAATGGTTAATATGCGTGTTTGTCAGAATATGCATCATTTTATTGAGCTTCATTGATCTACGGTAAAGCACAGGGGCGGATTTAGGGACCCTAAAAATAAAATACGACAATATTAGTAGGATTAAATTTCAGAAATTCTTACTAGCCCAAGTGGTAACTTCCCACTTTACACAAGTATTACTTGAGGACCTGGGTTGAAATCCCACTATTAACAAAAAATTTCTCTAACCTCAAGGGGTTGGTCTAGTGGAGCATTACAGGGCATCGGTCTGACAGGTCGCAGGTTCGATCCCCCCTAGTCTCCTTGAGGTGAGACATATGTAAATCCCCTTGTAAGAGCTCTCTGAGCCCTTGGGTCTTCCCTGCCCTTGGACTGGGGCACCATCCCCTCACCCTAAATTTTTCTGACCAAAAAAAAATTTCTCTTATTTTTATAGAGTTATTCTACTTTTTGCCCTCTTATTTCTATTTATATAAAATGTAGCCCACCCTAAATTTCAATCCTGGATCCGCCCCTGGTAAAGCACATTTGTCGATATCTGAAACTCACACTCACTCATTGGTTCACCTTACATCCTGCCTCTGAGTTCACTATCACCGCATTCTCTGATGTCGGTTGGGCTTCTAATCTAGATGATTACTGCTCGCAGTTTGGATAAGCAATTTACTTTGGCTCCTCTATTGTCAGTTGGACGTCTCGCACATAAAAAGTTGTTTCTCGCTCTATCACTAACGCTGAGTATAGATTTGTTGTTGCGACATTTGCTAAACTCAACTGCATCAAGCTACTTTAATTTGCTCGATCTTCGTGAGATAGTCGATCAGTTCTTCTTGGTGATAGCCTTAATAAAACATTCATGGCTCGTAACCTTGTCCTTAACAGTCGTTCAAAGCATATTCATATGTGACGAGTAAAAGTTAATCGTAAAGCATTAAAAGTGCATTGTTAAATAGGATTATTATCATACGTAAAGTATAAAAAAAAATACATTATGAATGATAGAAGTGCATTCAAATAAGGATACAATTTTAATCTAGACCCATAATCTAAACATGGGATGAAATGGATCCACGGTCAGTAATCTGTCTCATAATACACATACATTTTATGTGGCAGATTATTAGCCAGCTTGCATGTAGTTTTGTTGTCGCATACATACACAAAATACAGTTAAACCTCTATATATGAATAAGGTCGGGACCGGAAGATTTTATTATTTTATAGACATATTAATTCATCAATAAATTAATATTTATTAATTTATAGAGATTTTAGTGATAGAAATACTTCCAGTTAAATAATACCGTATTGTCATTGAACCAAAATTAATACCAACTACAAAAAACATAAAAGTACAGCCAAACTATTAACAGATTTACTAAAAATAAAATATGAATAATTTCCGACCAAATTTTGGATGTTTGGTATTATTTTACATTCCTTATATAATAATTATTAATTTATGATTTTATTGGGACCTTATATTTCCATAGTGGTTTTTTGAAAATTTATTATCTTATTATCTTATCGAAAATCATCAAATTTTACACTAGCCCAAGTCGGGACCAGAGAAAAATATTAATTTACCGTGTTTATTAATTTATCGAGTATTAATTTATGGAGGTTCTACTCTACACACATGTATCATCACTAATCATTAAATACTAACAAATTCATTAAAAAAGAAATGTCAAAATCTCCGATCTAAACTAAGTTTCGTTTTAGGTCTTGATCCAAGTTTTAAGCCAAGTATCATTGAATGTAACTCAATTTTTTAAACTTTTATCACTCGTTAGATATTTAATACTCCCTCCGTTCCTATTTGTTTGTCCTAAAACACTATTTTTGTGGTTATTAAGGAATGGATAAAGTTATTCTAGAAGAAGAGAAAGGTAGATGATATGGGTAAAAATTGAAATTAGATGAGATTAGTTTTGTAATTTTATATGGGTAAAAAGATGAAAGAAAATAAAGTAGAAGAAAAAGTTGGATGACGGAGGTAAAAAGTGAGATTGAATGAGGGTAGTATTGTAAAAAATTATTGATATAAAAAGAAAGGGAACAAACATTTTGGGCAACGGAAATGGAAAGAGACAAACATAAAGGGACGGAGGGAGTACCATTTTGTACCAAATAGTGAAGAATTCGGGTTACTAGATAAAAGTTTTAATAACAATTCTGCTAGATAATTGCCTAGAAATAAAACCTAAAAGACATATAAGTTGATCGAATTCCAAGTGCAACAACTATTTTAAGATCGAAAGGAGTATAAGCCAACAATAGGGAGAAGAATGAGGGAAATAAAATGACCAAAAGGGCAACATTGGCAGCTGGGAAAATACACTGCAGCTCACAAACTCGGTAAAGACTATTAGAGATATATTGTTATTTATGTAAATGATAGATTGATTTCCAAATTTATGTATCTCTCTGCTGAACTCTTGTATAAATACAGCCCTAAGGGCATAATGAAGACACGGGAAAACCTTTCCAAATCTCAATGTTTCATGGTATCGGAGCAGGTTGAGAAACCTAGCGTTTTTTTCCGCCCACCCACCCCTCCTGATTTCTCGTCGTTCTCTGCTCTTCTCATCTCCGATCAGTCTCGGTATCTACGCTAGCCATGTCTGATTCGGAGCATGACGATGTCAATCCCACCGCCGTTCTCCCGAAACGAGCGGCACTTGATTCTACTTCTTCCGCCCCACCGGCGCTCCTCAATGCTGCTGATCACTCTGCCCTAAGTTCCGGCATCACTCCAGAGCAATGGCGCACTGTTCTATCAGTTTATAACTCATTGCAGTCTTCCAATTCTTCCTCTGCTAAGCCGTCCTGGATTCTGGACTCTGGTGCCTCCTTGCACATGACAGGGACCCGATCTTTGCTTCAGCACTTGGTTTCTATTGAACCCATCTCCATAAAATTGCCAGATAATCGTTTCGTACAGGCTAAGTTTGAAGGGACTTTAGTCTTATCTCCATCCTTATCTCTACATCATGTGTTGTTTGTGCCGTCTTTGGACTGCAATCTTATATCTCTTAGTCAGTTGGCTCTTGTAGCGAATTGTGTTATTACTTTCACTGACAAGGTGTGTCTTATACAGGACCGATTTTCGAAGACGCTGATTGGTCTAGGTGAGCAGAGAGGCGGGGTTTACTGGCTGCGTGACGCCACCATTCCGACAACAACTTCACAGGATTTGTCCGTTTCAGTCTCTGCATCTCTTTGGCACAATCGCATGGGCCATCCTTCTTCTGCAGTCTTGTCTAAGCTTTCCACTTTGTCTAGTTCTTCAGACTTACAGTTGTCTAATGTTGACACACCATGTGATATTTGTTTCCAGGCTAAACAGACTCGAAATGTTTTTCCCTTAAGTTCCAATAAAGCAACCGATTTGTTTTGCTTGATTCATTGTGATATCTGGGGACCCTATAGCACACCGTCCTCTACTAGTGCCTCATATTTCTTAACTATTGTTGATGATTATTCTAGGGCCACTTGGGTTTTCTTAATGAAGGCTAAATCAGAAGCCTCTAGTCTTCTTCAAAGTTTCTGCAAGATGGCTCAGACTCAGTTCCAGAAAACTGTTCGTCGGGTTCGGTCAGACAATGGTGCCGAGTTTCTCTCTCTTCAATCGTTTTTTGCATCTGAAGGCGTCTTATTTGAAACTTCATGCGTCTACACCCCTCAGCAAAACGGTCGTGTGGAGCGGAAACACCGACACATTCTCAATGTGGCTCGTGCATTGCGGTTTCAGGCTTCTCTCCCTATTCGTTTTTGGGGTGAGTGCGTTCTCACGGCCTGTTATCTTATAAATCGCACACCCTCAACTCTTCTTGATCATAAAACACCTTATGAGCTGCTACATGGTCATCAGCCTTCTTATGCACACATTAGGGTCCTTGGTTGCCTATGTTTTGCCTCAAGCAACCCAAAGCCACGAGACAAGTTTGCTTCCAGGAGTTCAAAGTGTGTTTTCCTAGGCTATCCACCGGGCAAAAGAGGCTGGCGTGTTTATGATATTGAAACCGGCCGCATCTTCATCTCTAGAGATGTGCGATTTTTTGAGACGATCTTCCCATTCTCTATTGAGTCTCCTAAGTCAGTTGACGACGTCTCTGAATCTCGTAGCCCCATTATTTTTGACCCCGTTGACTTGTCCATCGACAGGGGGAGTTCTCCGCCTCGAGTAGCGGCACAGGATCCGCCTGCACCGCCAGCAGCTGCCCCCAATTTGCCTGTTGTCGCTCCTCCTGCTCTTCCGCAAGCCCCTGATGCTGACAATTTGCGTCGCAGCACACGTCCGCGCCAGCAATCGGTTCGTCTTCGGGACTTTATTTGTTCCACTGTCATCAGTTCTTCTAAACCCCCCTCTCAATCATCATCATCTCACTCGACCGTCACGTCTTCAGGTCCTCTCTATCCCATAGCCTCTTATGTTTCTTCTGCAAATTTTTCAAAAAATTACACTCGTTTTCTAGCTTCTATAACAGCAGGATACGAGCCAACTTCATTTCGAGACGCCAACTCTCATCATCAATGGCGTGAGGCTATGACCGCTGAATTGGATGCTCTTGAGCGGAATAAGACATGGATTCTGACAGACCTACCTCCCGGGAAGAAGCCCATCGGCTGTAAGTGGGTCTATCGCATCAAATACCGCTCGTCCGGTGAAATTGAGCGCTATAAAGCGCGACTTGTGGTGCTCGGAAATCGACAAGTTGAGGGCATCGATTTCAATGAGACATTCGCACCGGTAGCTAAAATGGTTTCAGTCCGTGTCTTCTTGACAGTTGCGGCTATTCAAAATTGGGAACTCCATCAAATGGACGTCCACAACGCCTTCTTACACGGCGATCTGACAGAGGACGTGTATATGGTTCCACCATAGGGTTATAACGCACCTCCTGGCCGTGTCTGTAAGCTCCAAAAGTCGCTTTATGGACTTCGCCAAGCTCCACGTCAATGGTTCTCCAAACTAGCTGCCGCACTTCGAGCTTTCGGTTTCGTCCAAAGTCGTGCAGATTATTCCTTGTTCTCTCTATCCCGCAATGGCAACATCTTGCATATACTCGTCTACGTCGACGATCTGATCATCGCAGGCAACAATGCTTCAGTTATTGCATCAGTCAAGGCCTATCTTAGCAGCTGCTTCCACATGAAAGATCTTGGTTCTCTCAAGTATTTTCTTGGTCTCGAGATCGCTCGTAATGCCTCCGGGATCTTTATCTCTCAACGCAAGTATGCGTTGGACATTTTATCTAAGTCTGGCAACCTGGGTTCGAAGCCATGTGATTCTCCCATGGATCCGAATCATAAGCTGGCTGAAGCTTCTGGCGCTGCGCATCCGGATCCGGAGAGCTATCGACGATTGGTTGGTCGTCTGATTTACCTCACAATCACGAGACCTGATCTTTGCTACTCGGTTCACATTCTCTCTCAGTTCATGCAGCAACCTAAGCTTGAGCATTGGAATGCCGCCTTACGAGTTCTGCGTTATCTAAAAAGTCATCCGGGCCAAGGATTACATCTGTCTAAGGCGAGCAATCTCCAACTGACTGCCTGGTGCGATTCTGACTGGGCTGCCTGCCCCTTGACGAGGCGTTCGATTTCTGGCTATTTCATCATGATCGGATCGTCTCCCGTTTCTTGGAAAACCAAGAAGCAACCGACTGTATCTCGTTCCTTTGCGGAAGCCGAATACCGCTCGATGGCCACAGCCTGCTGCGAAGTCATTTGGCTGCGTTCACTCCTCCGTTCTCTTGGTGTTTCTTCATTGTCACCGGTTCGCCTCTATTGTGATAGTCAAGCCGCCCTTCATATTTCATCTAATCCCGTCTTTCATGAGCGAACAAAGCACATCGAGATCGACTGTCACTTCGTTCGAGATCTTGTTCTTAATGGCACTGTCATTACATCTCATATTTCCACAACACATCAACCGGCAGATTTATTCACAAAGGCGTTGTCTAAATCACAGTTCACTTACTTGGCGTCCAAGTTGGGCATCGTTGATCCACATGCTCCAACTTGAGGGGGAGTATTAGAGATATATTGTTATTTATGTAAATGATAGATTGATTTCCAAATTTATGTATCTCTCTGCTGAACTCTTGTATAAATACAGCCCTAAGGGCATAATGAAGACACGGGAAAACCTTTCCAAATCTCAATGTTTCAAAGACGTTCAAACCCAGAAAAAATGTGTCACAAAGACTTGCTGTCTAAACTTTGTGAGCCTCCAGTTATTTATTCTAATCGCATATCTCATATACTTGTAAGCAAGCAAAACACCATCATTACCTTTCTTTACACTATCCTGCCCAAAATTGTTTGATGAATGAAATCAGATTCCAAAAACTCAACCCACTTACGGAAAATATATATAAATCTCGTCTAAAGCGCAAAGACTTGCTGTAGTTGATGTGCACAATTATAAGAATGAAGAAGTTCAAAACCATTTGCAAGTTAAATGTAGTTGATGTGCACAATTATAAGAATGCTCTTGTTCCTCTCTCATCAATAGAACTCAACTGACAGCTGACAAAGAGAGGAGGTTGTTGCTTCTCTCCCATTTTACTGAAAGTTTCACTTACACTTCATTGATGTCAACCTGGACAACAGGACAGTCATATACATAGATGGTAGCAAAAGAGACAAATACCCATACTCATATAACTGTTACCAACCAACTACGAAATCCCTACGGACAAAAGGACATTGATCTTTACTAGAGCTCATGACCAACTACATTACCACCTCTACGAGCATAGACTTACCCATATACAAAGTAGCATTCACAAAAAGGACGTTAGAGAGTTAGAGCATTTTGCAATGTTAGCATAAAGGATTTTGCAATGTTAGCATAAAGGATGCACAAAAGAGAGTCGTCCCTTCAAGGCGTTAGTTATCCCCTGATTCGACGCTAACAATCTTGCTATTCTTCACTTCAAACTTGCAAAGCGCCTTAACGAGCTCGTCAAAAGCGCTTGCAAGGACTTTCATCGATGTATCGACTTTTACCACCATCTTCTTGAGGTTGGGCGAGTACTTCAGCAGGGACTCCAGGGTGTTCAATGCCTGTTCAGCAGTTAAATGCGCTCCGACTTTGACAATCACCTCCTCCAAGCAAGGGATAGAGAAGCTTGAGTCCACCTGGATGCTCGGTCAAAGGGCAAACCATATAGACAAGGGCAAAAGGGTTAGATTAGTGTTCCTAAATTTGCAAAGCTTATAACGTTTAAATTCCTTGAATTCCCAAGAGAAAAGAATATATGATCACCTAGCTTACTTAAGCACTGTAATCAGGAAATGGAATTCATATTGAGATGATCTTTGGTCAAAGTTGAATTAGAGTTTCACCTTATCCAGGGGCACAACTCAATTAATTTCATCCTATTTCATCTACTAACTCTTAACATCTTGGTATGGAGCAACCTAAGGGTGCCTTGCAATGTTTCCAAACCTATCCTAAGATGCTTCAGGGAAAAAAAAAAAAAAACATTTGCAATCAAATCAATACCAAGAGAAGACATGATGACAAGAAATGTAGATAGAAGTGCAAATCATGTGTGTATGACTTACATTTTTCAAGCTATTTTCTCGGCAAAGAGCATCGAACATGCCACCATTTATGTTAAACTTCTCAAGCTTTGGGTGACAGTTAAAGAACTCAACAAGATCAATCCCGTGAAAGAAAGCAGGCTTGTTAAGATCTCCAGTAAACACTATATTCACAGACAACAGCTTCACCTCACTAGCCAATTGAAACATTTTGTTTAAGGCACTCCAACACCATATAGCACCTTGGAGTTCCAGAGATTCAAGAGCTTCAAGTTTCCCAAAGTCTACCATGTAAACTCTTCCTGGAAAAGCAGACAAGGCAATGCATAAATAAGAGCAATCCAGAAATACTCACAATATAAAGTATAAATATCATGTCTATATATATAATATAATAATTTATAAATCAAGACATATCAGTCCGGAAAGAACCTGAATCATTGCCAATAAGGAGATGTTGCAAGGATTTGGTCTCACTCATCCTAATCCAGCTACAACCTCGCAGTTGAAGGGCAGATAGCTTCGGACATGCAAGAGAAACTGAATTGTCACCAGACTCACAGAAATCCAGCAAACACTCCTCTAAGTGTTTAAGATCAATAGATACAGACACTTCTTCTTCCCCGCCCAAGGCAGACGCCAAGCTAGTCAGATTTGGGCATGCTCTAAGCATGCCAGACAATGCCGATCCTGTAACATTAGCCTGAATAATCTCAAGATTCCTGAGATTAGGGAAGATGCATGTCCCAGTTCGGAGCCTTATCCATTTTAAAAAACCCTAGCACAAGGGCCTCCAGGTTGGATGCACTTTGGATGCAATCTAACTTTCCCATTGTTTCTTCTTCATTGAAGTTGTCGATTATCAGAGAGAGTTTCCGAAGGGAATTGCCCGTGGCTGCTAGCCATGAAGCCAAGGAAGAGGTGCTGAAAGGCCAACTGACAAGGAGCTCTTCTAATTGGACCATGGAGGACACCATCTTCCCCACAATCTCATCAGTGCTCAGTGTAGTGTCTAGCTTGCCAAGGAGGGTGAGTGTAAAGTGAAGCCTGTGTTTGAAAGATAAGAAGTCCTTCCACTTCTTGGAGACACAAGAGACCACGGCAACATCATTTGCATCAGTTAAGTATGACAAAATGTGTTGAACAAGTGTATCTGGTAACAGGTCCATCCTCTGGGAAACCAAAGCTCAAAGAGTTAGCATATACAACAACAAATGATTTGATGGATTCTAGTTACCATTGAATTAAGCATTGTTAAAGCAACTGTCTATAGTAGGGTGATGCCATATTCTAGGAAAGACAGCCAACCATAAAGATAAACCCCAACACAACCAACCATATTTCTGTTCTGAACAATGACAGATACATCCAGGCATAAAGATAAACCCTCAAAAAATCACATCACATGAACCACATCCAGGTTTCTTCTAACAGCTTCTCATAAATAAATAGTACTCCGTAAACAGATTCTCTGTGTTTCTCAAAAAAAAAAGTGCACACATAAAAGATCCTTCCCTCCAAAAAAAACAGATCTCAGTATTCTCTCAACACAGACAGGTGACAAAACTACCATCTTTCCAAGTTTTTCGGTACCAAAATTTACAGAGCTACTAGCGGCAATGCACCACAGAGCTTTACAAAGATAATCGAGCAACTTTTTATAGATTTTAACGACAAGAACATACGCAAACACAAGTGTCAAGCTGTAGCGTAAAGATAGAAGGATCTAGGGTTTACAAAGGGCTCTGTGGTCATCGCCGGTGGCTGATCGTCGGACGAATGCTCAAGGGCAGCGTTCATTTCCTCTTTGTTCCAGAGGATGTCCTCCATTTTCACAGAGCCAAGTTCGAAATGAGAGATGAAATCCGCGGTCGAGGGTTTTACCCTGGTCAAAATCGTGCTCGGGTTGATCGAACTGTCAATTTTTGTTGAGGGGTAAACTGCACTTTGGCACCCATTATTTTCTACATTTTATACAAATCGTCCCTCATTTTGAACTTTGCAGAGAATCGCTCTTAATCTCCATTTCGCCTTCAATTTTTATTCACCCTCCCCATTTTTGGCAACGCTGAACAATATAGGAATAGGACGATATAGCAAGGAGAACCAGGAACAGACCTGGAAATTTTACCGAGGCGGAAGCTAAATATATAAAATAGAGAATTTAGCAGACGCTTGGTGCAAAAACGCCCTCTTTTGAAAATTTCTTTTCTTCAGTTGGCGTTGCGGTTTAGTGTTTCCGATGGCGGCTGCCACCCCCGTGGTGGCTGGTGGTCAACCACCAACCCCTCCTCCCCCTCCGGCTGCTGTCCCAGCCACGGCGCGCACCTGGAGTGATATTGTTACCAACGAAAGCGGTTATCAGAGGCCCAAACTGAAGCCAGGGTTTCTCAAAGGAAAGATGACAGTATCCTATCGGGGTGGGAAGGGCAGCGATCCGGTGATCACGGTCCAGGACGAAGTGCTCACGGTGTTGGCAGATCCTTGGAAGTCGTCCTTGATTGTGAAAGTTCTTGGAACGTTTGTGCCGTTCCACGTCATGGACAAGAAGTTGCGGGAAATCTGGAGGCTCTCGGGACGTATGATGATAGCTGATCTACCTAACAATTACTATGTTATCAGATTTGAAAAAGAGCAAGACTACTTGATGGCGGTAGCAGGAGGTCCTTGGATGTTGTTTGGGCATTATCTGATTACGAAAACTTGGTCTCCGGATTTCGACCCTGAATCGGATGTCATTGCATCCTCGCCGGCATGGGTTAGGATTGCCAAACTTCCGCTTGTGTATTACGAAGAAGAGTTCCTGACAAGCGTGGCTGCCACCATTGGAACACCTATCAAAGTTGATACGAGGACTCTGTTCTCAAACAGATGCAGATTTGCTAAAGTTTGCGTGGAAATGGATCTCACTTGTCCACTTCCAGGGACTGTTGAGATCAATGGGAAGAGATTCAATCTTGAATATGAAGGGCTGCATCTGATTTGCTTCACTTGTGGGTGCTATGGTCATCTCATGACTAAGTGTCCAAAAGCGCCGAAAGTGCTTGTTGCCATTGGTGAAGATCAGTCCAATGAAAAAGAGAAAGTGATCATGCCAGGAAACGACAAGGGAAAGGATACAATTATGAGGAATGATGATTCGACTTCCCTCCATGGTCCATGGATGGAGGTCCAAAGGCGTAAGAGGAATGTGGATAAGGGAAAGGGCAAGGTGGTGGCCGGAACCAATTCTAACGCCGGCGACGGAAAGAGACGTCCGACGGGGGAGGGACAACAAGCAACGGCTCAGAAAAACATAAATGTTGTGAACGTTGCTAAGTCGCCGAGTAACGAGGCCCATCATGCGCGCATTAATCCCAAGCAACAGATCCCGAGTCAAGAGGCAGGGAAAGAAAGTTCGGTGGGCGCGCCTTCAGGGGTGAAATTCACTTCCAAGAAAAACGTGGAGGTAGGGCAAACATCAGGAGTTAATAAGAAGGAAAATAAGAAGAATAAGAAGAAAAATAACAAAGCAAAACAGGCCCAAGTTGAGAGAGGCCCAAATGTGGATGATGCTCGCGGGTCCACCAAAAGGCCCAGAAGTGAGAATTTTCCAAATTCGTTCACTCCAAGGGGACCAGTCGTCCCCAGGGATGAATCGGCCGAAACTATGGTTAACAAAGATGATGAGATGGCTGTGGCTACGAATAGTGTGGAGGATCGGCGGAACGACCAGGAAGTCGGGGGGCGTCTCGTCGAAGACAATGATACACTGGCAGGGCTACGGAATCAAATCGTGGCGGTTGATCGGGCTGCTGAGCATGACAGACATGAACTGGAGAAAGATGAGATGCAAGAAGATGACGTTGGGAAGTTGCCTCCCAATCCATCATCTTGATTGATTGTCTTTTAATCGTTACTCTTCTTATTGTGTTTCCTTATGGAGTGCATAATTTGGAACTGTAGGGGAGCCGGTAACAAAGGATTTAGGAGGGCCGTGAGGTACCTTCTCAGACAACATAAAATCAATGTGCTTGTGCTTCTGGAACCAAAGATTTCAGGGGATAGAGCGGACACGGTTTGCAGGTGACTGGACTTCACCAATTCCGTTAGGATTGAAGCGGTGGGGTTCGCGGGTGGAATTTGGTTGTTTTGGAACGAAAGTGTAACTGATATCCAAGTGATCCAGTTGTATGACCGTTTCATGAACACCCGGGTTCGGCTTGACGGTAAGGTTTTCAATCTAATACTTGTCTACGCTCCTCCTAATGAAACTGATCGTGGAATTTTTTGGCAGGATTTGCAGGCATGTGCTAGGAATATTTGCGGGCCGTTATTTGTAGGCGGGGACTTCAACTGCGTCTTGCACTCTTGGGAGAGCTCTGGAACAATGGAGCCGCTCTCTCCGGATACTAATATCTTCAGCAAATGGATCGAGACGGATGATCTGATGGATATGGGTTTCTCGGGCACGACGTTCACATGGTCGTCCGGGAAAACGCCTAGAACGTACAAGGCCCGTCGGCTGGACCGTGTGTTGCTGAATGTCAGGGCTCGTCTTGCTTGGCCTAATGCTGAGGTGAGACACTTGCCGGTCTATTGCTCGGACCATGCCCCGCTTCTTTTCTCGGTTAACCCGAATACGAGTGGTGGAAAGAAGAGGAGGCCTTTTCGGTTTGAGGCGGCTTGGGCTGCTCACGCTTCGTTCAAGCCGTTGGTTGAGAGTCAGTGGGATGATTCTAAGCCGACGCCTCAGGCACTGCTGTCTCTCCGTGATGCGCTGTTGAAGTGGAATACAGAAACCTTTGGGAATATACACATCAGGAAACGGGATATTCTTAAGAGGCTTGCAGGGATTCAGAAAGCTTGCGGCAGTAATCCGAATCAGTTCCTCATCGATCTGGATTGTAAGTTGCAACTCGAGCTGAACAGCATTCTTGAGCAAGAAGAGCTTCTTTGGTGGCAAAAGTCGAGGGAGAATTGGCTCGTGGCGGGGGACCGCAACACCTCCTTTTTTCACATATCTACTATTGTCAGAAGAAGAAGAAATAGAATTGACGGTCTTGTGGATGACTCGGGTCAACTCATTACGACTAAGGCGGATGTGGAACGGCTGGCCATGGACTATTTTAAGGATCTCTTCTCGTGGGCTGACGATAGGGGTAGGGTTCCGGAGATTAGTATGGGCAGTTTTCCTACGCTTCAGTCGGGTTTATGGGACAGCCTTGTGGTTGTTGTGACTGACGAAGAAATTGATGTGGCGATCAAGCAGATGGGGAGTTCAAAGGCTCCGGGCTTGGATGGCTTCCAACCTTTCTTCTTTCAGAAATGTTGGGACTCGGTCGGGCCTTCGGTTCGCAGTTTTGTGAAAGACTATTTCAGGACCGGGAAACTCCTTGAGGGAGTGAATGAGACGTTAATTGTGTTGCTGGCTAAGGTGGCGAAGCCGGAGAAGATAAATCAATTCCGGCCTATTAGTTTATGCAACGTAATCTACAAAATCATTACGAAGGTGCTTGTTAATCGGATGAGGCCGGTGCTGTGTTCGCTCATTGGTCCGATGCAGGGAAGCTTCCTCCCGGGGAGATTGATCTCGGACAATATCGTTCTTGTGCAGGAGGTGGTCCATTCGATGAGAAAAAAGCAGGGTCGCAAAGGTTGGATGATTTTGAAGATCGACCTTGAGAAGGCTTATGACCGGATTGATTGGAAGTTTGTGGTTGAGTCGGTTCGGGACGCGGGGTTTCCGGAGTGCTGGGCTGATTGGATCTTCGAGTGCATCTCTACGACTTCTACTAGGCTGCTTTGGAACGGGGAGGCGACGGAGAGCTTCAAGCCGGCTAGAGGTATAAGACAAGGCGACCCGATCTCGCCTTATCTTTTTATCTTATGCATGGAAAGATTGAGCCACATGATCATGAATGTGTCAGGTTTGTTAGAGACGGAGAGAGAGAAAATGAAAGCTGTCATTAATTGTTGAGTTTTTACAATGCAGCTCAGCTTATATATCATGCTGGAAACTGAAATTTTGTTACACGTTTTTTCACTCAAACATGGCAAACTCTTTTTACAGCTTTACACAACTTTACATATACTATCACCCCCCCTCAAATTTGGCAGGAGGAGCATTAATCATGCCTAATTTGCCAAGAAACTCTTGCAGTCTGCAGCCAGGAAGGGGCTTTGTAAGCAAGTCTGCTGGCTGAATTGAAGTGGGAATATGGCTGACAGAGATTAAACCTTCAAGCAACTTTTCCCGAACAAAGTGACAGTCCAATTCAATGTGTTTTGTCCTCTCGTGGAAGACAGGATTCCTGGCAATGAAGATAGCAGATTGGTTGTCACATTTGAGTGGAATAGGCTCAAGATCAGGAATGCCAAGTTCAGCAAAAAGACGGCTCAACCAGGCTAACTCAGTGGTAGCATTTCTCATGGATCTATACTCAGCCTCTGCAGAAGATAATGAGACAGTATGCTGTTTCTTGCTCTTCCACGAAATGAGAGTATCTCCTAGAAACACCACATAACCACTTACTGATCTTCTTGTGTTAGGGCATGATGCCCAATCAGCATCACAAAATGCTTGTAACTTGAACTTTGAAGAAGAACTAAACAATAGTGGTTTGTTGCAAGTTCCTTTCAAATATCGTAATGTGTGTATAGCAGCATTCATATGCACAGATCTAGGAGCTTGCAAAAACTGGCTTAAGAACTGAACTGGATAAGCTAAATCAGGTCTACTGTGAACCAAAAAATTTAGCTTACCCACAAGTCTTCGATAAGAGGTTGGATCTTCTAGTAATTCACCAGATGACATCAACAATTTATTGTTAAGCTCTAGTGGACTAGCAACAGATGAAGAACTCTGCAATCCATACTCATCAATTATTTCTGAAATATACTTCTGCTGACTCATCACGAGACCACCAGATATTGGAGAAAATTGCAATCCTAGGAAATAGTGAAGATCGCCTAAATCTTTAACTTTGAAAGATTCATCCAAAAATCTTTTCAGTTCTGTAATCTCAGCTTCATTCGTGCCAGTTATAAGGATGTCATCAACATAGACAGCAACAAATACGGAAGAAGCACTTGACTTTTTGTGAAATAAGGAATAGTCATTTGGTGATTGAACATACCCCTTTGTTTTAAGAGCAGTAGAGAGTTTAGCATACCATTGGCGAGAAGCTTGCTTCAAGCCATATAAACTCTTCTTTAATCTACAGACCATATTCTTTCCTGAAATTTGAAGACCCAAAGGAATCCTCATATAGACCTCTTCATGAAGATCTCCATGCAAGAATGCATTATTAACATCAAGTTGATGTATTTTCCATCCCTTTTTAACAGCAACACATATCAAACTTCTCACTATTGTCATCTTAACCACAGGAGAGAAAGTTTCAGTATAGTCTATGCCATGTTTTTGAGTAAAACCTCTAACCACAAGGCGGGCTTTATACCTCTCAATTGTGCCATCAGATTTGTGTTTAACTTTATAGACCCACTTACAACTTATGCGCTTCTTTCCTTGTGGCAAAGCGACAACCTCCCAAGTATCATTAGCATCAAGTGCAGCAAACTCAGCAGACATAGCTTCTTGCCATTCTTTGTGGAGAATAGCTTGTTTGTAAGTGGAAGGCTCAGTGGATGGTGAAGGTTGATCGACAGAATAGGATGGAAAGGTAACAGTAGAGGTCAGAGTATGACAACAAATATGAGATGAAGAGTTTTGAACTTGAGCCTGACAAATATAGTTCTGAAGATAAGATGGTGCATGATGTGGCCTACTAGATCTTCTAACAAAGTCAGGTTGCGCAGGTTGATCAAGTTGTGCAGGATGATCAGGCTGTGCAGATTGTGAAGATGATTCATGTTGAATGTGTTGTGCAGGAACTTTAGGAAGTTCATCAAAACAAGGAGACTGAGCAGGCCAATCTGACAGAGAAGTTTGTTCAGTAAAAGGCATAATTGCTTCATGAAAGACAATGTCTCTGGAAATGATGATCTTATTACTTTCTAGGAGAAGAACCTTATAAGCTTTCTTGCCTAGAGGATATCCCAGAAATAATGCTGGATTAGCACGAGCATGTAGCTTATCTCTGCCTTGTTTTAATGTGGAAACAAAGCATAAGGAGCCAAAGACCCTGAGATGTGAATAATCTGGTTTTCTTCCATATAATACTTCATAAGGAGACTTGTTTTGCAAGACAATAGTTGGAAGCCTGTTAATAATATGCACTGCTGTAAGCACGGCCTCTCCCCAAAATCGAACAGGAAGCTTGGAGTGGAATAAAAGAGCCCTGGTGACCTCTAAAATATGTTGATGTTTGCGCTCAACCACACCATTTTGTTGGGGTGTAGCCGTGCAACTAGTTTGAAGTTGTATGCCAGCAGAATCAAGAAACTCTTTTGCTGTCTTGCCAGAACCAAGTTCAAGTGCATTATCAGTTCTAATAATCTGTACTTGACTTGAAGACTGTCTTTCAACTAGAGCAAGAAAGGATTTCACAAATGAGAAAGCACTTCCCTTAGTGGTAAGCAAATGAATCCAAGTAGTTCTTGAAAAATCATCCACTATAGTTAGGAAGTAATTGAAACCATCATGTGTAGGTTTGTTATAGGGCCCCCATACATCTATATGAATCATCTGAAATGGTTTGACAGTAGTGATGGAACTAGAAGGGAAAGGTAATCGTTTCATTCTTGATTTTGCACAAACAATACAAGGCTGAATTTCTGAAATGCCAAAGTCTGTGCAACAAATCTGCTTAAGTTTGGCAAAATGTAAATGACCAAACCTAGCATGCATTACATCATAAGGAATACTTTTATTCACAAAAGAAGCTACGGAATCAGAAGTTTGAGAAGAAACTAAGGTAGGTGTGTCAACTGTAGAAGAATCAACTGAGCAGTGATCAAGCAAGTAAAGACCCTTAGCAGCTTTACCAATCCTCAAAGTTCTCCTGGATATTGAGTCTTGTAGGAAGCAGTGATCATGTGAGAAGATGACTGTGCTACGCATATCAGAAACCAGCTTAGCAATTGAGATCAAGTTGCAAGTAAAAGATGGCACAAACAGAACTTCTTGAAGCAACAGATTGTCTGACAGCCGAACTGAACCTGATCTAGTGACATTCACAACATGACCATTTGGAAGAGTAACAGAGAGGACTCGATCAATTGGAGCAATATCAGACAGTAAAGAGAGATCTCCACACATGTGATTACTAGCACCACTGTCTAGAATCCAGCATACAGAAGAAGAGATCAGAGATTTACCAGCGAAAGCAGAGAATTGATGATCTTCAAAGACACCTCGGTTGTCAGGTTTCTCAGTAATCAACGCCATTAGCTTGTTGTACTGAGCTTGAGATAGGACTGGAGAATTGTTGATGGAAGTGGATTTGCTCTCAATTTGACCTGCAAACTCCTTTGAACGAGATCCTGATTTCTCAGTTGATTTCTTTGAACGATTCTTGTAATTCTCAGGAAATCCAATGAGAAAGAAACAACGATCCACATTGTGGTTCGTTTTCTTGCAATTTGTGCAGTAACGAGCCTCAGTTTGTTTCTCATTGCTGGAATTAGAGGCTTTCTTCTCCGGTAAAGAGTTAGAACTCTTTTTGTCTGAACTTCCAGAATTCAAAGCTTTGGAGTGCATAGCAGAAGAATCTGGCAAGATTTGAGAAGAGCTATGAAGTTGTCGTTGCTTTTCCTCCTGTAATAAGATGCCATAAGCATCGCTGAGGCTCGGAAGCGGCTTCATCATGAGGATGTTGCCACGAGCAGTAAGATACTCGTCGCTGAGTCCCATCAAGAAGTGAAGTAACTTCTGATTATCCTCATAATCCAGAATTGCTTTGGCAGATCCACAGGTACAAGCAGGCAAGTGCCTCATGCTCGCAATTTCTTCAAAAACAGTTTTCAATTTTGTGAAATAGGTGGAAATTGAATCGGATCCTTGAGACAGAGATATGAGATCTTTCTTGAGGGAAAACAACTGTGCTCCGTTGAATTGGCCAAATCGATTCTCCAATTCCTCCCAAATATCTTTGGCTAGGTCAACATAATTGACAGAGCTGCGAATTTCAGAGGATAAGCAATTGAGGATCCAGGCCACCACCATATCGTTGCACCGTTCCCAAACTGAAAGATCCGGTGCTCCAGCATCAGGTTTCTTTGTGACTCCATTGATGAAGGACCACTTGTTCTTCGCCGATAATGCACGTCTCATGGAACGTTTCCAGTCACCAAATCCAGAGCCATCAAATGCCTTAGAAACAAGGATCAGGCCGGGATGGTCCGAAGGATGAAGATACAATGGATTGGAAGGATCCAAGGATGATGTAGGCGAAGAAACGAGCGTTGGTGAAGAATCAGCCATCGAAGCTCAGATCGCAATCAACAATGGAGGAGAAATGCGGAAAACGATCGAAAAGGATGATACCATGTCAGGTTTGTTAGAGACGGAGAGAGAGAAAATGAAAGCTGTCATTAATTGTTGAGTTTTTACAATACAGCTCAGCTTATATATCATGCTGGAAACTGAAATTTTGTTACACGTTTTTTCACTCAAACATGGCAAACTCTTTTTACAGCTTTACACAACTTTACATATACTATCAGAATGCGGTTCATGGGGGCGATTGGAAGCCGGCTAAACTTACTAGGAATGGCCCGGATATCTCCCATGTTTTCTTTGCGGATGACGTGGTTCTTGTTGCGGAGGCATCGGTTCGTCAGATTAAGGTGATCAACAAATTGCTGGCTGAGTTTTGTTGTGCTTCGGGGCAGAAAGTGAACGTCGGGAAGTCTAAGCTCTTTGTGTCGCCTAACGTGGATGATAGAACTGTGGAAGGGCTGAAGCGAGAGGCGGGTTTTGAGGTAACCTCGGACTTGGGTAGTTATCTCGGGATGCCAATTCTCCACTCTAGAGTTAATAAAGATACCTTCGGGTCCCTGTTGGATAAAGTGAATGGGCGGCTGGCCTCTTGGAAGAGTAGGTATTTGAGTATGGCGGGGCGGGTTACGCTTGCTCGGTCGGTTTTAAACTCTATACCTATTTATACTATGGGTACGGTTAGCATTCCGAATGAGTTGTGCGAGAAGATTGATTTGGTTGTCCGGAACTTTGTTTGGGGGCATGACTCGGGGTCTCGGAAGATGCATACGGTTGCTTAGGATTTGATTAGTAAACCGAAGAAAGTTGGGGGGCTCGGTATAAGGCCCATGAAGATGATGAATCTTGCTGTCATCGGGAAGCTGTGTTGGCGTTTTCTCCAGGATGATGAGAGCCTTTGGAGTAGGGCCTTGAAGGCCAAGTATGTGCGTCAGGATGGCTCAAGCCCGGGTGGCTCGTCGTATATCTGGCAAAGCATGAAGAAGGGTTTCAAGCAGGTGCTTAACAAGGGCACGAGATGGATTGTTAGAGACGGTCGAACGATTGGTTTTTGGACAGACGTTTGGCTCAGCGAGGAGAAGCTAGCTAATCTGGCGGTTGGGGTGGTCAGCGAAGGGGAGCTTCAAAGGACTGTCCGCGACTATTGGCATCCGGAAGGGGGATGGAACTGGACGACCCTTGCTGCTCTCCTTCCGATGGGTATTGTCCTGCGTTTAGCGGCGATCGGGTTCGTAGAAGACGCGGAGGACACGGTGGTGTGGAATCCGACTGCTGACGGGGACTACTCGGTCTCCTCGGACTATGAGTTCTTACATGACACCAATGACGTTGCTTGGGTCGATAGAGACGTGTACAAGACGGTGTGGAGGATCAAGGCCCAGGAGAGGGCGCGTTTATTCTTGTGGCTGGCCCTCAACGGTGGCGTTTTAACCAACGCTAAAAGAAGACGCAGGCACCTTACGGAGGTGGACGCTTGTCCAATGTGCGAAAGGGCAGTTGAAACTTTGGAACATCTCTTTAGGGATTGCCATAAAATTAAGTGCGTTTGGCTCAGTTTGCCTTTGCCCATGGATGTCATTGATTTTTTTGGCTGTTCTTTTGCAGTTTGGGTTCGTGCCAACTTGATGTCCAAGCATATCTTGACGGGAGGAGTGGAATGGTCTGCAGCGTTTTGCACGGCATTATGGTGGACGTGGCGTTGGAGGAATGAAGTGGTGTTCGGTGAAGCCAAGGAGCTGCTGGATCCGGTCGGCTTTGTGCTCGGCAAGGCTAAGGAATACAAGCTTGCTTGGGAGGCCAGTGACAAGAATGGGATTGGAGGACCGAGGATGGTTGTGGAGGTCGAGTGGTGCAAGCCCGCGGCGGATCAGCTCAAGGTTAACACGGATGGTGCGATGAACGGAGATGGGAAAGCGACTGCGGCTGGGGTCTTCCGGGACTCTTCCGGCTCTTGGTTAGGGGGCTTTGTGCATAATATTGGTATTTGTTCGGTTCCGAGGGCCGAGCTTTGGGGCATTCGGAATGGACTTGCCATTGCGTGGGAGAAAGGGTTCAGAAACGTATGGGTTGAATCCGACTCCACCCTCGCGGTGCACCTCGCCCTCAAGGTCCCTAACGCCTCTCACCCCCTCTTCAGCCTGGCCAAGGAGTGCCAAGGCTTCCTTTCGCGGGATTGGAACGTCCGCGTTACTCATGTCTTCAGGGAAGCGAATGCCGTCGCCGACTCCCTCGCTCGTTTAGCTTTTGATTTTCCTCTCGGTTGTCATTTTCTTGTTGAGCCTCCTTTGGACTCTTTGCCTTTTTTGCTTGAGAACTTTGAGGGTCGGACTTTCTCTCGGCGTTCGAGAGCTTAATCCCCCCTCCGCTAGGGCCTCGCCCTTATTTGATCAAAAAAAAAAGAGAGAATTTTTTTTAAGCAAGACCGTGGTAGCAGTTAGAGTTGTCAATCGGATGGGTCAGAACGGAAGACGGGCCCGTTCATTTTGGGGTTTGAGCCAATTTTATCCGGATTTGAGTCAAATCTGATATTTTAACAATCAGGTTAGACAATTTCATGTCAGATTTTCATTTAATCGGGTAAAGTTGGATTTTTTGATCAATTTCGATCGAGTTATGTAGATTTTGTTTGACTCGTATTTCGATTCTGACCATGTATTTGAATGATGTTTTTTGTCCTAGTCCGATTAACTTTAAAACCAAACTTTTAGTGTAATTAAATTTAAATTTGGAAATATAATTATAGCAAATATTCATTATTATTAAGTTGTAAAATAAAATATTCATTTAAGTATATTTGCATATATTTAATGTATCTCAATTGTTTTATTAAATTATATCATATGTTTCTGTAGATTCGTACATATGACTATATAAGATAATTTCATGCAATTTTGATCTTGAAATTAAAGGTTACAGATTTTGGTTCATATGCGTGTCTGTTATTATATACATCGTGGCATTGAGCTTCACAATATGCCATTTACTTTGGTTCCTCTCTTGTCATTTAGACGTCTCGCACGTAAAAAGTTGTTTCTCGCTTTGTCACTAAAGCTGAGTATAGATTTGTTGTTGCGACATTCGCTAAACTCAACTGTATCAAGCTACTTTAATTTGCTCGATCTTTGTTAGATAGTCGGTTCTTCTTTGTGATAGCCTTAATAAAACAGTCATAACTCATAACCTTGTCTTAACAGTCGTTCAAACTAAGCATATTCATATATGACGAGTAAAAGTTCATCGTAAAGCATTAAAAGTGCATTTTTAAATAGCATTATTATGATACGTAAAATATAAAAAATTCATTATGAATAATAGGAGTGCATTCAAATAAGGATACAATTTTAATCTAGACCATTAATCTAAACGTGGGATTAAGTGGATCCACGGTAAGTAATACGTCTCATAATACACATACATTTTATGTGGCAAATTATTTAAACTTTTAATATTAGCCAGTTTGCATGTAGTTTTGTTGTCACATACATACACAAAATACACACGTGTATCATCACTAATCATTAAATACTAATAAATTCATTAAAAAAGAAATGCCAAAATCTCCAATCTAAAATAAGTTTCGTTTTAGGTCTTGATCCAAGTTTTAAGCCAAGTATCATTGAACTCACTTTTTTAAAATTTTATTCCTCGTTAGATATTCAACACCACTTTGCACCAAATAGTGAAGAATTCTGGTTACTAGATACGAGTTTTAATAAAAATTCTTCTAAATAATTGCCTAGAAAGAATTAAGACATATAAAGTTGATCAAATTCCAAGTGCAACAACTATTTCAGATAGAAAGGAGTACAAGCCAACAATAGGGAGAAAAATGAGGGAAATAAAATGACCAAAAGGGCAACATTGGCAGCTGGGAAAATATACTGCAGCTCACAAACTCTGTATAGACGTTCAAACCCAGAAAAAATGTGTCACAAAGACATGCTGTCTAAACTTCGTGAGCCTCCAGTTATTTATTCTAATAGCATATCATATATTTGTAAGAAAGCAAAACACCACCACTACCTTTCTTTACACTATCCTGCCCAAAATTGTATGATGAATGAACCCATATTCCAAAAACTCAAATCACTCATGAAAAATATATATAAATCTCGTCTAAAGGGCAAACCTGGTCTCTCCCGTCAACCGGACTCGACTGAGAGGAAGCTCTTGTCGGGAGTTGCTGTTTTCGTATTTACTGAAAGGTTGTATTGCATATAGAACGAGAGACCAAAAAAAGAACAGATCAGTATTATTGCAAAAGGAAGTTATATAAAAATTGTTCCGGAAAGGTCCAAATTTCCCTTACCTAATTTACGTGGTGCTAGTTCTGTACAAAGAAACATGCGCTTAGGCAAACATTTCTGCCTTCTCATCATCTTCCTCTTGAACAGAAAAAGCAGCAAGCTGTTGCTGAAGCTGCAGGAAGAAATGAGATTACTTAATGCTTAAAGTGGAAAGATCATGATTAACATTGCAGCTTCCCCACATCAGGGGGGACAAACTTTGTTACATATTTGTGTGTTTTATCGGCTAGTTCTGGACAGTCGCATATCATATTTTCTTAGATTGATTTTTAATCAAATGAGTAGCTAGTATGAAAGCTAATCAAATTCAAGAGTTTACCTGGTGATGTTTCTGCCTTTCAGCATTCAACTCTTCTGTCAAATTGTCCATCCTGTATTTTTCAGAATGAGAATGAGAAATGAATCTTTACAAATTTAATGCACAAGGAACAGGGGCACATCATTCACATCATTCGTATTAATGGTATTTTCCATGTAGCCAACCTTGCTTGAAGCTCTGATATCTTCATAAGTAAATGTTCCCTTTCTGAAGATTCTGCTCCAATCTGTCAAAAGAGCATATCATTATAATTATAATCACGCATCTTAATAGCAAAATTACCATCCACTTACATCACATTGGCATTTTTTAAATAAAAAATCAAACTTCAGCAATATTAGAGTATAGCTAGTAAGAAGGCATCTGGATGAATATATGCCCAACACTTTCCCAGTTGTGGTCTGGAATTGACACAAGAACAGCAAAAACAGTCATTTGGCAATTGGCACACACAAATGAACCATTCAGCTAATCTAATATTTTTTTAATATAGCAGTTGAATGGGTTTAGTTCATTTCATTGTGGCCGAGGTAGTTTGTAGTTCGTTCATATTCGTGAACTAAGGGCGGAAACACATTTGGAGTTAGGGGTGACATTGGCAGAGCTAAGATGTATGTACCCATTGGCACAGAAAATAAAGGTAATTACGGGAAAGGGGGGATGCCAAGGAAAAGTCAATGAACATTACATCAAACAAAGTAATCATACAAACTGACATAGTATAGTACGAAAACTTGTTGAATCCATCATTCATACAATAAAGTTATCAGTGATTTGCATGTCAAACTAAAAGAACATATTTAATGATATCTCCTATCTTTATCATCAAAGGCAAACTAATAGTAAACCAAACATGTATGAGAATAGAGCAAAAATCTGTTTATTCTAACATGAGAAGTTACATCATATGGTATTTTCATATAAACTGTTTATATGATAGAGTTAATTCATGCGTATCATGTTTAGGTATTTAAACTGTATCCTATTTAAGGAGCACAGACATAATGTGTTAAAAGCCTACATGGATGCCAAAATAATCTGTTAATAAGCTACATCTCCTACATGTCTAAGTTAAATTTATGATACATTTATATCATGAAAAACAGACAAGAAGAAACAGAAAGCAGTAAAAACAATAATCGGAAGGAAATTTCCCAAAAGAAGCTCCAGCTTATACTTCCAAGAAGATAACACGCTATATATTACTGTCAGGACAATTATTGAGAACATTAACAACCAAAGAGATACACTTACAACAATTTGGGATGAACTATGAAGAAATCATCATTTAATGTATTCACTTCGTAAATATAGCATGTTTAATTATTTCCCTCAATGTGGTGGTTAGGAATAATTTCCTTTCAGTAGACCAGATCATAGACGAACTTACATTTCCATTCTCTGAACTGTGAGGTACTGTAATTGTTGTTGTTTTCCCATTGAGAGGAGCTGAAAGAAGGAAATAATAATGCCTTTCAATTTGCAAGAGATATGCAACAAAAACGCAAGGCCATGTAACAAACACTTACCATCATGTGCGTCAGTCGGTTGCAAATTGGTCAACAGTTTCATGATAAAATCCTGAGCAAAAAATCATGTCCGGAAAAGAATGAAGTTTTTTTTTCCTAGATACCTCAGAAGATATCATGACAAACTGACTAGATTATGGGGAAAAAAATAAAAATATACCTGTTGAATGGAAGTCTGCTGGAAAAGATTTTGAAGATGGTGCAAAAGAAGTGACACGGGCAAACTTCCGTCGCATAGATCCTTCGATAACTGATCTGGAGGCTGGAAGAAAAAACGGAAACTTTCCCATGTTAGCTTTAAGCCAAGAGCTCATAATTTAAATGAAGAAAAGGCCCAAGACAAAAGCATTAATAGAAAAGACCATTATATCAAGATGTACTTAAATACCATCTGTTTTCCATCAGAGTTCCAATCCCCAACGCTGGCTGACTTTTTGAGAGGCAATCCCTGGAAACCATAGAGATGCAGTGTCAGAGAAGCATAAAAGATAGGAAAGGCACAAGGTATCCATCTATGGCGTACAACTATACCTGAGGGCGTCTTGAAGCGGTAGAACATGAAATATCCTGCCATACAGAGATATAATGAAGTTAGTGGAAAAGGATTTACTTTATTAGAAGTGCCGAAAGAAAAAAAAAATCTTACATTGACAAGATCTAAATTTTCTGATGTAACTGAAAACCGGCCTTTTACTTGCACCAGATTTGCTTTTGCCTTATCGTCTAAGGAATCCTTGAATCCTATATGTAAGCAAATGGTTAAAAAATTCACAAGCTTAATAAAATAGTGAAAAATACCAGCAAAGTATTTATCCAGTACTGTCAACATAGATACATCCCTCACCTGGTGAAGATTTTATTGGAGCAGACAAACTATTTGCTGATGCTCGATTAGGCAACATCAGTGGACCACTAAAGCTTGCTGCTCTAAGGATATCACTAGTAACTTTTCCAGTTGCTGGTGAGCTTCCGTTTTCAGATCTGCACATTAGGTATCATCATCTTCTTCTTTTTTAGCAGATAAGCAGGACAATTGACGACATCCAAAAACAATTACAAGTCTAAGTACACATAAACTAGCAGTATTAGCAGAATACATAACATAAACTGCATATTGAGCAAAACTTCATCATGCAACTTATTGGCACTAGGGTGAATATCTGATCTTGAAGAACAAACAGATTGTGTAAGTGATAGTATAAACCACAGTTACAATATAGAGCCTATATCCATGATTAAAATTACCCACTATAGCCAAAAATCTTCCTCGTTATAGAGCTTACAAAATCAAAGGTGCAACATTCTAGCAGCACTATAAACAAGAGTATACAATATGTGAACTACGAACCTTTCTAAACCGCTATTCTTTTCAGATGATGCTGTGCCAAAACCAATTCCAGGAATGAGAGGTCCACTTTGAGCCAGCCGCCCTTTTGCAGATTGAGGTTTGTTCATCATTTGCCCAGTCTCTTCTATGATCATGGATCCTAGCTCAGCACTTGATCCATTCTGCAGCTCGACATTCTTCTCTTGACTTTCAGGATAAGGTAGTTCAGTTGCAACACTTTTCCCCTTGTTTCCAGACACCTTTGTTTGCATTATGCCATTACTGTTCAACTGCTCTCTGTGGGAAAAATATATCAATAATATAAAAATCACTAATGTAACTAAGACAACTGTATTTCTAAGCAACTTCTGGAAGAGAATAAAAAACCCTACAAAAGCAAGATCCTCAACTATCACTTCAAAAATGCAAGAAAGGTCTTGCATTGAATATAAATTGCAATGCATGCAGGAAATTACCTTGAAACATTTTCATCGTTAAAAAAGCCCTTATCAGGACAAGATCCAGCATCTGATGTATCCTGCCAGCAGGACATTAACAATCACAAGCTATGGTCATAACATTACAGAGCAAACTAAAAGAAATCAGAGAGCTAAACAAGAATTTCATATCAATTAAACCTTGTAGCTACTTGTAGATTTTACACTTTCATCTCCTTCCCTAATTTCTGCCAATTCGTCATCGTCTTCAATCTAGCAAAAAGAAAGGGTTAAAAAGAGCAATTAAAATCAAAATGATGATATGAAAGAAATAATCCTAACTCCCATTCACTATGGAGAATAAACAGAGTTTAGTCCATAAATTAGGTAGAGATGATAATCTTACCAATGATGCTTGCTCTTTCAAATCTTCAATATCAAAGTTCCAGGCACTTACACCTCTTTTATATTCACTCTGAGACAGATAAATAACTTAGGGATCAAATAAATCTATGGTTTGAATTCTGACAGCACAATCCATCTATAAACATAATTTTGTGATGTGATGTGACACTGAATGATGCAACTTTTTTTTTTGGTAACAAATTCAGAACTTTTTTTTTGAGGTACACAAATAAAAGTACCCTTCATATTTAGATAATTATAATAATACCAAGATATCATGATATGTAAAAAGTATTAAGTTTCAAACACAATACAAAGAGAACAGATCGGATAAAGAAGAATCACTACAGATATGAACACACCTGAGACAGTGCTTCTTCTTCTGCTGAAGGCATTCTCTTCAGTGCTAGTGACGCGGCATCTTTTTGCTGTCAACATCAGAGATCTCGTTGTGAAAATTTTCATCGGAATATGACAAATTGACCATAAAAGGGGGAAATGGAAATCTCAAATTATATAGTTACCTGTAGGGCTTTTACACGCTCCCACAAGGGTGGCAAGTCTGCAAATAGTTTCTTTACAGAGAGGCCTGGAGGCTTTGCGTGTTTGAAGAAAGAATGTTTGAGTAGCTTCTCAGCTGTAGGCCGCTTTTTTTGATCTTTCACCAAGCACATTGCAACCATTTCTTTAAAAGCCTATTCACAGCAGGCAATAATTAAAACATTATCCAGAAGAAGGAAAGTGCAACAGGTGGAAGAAATAAGTTTATGAAGAAATGCCTCGCACCATGTCATCTATTTTGTCTCGTAAGAGACTGCCATAAACATTATGCTCAAGCTTATTCCATGATCTAGTTTCTGATATAACGGTTGCCACAATACGAATCTCAAATTTATTTTTAAGAAACTTCATCCAAAAGTCTAAACTTCTGCCAAGGATAGATGATGATTACACAGAAAATCATAGGACACAGTAACCTAGGCCAGTCTACTGAAATTTCACCGAAGGCATTCACCACAACGTTTTATCTTTGGAAGGTTTTTAGCAGAGCATGAAAGTGACAGTATGTCTAAAATCTTAGCAATTGTCGAAGTCAAGTATAAGTAAGTAAAGCTGATGCAACTTAAATATGTAATTCGCAAAATTCACATATACCTTTGAAAATTTCTTGTCACGATCATAATCCAATCCTGGAGGAGCATTTTGAATTGTCATTAAAAGGACCTAAAGTAGGAAAAATTATTAAGAAAGGTCATAACATGGTTTGGAATAAGTTTATCATGAACTGAATGAGCAGCTAGTTACCTTCATTGGAGGATACTTTGAGAAAGGTGCATGGCCATGTGCCAACTCTAGGGCAGTTATTCCAAATGACCAAATGTCAGCCCTAACGGGGAAAAACACAGAGTTGGATTCACTAGGCATTGATGAAGGTTGCATACATATCTTTTTGGTTGATCATATAGCCAAAGGTTCACTACAGTCAGTAATCTACCTATGCTACTACTTAAGGATACTATGAAACTACAATTTTTATGATGATGCTGTGGCATACACTATATGTTTACAGTTTTCTTTCTTTCTCTAACCAGCCAGCCTATAAGTAATGCTGAATCAATCTTCCACTATTGACCCTTAAATGCATTTTCAATGCAAAGCATTAAACATGCACAAATATTCAGGGATGATGACAGAGTGTTGGAAGTTTTACAAAATCTATCCCAAGACAGTATTAAAGAAAAAACTCACTTGACATCATATCCACTATCTGGTTGCAACACCTCTGGTGCCATCCTGAAATGCGCACATCAATTGTCACATGTGTCAATCATTTTAGTAAGTGCAGGAAAAGATGAAAAGGAAACAAAAGGAAACCTACAACACAGTGTAGACTCTGAAGTGATCTTACCAGCATGGTGTGCCCACAATAGTATTTCTCGATCTCTTTCGATCACCTTTTTCAAACATACAAGCCGTAACGCCAAAATCAGCAAGTTTTATAAATCCATTACTGTCGAACAGTATGTTACCTGCCTGCAACAAGTTCCAAATGTTACAACTTTCAAAAGAAATTGCAAAAGCATAAATCACATTTGCTAGCCTATACCTTGATATCACGATGAATATGTTCTTGTTTATGGAGGTACTCTATGGCTTTAAGAGTTTCTTTAAGTATTGTACAAATATACGGCTCATCAAACCCATCTGGATGTGCTATCTTCATTAGATGAAGGCAAGAACCCTGATCCATGAACGGCATGACCACCCACAGATGGCGTTCGACCACAAAGGAGCAATATGCTCTTATAACATTCGGATGATTTATCAAACTCATTGTCTGTGCCTCCCTCATTATGTCATCCTGCAAGAGAAATCATTGCTTTAAATCACGAATAAACCTGCAAAGCACATCCTAAAGCAACCAAACCTCCTATTCATGTCATCCACTTCAATCAATTCATACATCGTTCCAGAAACTTCTAAACTGAAACTTCAATAGAATCAGCAACCTAATCGATTTAGGCACCATAATAAAACGCTAACAAGCAAAACAGATCAGTAGACGAAACCAAACTATCCAATCAGTCAGAACACAAATTGCCACGAAAATCCAAAATTCAACCACTCCAAACTCGAATGGCACTTAATCGACAAACCTAAACTCAATTGCGATACTCTAAAATAGCATCCATAGCATGATAATTTGAAAAAGAAAAGAAGAAAAATAACATCAATTCATACATCGTTCCAGAAATTTCTAAACTGAAACTTCAATAGAATCAGCAAGCTAATCGATTTTAGGCTCCATAATAAAACGCTATCAAGCAAAACAGATCAATAGATGAAACCGAACTATCCAATCAGTCAGAACACAAATTGCCACGAAAATCAAAAATTCAAACACTCCAAACTCGAATGGCACTTAATCGACAAACCTAAACACGATTGCGATGCTTTACAATAGCATCCATAGCATGATAATTTGAAATACCAAAAAAACACAAGAGACTGACCAAATTGCTGTTACAGCGTTCGAGATCCAAGCATTTGACGGCGACGACCTCGTTGAAAGGGAGATAAATCGCTCTGTAGACAGTCGCGCTAGCTCCGTTTCCTACCTCTTCCAGAAGCTTGTATTTGGCGGAGTCCGCCAAGTAACTCTTCGGTCCAATTCCGCTCCTCACCATGGCGGCCAAACACTAGTGATCGGAAAACCAGCCACAATCCGATCGGAAAACCAGTGATCGAGAGGAAAGTGGAGAAAGCGCTTCGATTTCGCGAGAAGACGGCGATTGGACTATATGCTAGTCGGAAATTGTGGTGGCTTCGGTTTGAACTGGTTCGTTTTTATCTTCGGGAATTTGTGGTGGTTTCGCGTGTTTCGCCGATGCTTTGACCGCCACTGAGATCCAAGGGCTGTAGATGAGTGTCATGTTATGCGGCGGATTTCTGGCCGTCCGATTAGACTCAACGAGAGTAGGCTCGAAAAAAAATTGATCTATCATCTATTAGCATAGTTTTTTTTGTTGAAATTTTAATTATATTATATATGGAAAGTAAATTATATTGCAGATTTGGTGGTTAGTATATGAGTTTGATAAGGTGAAAGAAGATTTGATGGTTAAAATCATAAAGAAGTACTTTTTTTTTTTTTTTCTTTTTAAAGGTAATGATTAGGGGACCGCCCCTTACGGGGGGCGCCCTAGAGCATCCTTTCGGATGAGAACAAGAAGTTCTGGAAGTGTTGCAATGGTAGTGCTTGGGAGACTATGACCCATTTTTGCAATCAGGTCGGCCACAGTGTTACAGCACCTACTCACATGAGAGATCTTAACAGTTTCGAAGTTGAGCAACGAGACCATTATGTCAGATCTAAGCATTTCTATTTCCCAAGAGCATCGCCCTATATTTTTTAGGGCTTGGATTACTGTTAGGTTGTCACCTTCTATCTCGATTTTCTTTATTTTAAGTTGTATGGCTCTCCTAATTCCGTCTCGTAATGCAAGTGTTTCGGTTTTTAATGCCGATGTCTTTTGGTACTTGGTTGTTGCTATATCAATAACCTCTCCTTGAGTTCCCCTTATTATAGAACCAGATGTCGCCGTTCCATCAGCCAGCCTTGATCCATCTACATTCAGCTTGCAGAATCCATTTCTTGGTCTTTGCCAAATCTTGTTTTTCTTTTGTCGTTTGTGTGGTTGAACATTCTTGTATCTTTGAGAATCTTCCTCCTCATTCCATTGTTTTGCTTGTCCCCAAATATGAATTTGTGTTTTTATATATTTTGCTAAGTCAGGAATTATATCATTTGATTCTTGTTGAAACACAAATTTGTTTCGTTGGTGCCATATTGCCCACCAGATCGTGGCCATTTCTGTAAACTCCTCAATTGTCAATCTTTGTCTTAGCTCTTGGATGATTATTTTCGGGTTTCGTAAGTTTGTGTTTATCTGTTGAAGTATTTGCATCGTCTTTGTGTTAATTTGTTTTATAATTTCTTTTGTGTGATTGCAATCTATGAATAAGTGCCTTGTGTCTTCATATGTACACGTACATAGAAGACAACCCCCTGGAGTCGAAATTTGCTTATCTTTTAGTCGATCTTTTGTTGGTAATCCATTGTTGATCATTTTCCTTAAAAAATTCTTTACCTTTGGGATAGTATCAAGTTTCCAAATCCATCTGTTATCATTTCTCTGGTGCGAGTCTATTTTTGTAATATGACCTATTGCAGATGATGTTGAGAACCAACCATTCTTACTTGGAGCCCAATATAATCTATCATGAATTTCATTATCTGGGATGGGGGTTGCTATGATCGACTCCACTATATTTGTTGGAAGGATTCTCCTCAGTTCGTCTTCTTTCCATGTTTTATTACTCGATATATAGTGTTGGACTTTCTGTCCTTTATCAGTTGTCGTTAGGTCATCGACATGTTTTTCTTACGGCTCATCAAATACCCAACGGTCGGTCCAGAAATGAATGGTCTGACCGTTGCCTACCTGCCAGATTAAACCTTCCTCAAATTTATTTCGTAGATTCATTAATTTGCGCCATTGCCAAGATGCGCTAGACTTAACTCTATATTCAAATAAATTATCTCCCTTCAAATATTTCTCTTTTACGATTTGGACCCAGATATTGTTTGGTTCGAACAGTATTTTCCATAGCAATTTCATTTGAAGCGCTTTATTCATATGTTCAGCTTTACGAAGATCAAGACCTCCTTGAGATTTGGGTCTGCAAATTTTGTCCCATCCAATAAGTGGTTTATAGTGTTGATCCTTGTTCCAGAAAAAACATCTATTAATTATGTCTAGTTCTTCATGGACTTCAGTTGGTAGCATGAAATTCTGCATCACGTAATTGGGTTTTGTTGCAAGATTTGCTCTAATGAGAACTGTTCGTCCTTCTTGTGAGAGTGAGTGGGCTTTCCATTTACTAAGTTGGGTTTTTGTTTTACAAATCGTTTCTTCAAAAGTTTGTTTGCTCACTTTGCCATTGATGATAGGGCAACCTAAATATTTTTCTAGATTAGTCATTGTCGAGATGTTGAGGGTTTGTTGAATTGTTCGCTTTTGCTGGTTGGATACCAACTTAGAAATTTGGAATGCAGATTTGTGGTAGTTCACTTTTTGCCCTGATATCGCACAATATTCATCAATTATTTTCTTAACTGCTGCGCAAGAGTTTTGGGTTGCTTTAGCATAAATTATGATGTCATCTGCAAATGAGAGGAACGGGATCCTTGTTCCGTTTCGTGAAAGGGCAAATCCTATTGTTTTGTTCGTGTCTATGCTAGTTTGTTGCAGTTTCCTAGCCAAGATTTCAGCTCCAATTATGAACAAATACGGGGATAGAGGGTCTCCTTGGCGCAATCCTCGTTGAGGTATAAAGGGGTCAGTTGGGTTGTTGTTCACTAGGATTGAGAACGATACTGTTTTGACACATTCTTTTATCCAGTTAATAAATTTTCCATCGAACCCGAATTTCTCCATTACAGCAAATAGGAAATCCCAGTCAAGCCTGTCATAAGCTTTTTCCATGTCTAATTTTATCGCCATCCATCCATCCTTATCTTTCTTTCCTTTAAATGAATGGAAAATTTCATGAGCAATGAGAACATTGTCTTGTATAGCTCTATTAGCAACAAAGGCTCCTTGGAGGGGGTGAATAATCTTGTTCATAACTTTCTTCAATCTTTCTGTGATAATTTTTGCAATTATTTTATAGACGGTTGAGCACAAGCTAATTGGTCGATAGTGGTTTGTTGAGTCTGGGTTATCTCGTTTTGGTTGCAGCGAAATAAAAGTGTGATTCACTTGTTTCAACATTCTTCCTGCATGGAAGAAACCTTTAACAGCTTTGATTACTGATGGTCCTACGATGTCCCAATATTTTTTATAGAAATCAGCTGACATACCATCAGGGCCAGGAGACTTGTCTGAACCAATTTGCATTAGAGCATATTTAATTTCTTCGTTGGAAACTGCTTTGGTTAGTTCATTGTTTTCTATGGGGGATATTTCATTTGTTATTAGTTCTAAGTATTCGTTTAGAATGTCGTTATTGATTTGTTCTTTGGTATATCGTTTTTTGAAGTCCCTTCTTATTTCATTCCTTATATTGTTTTCTCCAAATATTTGCGTACCCTCGTTCGTTCTTATTTCTCTTATTATTTTCCTATTTCGACGACCACTTGCAACTTTGTGGAAATATCCAGCGTTTGTGTCAGAGAGTTTGATGTGTTTTGTTTTTGCTCGTTGTTTCCAATATCTTTTGTGATAGTTCAATATACATTCCTTCTTTTTTATCAGTCTTAATTGCTTTTGAATTACCGCCGGTTGTGGTGAGTTTTGAATTTGGATTTGGATTTGTATATTTAACAACTCATTTTCCAGGTTCTGAAGTTGTTCAAAGGTGTTTCCAAGGGTGCGTTTATTCCATTGTTTGGCATGACTCTTGAACAGTTTTGTTTTCATAACTAATTGGAACATAAAGGAGCCCGTGTAATCAACTCTCCAGGCTTGCTTCACTATGTTTTTGAAGTCTTTTCTTTGCATCCACATTTTTTCAAACTTAAAAGGTTGTGCTTTGAACATTTGTCCATTATTGAGTTCGATAGCTATTTTGCAATGGTCGGATGAAGAGAAAGCATAATTTTTTGTCGATATATTTGGGAACCATTGTATTATTTGATTATGTACTAGTGCTCTATCTAACTTTTCATATATGTTATCTATTTCTGTTTTATTTTTCCTCCACGTGTATTTGTTTCCCGTTGTGGGTATATCTAGTAGTTGACAATCATCTTTAAATTTTGTTAATCGCTCAAATCTATTGGCATTGGGGTACACCCCGCCATGCCACTTTTATCATTGGGTTCTTGTATTTCGTTTAGATCTCCCATAACTATTGTTGGAATGTGCAAGTTTTGTATTTCCATAGTTAGTGCTGCCCAAAAGCTATCCTTGTCATTTTCATTTGGTGGTGCATAGACAAAACAGATTGCAATTACATATCGCGTCGAGAGATGTGTATATTTCAGAATTATGTGTCGTAGTTTTTGAATCATTACCTCTATTGTTTCATTAATAAGTTGGTGTTCCTTCCACATGACACAAATTCCTCCGGCTCTTCCATTTGCAGGGGACCATAAGAAGTTATCAAAGCCTGAACGTCTCCAAACTTGATTAGACGGTTCCTTCTCCGTTTTTGTTTCAATAATTGCCATTAATTGTATTCGTTCTAATTTACAAAACGAGTCTATTTCTGGCCAGAAAGACTTCCGACCTATGCCTCTACTGTTCCATAGACTGATCTTCATAATAACTAATTTTCATATAAAAAAGCCTAATATGAGGCCTTGTTTGTATTGGTGGATTTACCTGGTTGTTGGTTTCCATTGATTGAGGCCTAGTCTCGTGCTCTCTGATTCTTTTGGACCGGTTAATTGTGCCTGCAAATTGAGTGCTACAAGATATGTTTTTGTCAACCAAGAGAAATAGAGGAACAAAGAATTTGGTGTCATATTTCATAAGAGTTCTTTTGTTACAACAAGTTACATAGGTAGGGATTACGAGAAAACTTGTACAAATCTCAATGGTATAATGTGCTCTACAAGCCTTATCCATAAACAAAGAAAGCAATCTAAAGTGTTGACGTTTTTCTTTAATTTCTTGCCAACTTGGAAAGCTTTTGCAGGCATCTTTTTTACTGCTTATGCTTGGTCTCTGTTGAATCAATCTCAAGTAGTACATCCTTCTTGCAATGGTCATACTTGGAGTACTGGGCACAAACATGGTAGGCTTTCCCTACTAGATGAATACATAATAGTGGGTGGTTAATCCAGCAATAATAAGGGATAGATTTACTGATAGAGTGCTGATATAATATGCTGAGATCTTCGACAGACTCATTTACACATAGCCAGTCAAGTAGAGTATGTTTCCAGATTTCATTTTTGTCACAATAGCTCAAATAAAAAGTTAAAACAGCATGTAGAGACCTGTCACTTTCATAGTCGACATCTAGCAATTGATAGAAGCACATAACTGACCAAAGATCTAAGTTTCCTTCAAGGAATTTATTCAAATTTGATTTCATCAGGGTTCTGGATTGTATTCCTGGTAAAATCAGATCACATACCACACAAATTATCACAGAACTATAGTAATAACCATCATTCGGTTGGTTGATATCATGCATAAAAAGGTACTCCCATCCTACTTCATGAATTAACTCATACTGGTTCATAGTATCACCAATCCTGTCAAGCATCAAGTTTCCTCTACTCTGGTTCTTTTCGTTGCCAAAAGGCCTACCGCCATTGTTAACTAGATTAACAACACTACTTAAGGTCTCCTCGACCATAGTGTGCACGGGTTTAGACAGTATATTGTTCAAGGGGGTTCGTTGTTCAGAGTTTGGTTGCTTTTCGGAGCAAATAACAGATTCAAAGAATGTCATACCTCTATTAACAGTTCCTGCTGAAGGACACTGAGCAATCCAGGGATAATTACCATGAGAGACCACCTTCTTCTTCTTTATCCTGTAATCTGACGCCGGACGAAGATCAAGTTCCTCCATCAAGAAGGCGCCGTCCTCCATCTTGCTCCAGCAGACAACGGAGCAAGAAACGCCGGAGCCTTGCATTCCCTTCAGCCTCCTCAGCCTGCTCTTTCTTCTCTCCGGGAGAATCGGATCTTTCCAATCTAGGGTTAATCCAAGAGTTAAGCATCCCTGTAAAAACCCCCTTCTGCCATGAATTTTAGGGCTCGACCTCCATATTGTTTTTCCTCTCTCTCCATAGCTCTGGTGGAGCGAATCAATCTCCCTCAAATTACAGATCTGATTTGCTCTGTTTTCAAGAGCGCACAACTTCGAAAACGGATCTACAATGGGATAATAGGGATCGATTTTTTCAAGGGGGAGATTTCGCAAGGAGATTTGTGGGAGGAGAAGATTTCGGAGGGAGATTTGGAAGAAAGGCAGCAGCCATGGATTTGATGGTTTAGGGTTGATTTTCTTCAATTTGGGATTTGGGGGAAATAAGGTCGGGGAAGGGAGAGAACGGGACAGAGGGTTCATGGCTCAAAAAAAGAATCCCAAAATCCATAAAGAAGTACTTGATTTCAATTGATTCTCGTCAAGGTTGGAAAATCCTTCAAAATCTTGTTAAGGTTAAAAGCATAAAGAAGATTGCAAGAGTATATAGAGTTAAGATATACAGTTAATTAAGCCTACAAATTTTTATGTGATTCTTGTGAAGACAAAAAGTGAAATGAGATTTTATAAACGAGTAGTTTAGATATATCTATATTTATATCTATATTGTCCATAATATAAAGCGTAGACAAAGTCTTTACAGACAGTTGCGCCACGTGTCATATCTTTAATAAAAAAATCGACCGGACTCTTGCATATATAAAAAAACACTAATCACAATAGAAAGATAAATACATATGATTTGATAAAAATAATCAGATGGGCTCTCATCTATATAAATTACAAACAAGCCTTTCAACTCTCACGCTTTGAAATCAACGATGAGAGGTGCATGGAAAGTGAAAAGGGGTTTGTTTTCCATGAACTTCGCCCTAATATGTTCCTCTTTCAATTTGCGGATGAGATGGAGAAGGATCGGGTGTTGCGGAAGGGTCCTTGGTCCTTCGACAAAGCACCTATTGCTTTAAAGGAACCGGGTTTTAAAGAACCTTCGAAGATTGTGATTGATTACGTTCCAATTAGAATTAGGGTTTATGATCTTCCCTTGGATGCTATGACCATGTCCACAGCAGCGGCGATAGGGAAACTGTTCAAAGTATTGGAAACCCTACATGACTCTGATTATATGTGGTTTGTGCTCGTTTTCTTCGTTTGCATGTGATGGTGGATATCTCAAAGCCATTAAGGAGAGGTATTTTGATGAAGATTGGAGGAAAGCACATGTGGATGAGCATTAAATATGAAAAACTTCCAAACTTCTGCTATAGCCACGAGCGTATCGTGCATGTAGATTTAGATTGTGAAGATGATGAAGGGCGTGATCATCAAGGATAGTACGGAGACTAGATGAGAGCATCGCCGACAAAATTAAATCTACCGAGGTCGGAGTTTGAAAAGGAGCAGGAGAGGTTGTCCTTCAAGGGATGCAAAAACGCGACCTACTCATCATGTTACCCTCTGTTTGACAAGAGATTATAAGGGATAAAGGAAAGGAAAGGAAAGTGGAGGAAGAGAAAAGAAAGTAAAGGAGATAACAGGATTTTAATAATTAAATGTTGTTTAAATAGGAAGGAAAGTAGAGTAACGTATTTTAAAAATGTTGTTTGAGTATTTAAGAAGGAAGGGAAGGGATTTGAGCTAGAATAAAATATTTAATTGATGTTAGACTTATATTTATATTTTATTTTTATATAATACTAGTATTTCCGGCCTCTGCCGTATGTAGAAACACATTTGATAGAGTTATAGTGCATGTTAAACCTTTCTTATTATGGTACATTATATGTATATATGGAAGCCACTCAAAAATAATAACTAACGGGTCAACGGGTACCTTGCATGTACTAATTATGTTACTGAAAATTTGTTTGGATATATAAGTAAGAAAGTATGTAGCACCGTAAGTAATTTTCGGAAAAGAAGAATTTTAACTTCGTATGTGTATGAATATTTGTGACCCCTTCTAAGCCGGTTATGTTTCTAGTATGCTGGTCCGTGCATACCGCACGGGACAAATTGTTTTTTATACGAACTTTGTGTGGTTTAATTTAAAAATAGCCAAAAAATAGTATATCGGTTTGTTATGATTGATCTCTTAAAATAGTTTGAAAATTTGTTATGATTGATCTCTTAAAATGGGTTTGTCATTAAAATATTTTTTTGGATGAAAAATGGGTTTAAATATAGTTTTGGCTAGGAAAATAAAAATGTATAAACTATAGGGGTACCAAAAGAAATAACTTTTTTTCTAGGATAGCAAAAGGAAGTGTCCAAACTACGGGGGTATCAAAAGGAATTTCCTTAAATTTAATTTAGTCACAATGTAATTGTTGGATTATTCAAAATTCTAATAATTTAACATAAAATTAGTTTAACATATATAAATGAATTCACATAATTAAATTCAAAAAACACATAGCAAAATAACTATATTAAAAATCCTTTAAGTAATTTTGTAAATCCACAACCGATTTTTTTCTTTGTAAATAAAGTAGAAATTAATATAATACATCAGTTTGGTTATAAGAATTATATCATGTATGACGTCAAAAGATAAAAATAAATAAATAATATATATAATTCTATAAACAAATTCAATACAATTAGACTAATATACTTTTTTGGTTGAAAGACTAATATACTTTGTTTTACTATTATGTTAACTAATAAGTATAGAGTTTATATTAGTATGTAGTAATAGATTATGAATATCAAAAGGTGAAAATAAAGTAAATGTACTACAAAAATGATTTATAACCACCCTAATAAATTATTTAATAAATTCACTCTTAACCCATTCATTTTTTTATTCTCCCAGTTAATTCCTTAAGTTGATATACATATCAATTTTCCAACCCGGTCATATTCCCTTAACCTTGAAATTGAAAAATATAAAAGAGATTTATTTAGAAAATCACGATCAAGAAATACAGAATAATCATGATCAAGAAACGGAAATTCAAACGGAAATCTAACATAAAAAAATGCATTACTCATAAACCCAAAAAAAATTACAATACAATGAGCGAATATTTTTGACATTTATCTTAAAATCAGTCACAAAATGCAAAATAATAACAATATTTAAACAAAACGTAAAAAAAAATCACTATCAAGAACATTTAAACAAAATTTAATTATATGATACATAGACTATATATACACCGTAATATATACAACATATTTTTGGGGAAATAATACTTAATCTTGATTAATTAATTTTTTCGATCGACATAGCTCGACTCTTCATGGATGACGACGACTTCTCTTTGGGCTGCGGTGGCAAACCGGACGTTTCAAGCCAACTACTCTTGATGCATAATAGGTGCTCAATCGATATGGTCCTAAGAATAAGCCCTCGATGTGGTACCGAAACTAAGCGATGTCATGTTTTGATGATGATGTTGATTATGCGGCGTAAGGTCTTTGAAATCAACCTATTGTACGTGCAAGCATACAATCCAAAGAGCTAAGAGAGAACTGATTAGTATATAAAGGATTTTAGGGAGGAAAGAGTTTACCAAATGGATTAGTGGGCTTCAGTGTTAATTCACCGTTCAAAGCAAATTTTATAACACTAACACAAATAACACAGTACAACTTTCACCTAAACTAAAGTGGAATATGATGGTCGTAGCCTAGCCTGCCTTAATCCTAAACCTAGCAATATTAACATGATAGAGTACCTAGCAATTAAAGGATTGCTATCTAGATTTAAGCTAAAATAATATACTGAAACTTATAATGATTAAGCTAATCACAAAGCCTACCCCCCAAGGCAAACTACCTTCACCACCAGGTACCTCCATACGTGTAAATTAGAGTTACTGCGAACGTTCGAGCTGCCGCACCTTGTGTAGCAACTCCTTAATGGTTTTCGACTTCTCCTGCAACATCAAGCCACGTGTTAATTTGGCTGAGAAGAAGGTGATTTGTAAAGTGAAACCTTAGAATATGATGTCAAAGAATCAAGCCACTTCGTATTGATGATCAAGCTTTCTTCCCTTGCTATATACTTCTTTGAGTTGTTTTTTTTTCGCCTTTCTTCTGCCAATCTGCCTTTTTTTAACTAATTCTTAAATCAACATGAGCATAGTAATGGGATTTGAAAATCATGTCCTCCACCTATTATATATCTTCTTTGTCCAGTAGTCCTGAAATACACGACAACAGTAGCACCTCACTTGACAATAATGTGATTGGGAAAGGGATGTTCTTCATGACCAAAGGAATGTTCTTCATGACCACTTTCGGCAGCTTCAGTTACTCCTCCAACATTCTCATGAGATAAGTACTAACTACTAAGGACACATTCTTGAGATGAAAGAAAAGAGTACACCTACGGAAATTATGTTTCCTTGTGTCGTTTCGTCTTCATTTTCCTGCTTCTAATTTCGACACAAAACTGGAGCTCATTAGCCTCTGAACCCTGCAGACTTGCTCTAAATGGTCCATCCAAGACTGGTAGCATCAATACATAGAACAATTCTAAGTTGTCTTGCACCTCAAGAAGAAGAAATTGGGTCACCAATTGTACTTCTCTGCCTGATTTTCCGACTCGTGGTATCATCCACCAAATCTTGAATCGAAATAGTGATAGGAAGTTGAGCTCACTGCAATATCCATACACCAATCTAAGCTCAAAATACATTAATCTTATCACATTCAGTCTGATTCAATGTATTTTTCCTAGTTCCATGATCAAATGTCTCCGAAAATTAAGTTGTTCAAATGTTACATTTGGGGGTCATTTCACAAATAGCATATATGCACCAATTCTCAACAACAAAATTTTTTTTTATCATATGTAACATTTGGGGTCAAATCCATGAAAATGATGAAGAGGGGCTGACCCGAAAACTCCGAGGGTGAAAACGTGGCGATTGGCAGGAGACTTGGCATGGGCGCCGGCGAAGACAGAGCCATCTGGGGCCGGAGAAAGCTGGACGGAGGATGGAACTCCGGTCAAAACCACCTTCCCGTTGACCATCAAGCTCCTATCTTTGACTGTGGGCGTTGCCTGGATCGCCATTATTGAAGCTCTGTGAACAAATATTGAGCGAAACCAAATACCTCCCATCTGTGACACGCTCTAGCCACAAAATTCACTTATTTAATGATATAACAGCTTATCATTCGTTCACTTCCTTGCCAATATAATGTAAACTCTTTGGGCGTATTCCACATAAGCTCTTTGGGCGTCTGCATGAACACCAAACAGAGCAAAAAACATGAACCAAAGACCTAGGAAATGCAAGAAAACAGCAAATCACAAAACAGAAAGGAGTGCATACGTTCGAATCAGCGAGTAGGTAGTCAGTGCTAAGATAGGTACCATAGACGTTGTAGGAGTCCCACTTCCGGCAGACGCTTGCCTCGACTTCGTAATCGCCGTGTTCATGCAGCTCATCAAGGTAGCGGAATTGGGGAGCCATTTTTCCTGGGCGTGTATACTCACTGTATTACAGGCGGTGGAGGGCGATAGTGTGAAAGCTTTGGCTGAGGTTCCCAAGAATTTATAGGAAGTCGAAATAATGGGTCACAAACGATTGCACATAATAGTTTTGTAATGGAGTAATGAGCATAATAGTCAACGACTTCAATGCTTTGCAAAATGAATTGCTATTCACAATGATGATTCGGAATATGCTATGGGTTGAATGTGATTGGGCGTTTTTTGGAATTGAATGTGATTGTGCGTTTTTGGTCTGACTTCTCTTTGCTTTCAATTCTTTAATCTCAATTCAAATCCTAACACACCAGTTCTTACACCTCGTACGTACAGGTAACGTGACGCGAATTAGCCCGCCCGTGATTCCATCCTCTTTCATTACATTTCTGTAGCAGAATTATTGGGATTTCTTTCCCTTGACATGATTAGGGGGAAACGGTAGAGAACACTGATCAAATTGCGTGTATCCATTCAATTAGGCTGTAACTGACAGTTTAAATTGCCGTGTAATTGCGTAATTGGAGACGCGTGTAATTGCCACCACAATTAAGCACCCTAAAATTTCGCCATTGCACCTTAAAGAGGCGTTGAACAAATTGCAGTGTAAATGCCACCACATTAAATAGACGTTGACAACATACCTTGTATTTAGAATCCTAAACAATATAAAATACAGGACATTTATTGCGCCAAGGAACTCTTATTTAGAACCTTAAACAGGTACATGAAAACATTGTTATAGATATGAAATACAGGGCATTTATTGCGGCAAGGAACTCTTCTTTATAGTATTACTAGGAAGAAGGCCCGTGCTACGCACGGGCTTTCGCCGCTATAATTTTTTTTACTAATATGATTACCACACTTTATCTTAAATATTAATTATGATATTTTTGGTTAATATTCTCTCATGATAATGGTAGGTAAATATATAATATGTCAATGTTAATACTTTTAAAAATACAATAAAGAAGATTATACGTTGCATGATGCACCGTGTTCCATATTAGTGATTTGGTAAATAATCATCTATACAAAATATATTAATAGTATAAAAGATCACGTATAACATATTAATATTGCATAATAGAATAACATATCAATAGGCGTCCCTCCCTCTTCAATGGCGGTATACATTAGCATTCATTCTCGTGGAGTCTAAAGGTCTAAACCCAAAATGTGTACATGAAAGCATTTATTCATGAGAACCGAATGGGTAGCGATAGCATTAAAGAGAATAGGGGAAAAACAAATTTTTCTAGTGAAAAAGTAGATTAACCACATGAAAACTATAGGATAGTGATAAAATGATGAGCATTTATTAATGTGAATATCTGTAGTTTATCTTAAATATTAATTATGATATTTTTGGTTAATATTCTCTCATGATAATGGTAGGTAAATATATAATATGTCAATGTTAATACTTTTAAAAATACAATAAAGAAGATTATACGTTGCATGATGCACCGTGTTCCATATTAGTGATTTGGTAAATAATCATCTATACAAAATATATTAATAGTATAAAAGATCACGTATAACATATTAATATTGCATAATAGAATAACATATCAATAGGCGTCCCTCCCTCTTCAATGGTGGTATACATTAGCATTCATTCTCGTGGAGTCTAAAGGTCTAAACCCAAAATGTGTACATGAAAGCATTTATTCATGAGAACTGAATGGGTAGCGATAGCATTAAAGAGAATAGGGGAAAAACAAATTTTTCTAGTGAAAAAGTAGATTAACCACATGAAAACTATAGGATAGTGATAAAATGATGAGCATTTATTAGGGTGAATGTCTGTAGTTTATAGTATTATTATAGATAGAAGATTGATGATTGTCATAAAACAGATTGTACTTATTATTTTTTGGTAAAAAAATAAAACAGAATTTACTAAAATAAATATTGGGTGGAAGTGTGGACCAAAAAAAATAATAGAATGGGCGAAAGTGGGTAACTTGTGTTGTGCGTACGTAAGGAGGCAATAGATTAAGTGCGATAGTTTTTAAGTTTCTTTTTACAATCCTTCCAAACCCCCCAATTTGAAGGGATCAACCCATTTCCTTCCAATTCACACTGGTTACTTTCAAATCCTTTCCTTTTCTATCCTTCCTCATTAGCCAAACACCAATTTTAAATTCTCTTCCATTCCTAGCCTTCCTAATTACTTCAATTCCGTCCATCCAAACAGGGGGTTAATGTAGGTAGTGGGAAGAGATCAAAAGCACGGAAATCCTTGCTCAGTATGCTAAATGAAGAGGACGGAACTGAGCTGTGTATGTCGATGACAATCTAGGAGGCGATGGGAAGGATTGATGGCCCTTGTAGAGTTACTGATTTAGGGGGATCGAGAAATTCAAAGGAATTTTGAGGAGGTCGGGGACAGGATGTAGAAATTTGCTTTGAGTGATGATGCCATGATCAGGAAAGTAGTTTAGAGGAAGAGTGATAGCGCTGAAAGTGGGAATGGTGATCGTGGTGGTAAAGGCAAACAGACTGCAGAAGGGGTGGGGTTGAAAGAAATCCAATATGAGAAGAGAAGTCGAAAATCTTGAAATAGAATGGCGAGGAAGAATGAACCGTCACGTATAGAAAAATCCAAAGATAATAAAAAGATAGAGTTTACATTATGGCTAACAAGATTTACAATTACTTGTATAAAATAAACTACTATTAATCCCATGTCTTGAAGACACGAATTTGATTTAACCAAAATCTTAGTTTAAATAAGCCTATAAGGATTGAATACTTTTAAGATTTTTAGGAGTTATCGTACTGTTTATGGACTTGTATAAGTTTTAATAATATATTTAATTGGAGTTGACATGTGTTTTTCTACATTATTATTTTGATCTCCAAGTTAATATATAGTAAGATTAATTACTTATATATCTAAGAAACTTATAGATACAATTTCAATAATATATTTTCTTTCATATTTTACATACATATGGGTTAACAACCAGAATGAACCAATTAGGGCTCAAAAAAAAGAATGAACCAATTAAATTATTTTAATAAAGATGAGTGATGTGGACCAATGTGAAGTTGACACATGTCGTGATAACTATTATTTTAATCTCTCTCTCTCTCTTCAAATATCATACTCCCTCCGTTTCACAATAAGTGTCGTTTTAGCCCTTAAAATTTGTTTCATAATATGTGTCGTTTTAGGTTTTCAAAGCGCTTTATTAGGGGTGAATAATGATAATTTTATTGGAATGTGTATTTGTTGACTAAATTTGTTCATTCATTGGCCAAAAAAATGTAATGAGTGGTAAGATTAAGAAAAAGTTGTAAGTTTTAAAGTGAATGATTGCTTTTCTTAAAAACTGTGTTAAGAGCTAAAACGACACTTATTATGAAACGGAGGGAGTATAAATTATATGAAGTAAATAAGCTTTATTCATATTAGATAGATTTTCCGATCATAAATTTGGATAGATTCTACACTACTTGATATACGTATTCGAATATCATATAAATTTTTTAGATTTCTTCAAATATGCAATTCAAACTTTGATAGGAAAATAAAAAGAAATCAAATATCATATAATTTTGGATTTTCCGATCATAATATTTAGCTTTATTTATTGACATATGTAAATACCAAAGTTTTACAATATTGTATAAGGAAAGGATAAGATACATAACATATTAGATAGATTATAAGTTAAAAATATAACTAAATAAAAATATATCTATTGAAAATTAATAAAGAGTGGATTTTCATTATGTGTATAATTTTGGATAGATTTTTTAAATATTTTTAATAGATTTATTATGTGTAAAAATTTAACATGGGGTTTACAATGAAATTTCAACCAATTAAACAAATTAAATTGTTTTGATAAAGATGGGCGATGAGGTCCAATGAGAAGTTGACACTTATGCTAAATATTATTTTTAACCTCCGCTTTAGTATATAGTTATGGTGATAATTATATTTGATTTCAAAAAAAATAGTGATACATTACTTATAGTTATCTTTTATCTTGATATATTTTGAGTTTTGACAATGAATTATATTTTTCTCCAAAATATTATTCGGTTGTATATTAATAGTATAATCATGCACTTTTTATCAACTAAATTCTAGCCTAATAAAACACTATCAAGGATGTCTCGTGCAGGGTATGTCATTAAATCTGCAGGTTACAGGATATCTCATTAAATTTGTAGGTTAACTAGTTGAAGACCCGTACCATGTACGGGTAATGGTCATTTTTTTCCGTTAATTTGTGTATCTACTATAATTTATACTATATATTAATTCTTATATATAAATAGATTAAAATGGAAATTGAAAAGTTAAGTTAATTAATATGTATCTTTTATAGAAAAAATATAAAGATAGATAATATTGTTTCAAAGATAGATATTAGATGAGTAAAAAAAATGATAAAATTAAAGATTAGATAATTAAAGAAATTTTAAAAATAAATAATATGCCTTTAAAGATAGATATTTGATGAGTAAGAAAAAAAATAAAGTTAAAGATTAGATAATTATGAAAAATAAAATATATAAAATTGTTAATAAAGTGGGGCCAGAATTAACGTGGAAGCTCGAAATTCACCAGCTTTAATATACAGTAACACATGTTGCTATAATATAGGAACTCAAGCCATTTGAGAAACAAAAGCCATAGGCACTTCTGCTTTATATCTTCTTATTAATTCGGTGAACATGATTACATTACATGAGTTTATCGACAGAAGCATAGCACCATGCGCAATAATTACACAAATTAATTATGACAAGGGCTTCAACAATTCAAGATTGGCAGCCCCCACTACACAAATCTTTCTTCAATGAACAGCCTCAATCATCATGTCACAGACAGCCAAAGCGTTCATTTTTCTTGGCAACCAACCCAAACAGATAAATCAAATTAGGAGAAAAGGGAGGGAAAACAAACATTGCCAAAAATAATTAAAAAAAAATGAGAAAAAAAGAGGAAAGGAATGAAAACCATACCCAGGTACAAATTATACACAGATATCACCTATATGATACAGCAAAAAAAAAAAATAGAGCGCCATGGTGGGACAAAATATGTTGGATTTTGCCCTGCTCAAAGCCTAAAACCGAAGCCAGTTCGCTTCTTTGTTGGCTCCTTCTTGGTCCTCTTTGAGTTAGGATCGATGAGATTTTCCAGGGACATGGCTTTTCTGTTCCTGCTCCTACCCGCTTCTTTCAAGAGCTCGTTCAGCCTGTTCTTCTCGTCATCAAAGTCTACGTTTGCTGTTCCGAGCTTCTCTTCCCTCAGTTTCAGGACGTACTCCAATATCTCAATTGCATCTTCAATCCTGTTACCAGCAAATGTGGGGAAAAAAAACTCAAATCAAGTTCAACTTATTTTTTGAATCACCTGTATTGAACCCCACGATTAGAAGTAAAAAAAAAAAACAGAACAGGTCAAAAGAGAATCAGTGATGGAATCAACAGCTCATCCACAGCCAATATGAAATCAAGTGTTTCACTGTGATTATTTCTTTTGCTGGGACCAGTATAAGACAGCTATTCGAAGAATCTACACTTTCTTAATATAATAGAGGCTACTACTTCTTTAAGGCAGTGTGGACAGCAGATCAAGAATGGGCATTGGGAAAGAAAAAGAGCTTGTTGTCCAACTAAGAACATGTCTTTCTCAGCTTAAACAAGAAGAGCTCAACAGAAGAACGGCTATATATGATAATATGAAAATGCAATTATTTTATAAACAAAGGGGCGAGAGATATGGTCTTGCGGATAAAATCATACCTTCCCAATGCATCATACGTGGCTGCAAGATTACTGTAAACTCCAAGTGTATCTTGATGGCACGGGCCACACTCCTGCTCCAAGATGGCCCGTGCTTCCTCAAACAACTCAGCAGCCTCGTCTATCTTAAACAGCTGCACACATGCCAAACCCATCTGATTTAACAACACTCCAAAGAATGCCGACTTCCTTTCCCCAGTCGCCCTGAGCTTAGCCACAGCAGCTTCAAATGAGCTCAAGGCTTCACCGTATTTTCCAAGCATGTAATGCATAACACCCATACGTGCCTCCATGCCTGCAACTGTGCTTTGTTGCCCGGGTTTATCCTCCAACAACTTTAAAGCCCTTTGTAAGAGCTTTTGAGCCTCTGGAGGCTCATTTACAGACTCATAAATGGCTGCAATGTCTGAAAACCCAACGGCAATCTCTTCGTCGGTGGTTCCAGGGACAGGCTTGTTATATATCCTTAGAGCATTCTCACAATAAGATTTGGACTCCCTAAGCTTTCCAGTTTTGTAGTAGAGATCAGCAAGGCGAATGTAAACAGATGCAACTGATGGGTGGTTTTCACCTTTTGATGATTTAAACACGGTGAGTGCTTTTTGGTAGGCAAATACCGCCTCATCAAACCGGCACAGACATTGGTATATGTTGCCAATGCTGACATCAATGGAAGCAACCTCGGTGTCTTGCCCATTGGCAATCATTGCCATGCTGGCAAGTACAAGGTGCTCAAGAGCCGATTCGTAGTCCCCTTTCGCCTCACATATGAGAGCCATTAGACGGCGATCAGCAGCTTCTTCCAAAGAAGCTGGAGCACTGTGCATGCGATGGATTTCTAAAGTTTGTTTGCACAGCTTTTCTGCTTCATCAAATTGCATTGCCTGGACCTGGGCCTCAGCTAAGTACCTAACAGAATACCAAGTTCCACAAGCTTTAGATAATGTATTCTTTGGGCTAGCTAGTACAAGGAAAATCTAAAGTGCCAAATTAAAACAAGCTGTTGCAAGGAAAGCAGAACATGCACAAATCACCCTTCAATCATCATAAAAACAAAAGACGTGACCATCTTCATTTAACACCAAAAACAAATACTTCTCAAATGGTATCAATGATGTCTACCCTCTACAAGCTTGAAATTGAAACTAATTAAGTTTCCATGTGAGAAAAACACATGTCAAAGGTTCCAATTACTCACTTCAACATACATGAATACGACCTTTCATAATCTAAGAAGCAAACTTAGCCAGATCAAGATTTCCCTTCCAAATAACATAAACCTAGAACTGAGATGCAAAAACCAAAAATCAAACCAAATCTAGCCCCTATCTCAATCATCCAAAACGACTGTAAGCTCAAAAAAAAGCGAATTCACCTGCAGGTCTCTGCAACTCTGAGGTCCGTCTCCCCAAGAGCATCAATCTGAATCTTCAATCCTTCCTTGTAGCACTCAATGGACCGATCGAGCTGTCCGAGCATCGAATGCGTATCTCCGAGCTGCATATAACCTGAAAAAGCGGCCAACGCGTGATCCGCACCTCTCGAAGCCTGAGGCACCTTAATCGCCCTCTCCAACACCGGGATCGCGTCCTCGAACTTCCCTAGGCTACAATAGATCGCGCCAACAACGTGAAGGCTCATCGCTAGGTCAAGACTCGGCTCGCCGTCGACAGCGCACCGCTCGAACGACTTGGACGCTCTGATAGCGTAATCGAGCGCCTTGTTCGGGGCATCGCCTCCGGCGATGCAATCCCTAGCGAGCTTGAGCAGGAACGGGCCTAGATCCGGATTGTCGAGCGCCGATTCGTCGATATTGATCGGCACCGGCGAGATCGAGATCTCCGGCGAGTGCTTCTTCTTGACGGAGCTCCGATCCGGCGACGGCTTAGCGCGGGAAGTGGAGGGGGAGGGAGAAGGCGTCCGTCTCACGACGGGGGAGTAGAGCCTCGGCGGATTGGAGGCTCCGCGGATCTGAGATGTGGCGCCGACGGAGGCGGTGTCGGAGGCGGCCGGTGTGTTTCCGACGGAAATTCGCGGCGGCGGCGTCTTCGGTGAGACCAGGCCGGGCATTTTTCACTGCGAATGGAGAAAAGGAAGGATTGGAACTCAGTACCAGTGAAAGGTTGTTGTGAATGGTGATGATGGCGGTTGAGGGATTTCGTATGGGATTGGGAGGTTGAACCGAAGGAGAGAGAAAGAGAGGGGGGGCTGGTTTTTGCTGGGGTTTGGGTGTGATTGAGGGGTGTTTTGGGGATTTTGGGAGATTGACAGGTCAGCAGGGAGCGTATACAGGTGGGACGGCGGGCCAGTTGGCGGGATTTGATTGGGTGGGGGTTGGGGTTGATTTGACTGATTCGGAGTTGACCGTCTTTGGCTGGGGTTGCTTATCGGTTCGCTCCACTGGAATGATTTTTTATTTTTGGTCGAGTGCTGCACTGGAATGATGGTGACTCAGCGAGTGTGCGTGAGCTTGGCTTGTGAGTTTTTTTTTTATTGTTTTAATTGCGAGTTTTACTTGGTAAGAAATCTTGTTTGATTGACTTTCTAAAATGTTATGCTTCCGACCGAATCTCTAATCGAGATTTTCTTATAAATTAATGGGATATAATAAGCATTAAATAATGTTTAAGCATGATTTGATATCATTAAAAAGGAGTTAATGCTCTCTTTGGATACTCAATGTAAAGTTGAATATTAGTCGAATTTTCTGGCTAAATGGAGAAAAATAAAAATGAGTATTCGGTAGAATAGCTAGCGGAATTGATGACATGCGTATGGATAGATGTCGACCCGAATTGAGTATTTCTCGTCAATTGAAGCTTGTTCAATTGCAAACAAGAATTTGTACCCCAACGACATTGAGAGCAGCTCGGAGATCCGATTGATTCTCACCAGCGCCTTGTCCATCACTCTATCGGCGGCATCTCTAGACAAGTACACCACTCTTTCTTTCGTTCATCTCCCATCATTCCTTGGTCCAATCTGATAACTCCTCCTTGGTGAACAAGGGACTCCGAACATTTCTCCATCTCCGGTGACCAGTGACTAGTGTCCTTGCACACGGCGAGTAAGGTACGTACATTATCTTTATTGTTAAAAAGATCTAGGGTTCGACAGATTTCAGACTCGGTGCGGTGTGCGAGTTGTTTGACAGGGGAACATCCTGGAAGGATCCGATGCGAAGAGAAATGGAAATCCCGGTGGGCCCGAACTTAGCCCCGCTGATGTGTTGCTAAATTATGGAATCTCAAGAACCACCAACTCATGCCATGGTAGATAAGCTGGTGAGCAAAGAAAGCTTCAGAAAGAGGAAAACTGATAATGGTTTTATGTCGCTGCTCGGAGACGCTCGCGGAATCAGCTCTCCCCTAGGGGGTTGTATGGGGGCAGCGGGGAGCGGAATGGAGCTCACGAAGACACTTCCGCTGCATGGAGACGCCATCGCTGAACAACCTGCACTTGGAACTTCTTCGCCAGTGAGACGCTTCCGCTCGGTGGAAATGCTAGATCCGAACAAATCCTAAGACTTCGTTCGGCTAGGCAAGTAGCGTAGAGCGGAAGAAAGAAAACACTAGCAGAATCCAGTCCATTTGGGGGTACAAGAGTGCTATTTTTTGGAGAATTCCGCCCCAACTAGCGGAACACGCTACCCATTCCGCTAGTGCCGAACAAAGCGTAAATGTCGAAATGAGAAGGTAGGGTTTCCAAATTTGGATAAGGGTGATTTACTCTACTTTTTTGAGGGGGTAATTTTGTCAAATGCTGGATAATTAATTACGAGAAATAGGAGGAGAGGGGGAGAGTTCACTAAATCACATTATTAATGCTAGCGTAATTGACTCGGTCTAGGTCGATCATTATACTAAAATCAAACATAAATAACCCTAGTTACAAGCTTTAGTATAGCGAGTAAGTCGGGGTCGTACCCAAGAGAGGTATGGGTTCTAGTATTAGTATTTTTACCAACTCAAAACTATGGAATTTTCAAGAGTTTATTCTAGTTAATCAGAAAACAAGGAAACAAGCAAACAACATATTAGATTTCAATCAGGAGAGGAAAACAAGTTTATTCAAGAGATCCACTTCAAAAGGTTTGTCTGGTCATTGATTCTTGATTCAATTCCTTTTATTTCAATGTTTAATTCCTATCTTGATCTTATTCAATCACCTGTCCACGGTCTAGAAGAAACTTAATAATGACAGCGGACGTTCAAATCAATACCAACAATGGGAACAAGGGCAAACAAGGGAAATCAAGCTAAGAGTCAATTTCGAAAACATAAAATCAATTCTCTTCTCAAAATCTAGATCAACGAGTCCTAGATAATCAAATTGTTTCCACAGATCATGTTTTACTACGACAAAACCCAGATACAACAATAGAGTATCAATCAATTTAACAAGTTGCCTAGACAAGCAAAATCAATCAATAATCATGAAACATTCAAGTGCAAGAGAATCAATATTAAGCACATGATAACGAAAAGGATTTAGAATCTCACAAACTAATCAATTGAAGCTTCAAAGTCGAATAAACCTTGAGAAGGTTTAGTTCTCCATAACAAAGTAGAAATCTCTAGGTCTAAAGTAGAATGAATGATAATAGATAACTATCTGCCTCGAAATTAATAAAAACCCAGGTATAAACCCAAACATCCGAAGCTATTCAATAATAAAATAATATTCGGAAAATAGAATAAAAACGATTTAGCATAGGGACGCACCGCGCACGCCCTATGGAAACTGCACACGTGGTTAACCCGTCGTCAAAGTCTTTGCATGTAAGGCCCTAGAAGCGCTATCCCATGCTAACCCAGGGAATTCTCAGGAGGTCACCTATCTTGATACTACTCTCACTGTTAAGGACCTGCTACAGGACCCTAACGCTGAACTAGGAGAACACTAAATTAGGGTTGAAAGTAAACTTGTATTTCTGAATCAATTCCCCTGAAATCAAAGCAGGGTATTTATACAGCCCAAGGATGATTCAATAAAAAGCGACTCGGGGAAAGAATCACCCTAAAAGAAACCCGAGAAGACCGTAACAGCTATTCCGTTAAACGGTAACATGAAAAATCCTAATTAGCCAATAAAATATCTTATAAAAATAATTCAATCCCGCAGCTTTGCTGGAAGTCTCCTGACGCGAGCCGTCCTCCTCGGCTTAGGCGTCTCCCACGGACCATCGTCCTCTGCTGAACCGGGCTGCTCTGCCCCATGTCCCGTATCAATCTCCCCCCCGATCAAATCAGGCTTGTCCTCAAGCCGTAAGTCAGGAAATGAAAGGCGAAGCTGATCCGTCGGCTCCCAGGAAGGTGCGGCCCCGTCGGCCCACTCGATAAGCCACTCGGTGCGAGCTGTACCAGCAACCAAAACATCACGCGTCGCAATGGCGCGCAATGGGCGAGACACCGGTCGGCCCTGCAAGAACTCAGAAGGCAACGTCTCTGGCACGATCTTGGACCCATCCGTGACGAAAGGACGAAGCAAGGAGACATGAAACACATTGTGGATTCGTGCTGATTCAGGTAGCTGTAGGCGATACGCCACCGGTCCAACCCGCTCAATGACTCGAAAGGGTCCATAAAAGCGGCGAGCCAACTTAGCGGACAAGGGCCGAGCCACAGAGTGTTGCCGGTAAGGTTGGAGCTTAAGGAGAACATCATCACCTACTTTGAATTCAACCTCCCGACGGTGGCGATTAGCCTGAGAAGCCATGCGCTGCTGCATCTTAGCCAAATTGGACCGAATCAACTCTAACATCTGCTCCCGGTCCTGAATGGCCATGGTGGCGGGCGATGGAGGTCCGGTCGGAAGAGTGACACGCACCAATGGTGGCGCTTCGCGCCCATACAAAGCTTTGAAAGGTGACATCCCGAGACCCTCATGGAACATGGAATTCAGCGCAAGCTCCACCCAAGGCAAGTAATCGGCCCAACGCCTGGGTCGATCCTGAGTGATTGCACGCAAATACTGCTCGAGCCTACTATTCTTGACTTCGGTCTGGCCATCAGACTGTGGGTGGTAAGCTGAAGTATAATGCAATTTAGTTCCGCTGAGACAATGCAAGTCAGCCCAAAATGCAGCGCGAAAGACCGGATCCCTATCTGAAAGAATGACTGATGGAATACCGTGGTGTTTCACAACAATCTCAACAAACACTGCGGCTACTTTGGGTGCATCGTAGGAAGGACCAAGTGCTCCAAAGTGACAGTACTTGGACAGGCGGTCAACCACCACTAAAATCGTCGTGTAGCCCCTAGAAGGAGGTAGTCCTGTAATGAAGTCCATGGACACCTCATCCCAAAGCTGTTGGGGAATCGGTAGTGGCTGTAACAAGCCTGCAGGTTTCTGTGTGCTGTACTTAGTGGACTGGCATACCACACACGCATCTACAAAACGCTTGACATCCTTACGCATTCCGGTTCAATAGAAAACCGTGGCAACTCTACGAAAAGTGCGGTCAATGCCCTGATGGCCTGCAGACGGTGTGGAATGAAACTCAGCTTTCAGCGGTGAAGCCGACCCGATCACCAGATGAGTGCCGTAGTATAGAATACCGTCATGTACCTGAAATGGAGCAGGAAGCGTCCCAGTAGCCGCGGCCTGGTGCCACGACTTCAAGTCGTCCAGCTGCGCGTTCTCACTACGCACACGCTGCAGAAGTGTTGGAATCGGAGCTGTCATGGACATAAACTGCTGCAGTGAGCTGGTGTCGTCAATCATGCATCTAGAGAGGGCATCTGCCACGCGATTGCTTGCGCCGGATTTGTATTCAATGCGAAATTTATAGCCCATCAACTTTCGCATGAAAAACTGCTGATCCGGCGTTTGAATGACCTGCGTAAGGAGTTCCTTGAGACTCTTCTGATCACTACGAATCAGGAACTCACGACCCAGCAAGTACTGCCTCCATTTCTGAACAGCGGAGACGATGGCGAACAACTCGCGGTGATATGCTGAAGAGCCCTTGCGTCTGATTCCCAACTTCTGACTGAAGAAGGCTAGCGGCCTATCCTCCTGCATCAACACTGCCCCCACGCCCTCATTTGACGCGTCTGTTTCCAACACAAACTCTTTGTCAAAGTCTGGTAGTTGGAGCACAGGCGGGGACATCATCGTAGCCTTCAGCTTCTCGAAAGCCGACTGTGCCTCAGAAGACCACACAAATTTCTCCTTCTTGAGCAAATCTGTCAGTGGGGTGGCCAACATAGAATAGTGCCTGATGAACTTCCTGTAATAACCTGTCAAGCCGAGAAAGCCCCGGAGCTGCTTAACCGATTTCGGAACCGGCCACTCAGCCATTGCTGCCAGTTTCGCCGGATCTGCTACCAATGTACCCTGTGTCACAATATGGCCTAAGTACTCCACCCGAGGTGTAGCGAATGAACACTTGGAGCCCTTGACGAAAAAATTATTGTCATGCAGGGTACGGAGGACCACGTCTAGGTGATGCGCATGGTCAGTCAGGGAAGAGTTGTAGACAAGAATATCGTCAAAGAATACAATCACGAACGCACGCCTGAAGCGAGCAAAAATGCTGTTCATCGCAGCCTGGAAAGTGGATGGTGCGTTCGTCAGACCAAAGGGCATTACCAAGAACTCAAAATGGCCGTCGTGGGTACGAAAGGCCGTCTTGTATATATCGGCCTCATGCATCCGGATCTGATGGTAGCCTGATCGAAGATCAAGCTTAGTGAAAACCACTGCACGGCCCAGCTCGTCAAACAACTCATCTGCTGTGGAAATAGGGAACTTATCAGCTACTGTAATGCCATTCAGTGCTCTGTAATCAACGCAAAACCGGAAGGTGCCGTCCTTCTTCTTGACCAAGAGAGCCGGTAAAGAGAACGGGCTCGTGCTAGGCCGAATGATACCCTGATCTAGCATCCCCTGAACCTGACGCTCTATTTCCGTCTTCTGAAAGTACGGATAACGGTAAGGCCTGACATTGACTGGCTTGGACCCTGGCTGAACATGAATGCGGTGGTCCCATAACCTAGGCGGCGGTAAATCACCCGGAACGGCGAAGACGGCCTGATGCCGCTCAAGCACGGCGCGGATGGGCGCAGGAATGTCATCCGGAATGTCTACAGGGCCCGCGGGTGGTGACTCTGGCACACGCACGACCTCATAGAACTCAAAAACTGATTCTGCCGCCCATAGTAAATGAAGCTCATGCCCTGAAATCTGTTTCGGAGCCGGTCTGGAACCCTGCAAGAAAACCTCTTTATCTTCCCAAGAAAAACGCATTGTCAACTTAGCATAGTCCTGGGCAATAAATCCCAAGGTCTGTAGCCACTGAACACCCAGCACTACCTGAGGACCATGGACAGCCAGAACAAAGAGATCCACAGAGAATGAGTAGCCCTGTAACTCAAGAACTGTAGCAGCGCACTAATGTCCGCAAAGAAGATAGGCACCATTGCCCACAAATACTCGAAACAGCGTTACTGCTGTAAGTGGCAGCTGTAGCTTCTCTGCAATGCTAGGGTGAATGAAATTATAGGTACTGCCCCCATCAATCAGAACCAGAACCTGTGTGTCTCTAATAGTGCCAGGCATGCGAAGCGCACGCGGGTTCGGTAAGCCTTCCATGGAATGAATGTAGGAGATATCAGCAGCCACTACTGTCTCATTCGGCCTCATCATCCTCATCACAACTGAGCACAGCCAGAAAGCGTGGAGTGCAGCGGTGTCCCCGGGTGTATTTCTCGTCACAATTGAAACACAAGCCTTTCTTAGTACGTTCGTCACGCTCAGCTTTAGAAAGACGGTGAATTGGGAGATTAGAGTAATTACCGGGAGGGTTGGCGGGAGTGTGCACTCCCGGTGAAGGCGAGGCCGTGTGTGCCATTACTGATGGCGTCGACGAGGGCAGGGACGGGGCGGCCTTGTAGGCGTTCGGCTGCCATGGCCGACGGGAGCCGGTGGCCGCCACTACTGTCTCGGCGAAGGACGCCGCCAACTCCTTGGCTAGGGCGAACGCTTGCGGCAGGGACGTCGGGTTCCGTAACCGCAAATCGCGTTGCACCGGTTGCTTCAAGCCGGACGTGAATATAGAGATGAGCATAGGTTCGGGAACATTCTGAACCTTGTTGAGCAGCGCCTCAAACTCTGATTGGTACTCATGAACAGATGTTCGCTGTTGAAGCTTGCATAGGAGGCCAAGATAGTCCTCATAGTATGTGGGATCAAAACGCTGTTGAACCGCGTGTAAGAAGGATTGCCATGTCTCTCCCATCCGATTCAAGCGTTGATAGCGATACCAATCCGAAGCCGGGTGATCAATAAACATGCCAACAAGACGAAGACGATCATAGTCGGCAGTATTATAATAATCAAAGAAAGACTGAATGCGAAAGATCCAACCTTGAGCGTCGGATCCGTTGAAGCGAGGCGCGTCAACGCGGATCCGAAGCTGGGAGTCCTGACCATGCGGTACGCGAAAATTTGCGCCATAAGGGCCTTCGTTTTGCTGAGGGAAGCCAAAGCCGAGTTGCCCGGGAAACGCGCCCAAGCCGGTCTGAGGCGGAGGCAGGTAGCCGCCCAAAGTGGTCAACGGGGCTGTGTACGGTGACGGTGTTGCACTTGGCAGGCCGTAGCCGTCGCCGGTGTTCGCGCCGCCGGGGAACGAAGGTGAGGGGCCCCCAAATCCGGCGGAGGACGTGAGGAACGCGGGGAGCCCGGAGTGCGGTGAGAACCCGCCGCCTGCAATGAAGCCGGCGGATTGTCCGCAGTTCGGCGGAGCCGAGAAGGCGGCGGACGGGAGCGGCGCGCTCGACTGGATGACGAGCGGGTGGGCAGCGGACGGCGACGGCGCGCTGAACCCGCCACTAGGGTTTGCTGGTGCAAACGGCCCTAGGGTTTGTGGTGCGCTAAACGGGGCGGCGGCTGGCAGGACGCCGGAGACGGTCGGTGGTGAGCGGTTGTGGACCGTCGCTGTGAGGTCGTCGAGGCGGGTCGTCAGCCGCGAGTTGTCCCGTTGCCTTTCGTCCGTTAATTGTAAGACCATATCCTGCAACTTCGCGACCGTGTCGGAGAGAGAGGCGTACGCCGCTGGTGTGACGGTCGACGTCTCGGGCGCCGAGGTGTTGGTCATGGTGTTCGTAGATGAAAGCACCAGTTGTTAAGGACCTGCTACAGGACCCTAACGCTGAACTAGGAGAACACTAAATTAGGGTTGAAAGTAAACTTGTATTTCTGAATCAATTCCCCTGAAAGCAAAGCAGGGTATTTATACAGCCCAAGGATGATTCAATAAAAAGCGACTCGGGGAAAGAATCACCCTAAAAGAAACCCGAGAAGACCGTAACAGCTATTCCGTTAAACGATAACATGAAAAATCCTAATTAGCCAATAAAATATCTTATAAAAATAATTCAATCCCGCAGCTTTGCTGGAAGTCTCCTGACGCGAGCCGTCCTCCTCGGCTTAGGCGTCTCCCACGAACCATCGTCCTCTGCTGAACCGGGCTGCTCTGCCCCATGTCCCGTATCACTCACCCTAACAAGGCTTAATTTCATAGTTCTTTTGAACTCTCGAACCATGAAAAGGAAGAGATCTTCTGGTGAGGAGAGCACCTTAATTTATTCAGGCAACTATAATTTATAGGGGATTGAGGTGTTCTTCATGCCAACAAGAGCTATTATTTTTCGATAGAGCAAAAGAACTATGAAGTAAAGCTTGCTAAGACAAGATTAGTACCAGGAGGGTGACCTCCTAGAAAGCCCTCGGGGTGGCATGGGATAGTGCTTCTAGGGCATTGGGTCTCACAAATGGTATTAGAGCCAACTTTGGGTTATGAGTTGGCTTGGTTAGGAAGGCAGTCACTCGATCCAAGGGGCGGTCCTTGAGCCTTGACGAGGTCGTCAGTGCTTAAGTGGAGGAAATTGTAACACACCGATAATTTATAGAGGATTGGGGTGCTCTCCATACCAACAAGAGCTATTCTTTTTCATAGTTCGAGAGAGCAAAAGAACTATGAAGTAAAGCGTGCTAAGACAAGATTAGTACCAAGAGGGTGACCTCCTAGGAAGCCCTCGGGGTGGTATGGGATAGTACTTCTAGGGCATTGGGTCTCACAAATGGTATTAGAGCCGACTTTGGGTTCTGAGTTGGCTTGGTCAGGAAGGCGGTTACTCGATCCAAGGGGCGGTCCTTGAGCCTTAGTGAGGTCGTTAGTGCTTAAGCGGGAAAGATTGTAACACACTGATAATTTATAGGGGATTGAGTTGTTCCCATGCAAGTAAAACCTCTTCTCTTTCATGATTCAAAAGTTCAAAAAAACTATAAAGTTAAACGTGCTAGGACAAGAGTTTTATCAGGATATATGGGTGACTTCCTGAAAAGTTCTCGGGTTGACATGAGATAGTCCTTCTACAGTCTCGGACCTTATAGAAAGAGTGTAGTGTTACCGACTTACCAGAGTGGATGTAGCAGTTGCAATAGGTTCTTTCCTTATACCTTGACTTAGACATGCTTGACTGAAGCATGAACTTAGACTTGGTGTTAAGGACTCCTTGTCGTCACATGCCCATGGATATGACCACTTTGGAAAGGATGAGAGCTATCTTGTCGCATATGTTCTGGAGATGTTCATTGGTGATGCTTGGTGGCGGTGGCCAATTGGTTGTCACACCACCAATTGGCGGTGTGGGTGTGACAACCTACATCGGTGAGTGTGGTTATATAACCTAGATCTCAAGACGGAGGGAAAAAGAATAAATATTTTTTATTTTATTTTCTTTGGTACGATTATGACTAATTTTATACTTAGATTAAGTTATTTTGAGTTTATTGCAGGTTCTAACGATTAAATATAGTTATACCTAAAATTAAGTTACTTAGTCTCCTCTAGGGATCCGTCACTTCCCACACCCGGGGTAAATGTCTGGGTCCGTCACTTCCCACACCCACACCGGAGGAGTTTGTACAAGACGTCGTGGTCAATGCTTGCGTCTTATTCAGACTAAGTGTACGTACGGTGACAAACAAAGTGTTAGTACAAACTAATTAGTGAAGCAACTAAACGTACACATGTATATAACAATGAGTGATGGACGAAAGCTGTTGAATATGAGAGTACGTGAATTTCCACCTCAACCATAAAACTAACAGCGCCAAACTTCATTAACCATTAAAATCGATATGAACAAGGAAATGGATGAAGAAGATTGCTAGCGTACGTACCCAGTGAGGGGTGGGATGGCATTTCGAGTTCGACAACGACGACGACATTGCGTTCGAGTATATAGGTGGATTGGGAAATAGAGCAAGATTATAGAAGTTAGACGATTGTTTGTGTCTATGGAATTAGGATCACTTCTTAAAAACAACGGAAAAATAGACCTACTCTTTTAATTTCCACTTGTTTGTAGAATTTCGTCTTGGCTACAACTCTAATACAGCTAAATATTAGTATGTTGATTTATTAGAATGACAAAAGAAAATGCAACATTTACTCCCTAGGCAAAAAGAAATTGCAACATATATTTGAAAATATTTCAACTTAACTACATGTACGAAAAGAGGTCGGTTAGGGAAGCACTCCGAAAGTCCATTCTTACAACATTTCACTTGCCCATCAAACCTGATCGATATCACTACACAAAAAATATTTCCATCAGATTGAACCTTAAACTAATCAAGCACAGATGAAACCTATGTACTCAATCCCTTGCCTTATTCACCTGTGCTCTCACACGAGCTTCCAAGAATTCCCAGCATGTCATGGATAGAAAGCCTGATCATATTACTCCCTGATGATCTCGTCACATCCAAGCATTCTTGAAGATCCGAATCACACGAAATCAAAACCCATTCATGATCGTCGTCTAGATACTTTATCTCAAACGTACCCACCTCCAATTTCAGCCGCTTTGCAATTTCCTCGCGTAGATCCACTATACTGGATCTCAGCAGGAATCTGAATCTTATCATGTCTTCCCTGAATGTGGCCTTTATGGTCACTGTGGTCATTTCTTGCCTGGTATCAAATCTTGGCATCATAGGGTCAATATGATTCGTGGATGGATTTCGCGTAGGGGGAGTTCTCAAGCCTTGTTCAGGCATTCCCTCTTCCATGTTGAAATCTGCAGCAGAGGATGAGCACAGGTTTCTAAGATCTTTTGAGCTGCCAGCATCCGCAACAAGCAATCCACAAAAGGTTTCTAACTGGTTAGCTGCAAAAGGTGAATCTTCAAGAAAGAATCCAGCTGAAGAGTTCATTTCTCCATTGGGTTGATACATCAAACCCATTGAGTTATCGATATTCGCTTGTTCCTGGAACGAGGGGGTAAAACCAGTATTGTGTGGCCTACTTTCAGCCCCCGGGCTACCATGGTAGGAACCATGTGAGGTTGAAGAGCCATTGCTCGCCTCCCTGGACCCGGTTCCTGCAGTTTGAGTTTTGATGTCTTTTGATTCTGTTTCTTCACGCCCGCTTGTTCCTGCGGGAATGGGGATTCTATCATCATGAAGTTCGGATGGTTTAGAGTTCAGCTGTTGGTTGATTCCGTTAAAGCTTGCAGGCCAAGAAATGGAGCCAACAGCAATGGGAGAAGAACTTGGACCAATTGACGTTAAACTGAATCCTCCATCAGCACCTTGTGCAGCTTCAATGACATTCTTGAGCTTGGAAAGCGACCGATTCACTTTGTTAATCTTGCGTGAGGGCCAACGAGATATGCCATGTTGCCTGCAGATTCGCTTCATTGTTGTTGGACATACTGCAGAAGCACACATGTACGGAACTTATAAACCCTTTTATACTATGCAGATGACAGAAAATCCGAAGAATTTAAAGCACAAATCATAAAAAAAGGAGTTGCATGTTTGGAGAAAATGACTAATCTGCTTTAACAATACAGAGTACAGAGAAAAGGAGTTCACCTCCAAGACTTTTTGCAGCATCCTTTAGGCTCCCAGAAAAATATTGTTGAAGAACTTCTAAACTTATTTGCTTTTCAGCTTTTCCACGTTTTCTCTCTGAAGGCTTTTTGGTTTCTTTAGCTGTGGAAGGAGAAGCGCCATTGGAGGTTCCTCCAGCTCCAACAGTATTATTCATCGTCTCCTTTTTCTCCATTACGTTTGGACAAGCCGTTTCTAGTGAAGCCCCGAGATTTCCAATAAATGTTTCTAGCACAGGGGCCTGTTTGGGTGGGTAAGATGCAAGAATATGTTCAGGTACAGAATCAGGACTCTCATCCGTAGACACATCAACAGTTTCCATACATTTTCTTTCCTCTTCAAGTGTCTTTCCAGAAGCAACCATCAAACTATGGAAATTTTCCTTCATTGTAGCCAACATAGAGTCCAGCAACTTAAGCTGCTCTGAAGTGTGTGTTAAGCTAGTTGGCAGGAAGAATTCAAGCACATACTCATCATCCCCTGTGTATTTGCTCCTCAAGCAAATAGCAAAAGAGCTAATTAACCCAAACATTTTGGCATAATGCACCAAAGGGTATCCTATTTTGCTGAATCGCCTAATGTCTTCACAAAAACATGAGCCATGGGACGAAAATGCCCTCCCGGCAACTCCCTGTGCCTTTTGGAGATGATGCTCGTTACAGGCGTCATGGAAACGCCACATCTGTGCATCTACGACATAGAGTGCAACATCAGTGGTTGACATGCACACTTGTCCCATACAGCTTCCATCAAAGCTAGAGCAGCTCTTCTTCACACCACCACCATGCGCAAGAACACTTCGATGCCTGCATGGAACCCAAGTCTGAGCTAGGGGTAATTTATAAGTTTCACATACCTCTGTGAACACTTCTAATATTTCAGCAAGTGCATGTTGACGACCTTCATTGCAGATCTGAATGAATAGGAGTCGATACATTAGGAAAACAGGAGCATCATAATGGGATGATTATTATACCAGGTAATTCATTATTACTATTAGACATCAATGAGAGGTATACCTGGATGTTTGGTTCATCTAATATATTTGAGCTTTTTAGATTCACGGCCTGGAAAAGAATGACAATAAGTAAATAGAGACACAAACATATTGGCAACACTTTGCAAAGCAGATAAACAAACACTTGAAAATAAAACAGAATAAACTATTTGATGATTACATGCTACAATAATGAGCATACAACTAACTCAGACAATAGCATGGTTGAAATTCAGGACACATTCACATAATTACTAGTCTGGGAACAAACAATATCAGAATGAAGTGAATTTCGAAAAGAAAAAACATCAGAATAACGCACTGCAATCCATATAAAATTCACACACCCTTTACCACAAGAGACCAATAGCTAATTACTTCCATAATCCAAACCATCACATGAGAAATCAGCCAAGGCAATTCAAAAGAGAAGCAAAGCATACATATAACAGAAAAGGAAAAATGCGTAGGATTGTATATTACTATCAGTATCAGTTTTTCGTAATTGATATGCATGGCCATTTATGAAACTACTACAAAAACCATTCACAACTTTCCAAAACTAGACTCTTCAATAAACTGACAAGACTTCTCAAGTCATAATTTACTGTTGACTAATGGAACTTGCTCCAACCCAGCAACTAAAGAAGGGTAGAATCAAACTTTCATTAAAGCGCAAAGAGACAACACTTCATGTAGTGCTGGAGGAGATCAAACCTCGAGCGCTTTGCAGACTTTATCAACCTCAGGAGCATAATTAATCTTCTGTGAAGTCATTATAAGCTCAAGCACACCAATACATGACAGCCCACTAGGTTCAAACACTGGCAAAGCCAAGGATCCATGAACATTGTAGTCCTTTGCATGCTGAACTCTCGAATACTCCTTGCTCGAGTAGAACTGCACGTCTGGAGTCCACTCTGGCAGCCTCTGCCTGAAAACCCGAGCAGGAAGCCCGAGACTCCCATCAGGCTCTTCATCCACAGAAAAGCTATACATCTGAGATACAGTCCTATACTGATGAAGCCCATTGCTTTGTGGACTAAGAACAAACGGCTGGCCTGAAGTCGTGAGCACGTATCGGTTCCCACTCTTTATAGGGGCCCAAACCTGAGCCAGAATCTGATGTTGCTCCGTTGACTCCCTCAAGTATCTTAGGGCTTGTGTCATCCTCTCCTTGATTACGAACATATCCGGTAGCTCTAAGGAAGTCAACTCCAACAAAGTAGGGGAAGGAATTCTCTCTTTATGATCCCCATTGTCTTTGCCTTTTTGGATTTCATCTGCTGCTTCCGAGTTACCTAGAATTAGTCAGTCAAAAAGTCATCCGATCAAAAAGTGATGAGAATGCTCATAAAACTCATAATACATAATTCAGGTGTCCAGACTTTGCACAGCTCATTAACTTTCCATGTTCTCATAAAGAAAAAACAATCATGCAATATTTCTCTATGATCCTCGCGATTTTGATAATTTCTTTACAGAAAACCAGGAATTTGTTCAACCATGAGAAAATGGTTGCCAAAAATAGAAAATTGAACAAGGAAATGGAAGTTTTGCCACAAACTTAGGAGCTCATCATCATAAGGCTCTTCAGTGGAGTCAAACACAAGCTAAATAGCTAATTCACTACTACATCACCAGAAATGGCGAAACAGGGGAGAAAGCTGAAAGATGATCTCATCAAGCACACAAGACAATATATGTTTGACTTTCTTGATAAGCAGAAAAATCGATGTGAATTGTGAGCCAAAATCATGAAGCTCAAACCCTAACGAACAGCGCTCAAAAACTCCACAGTTAAAAAGACGCCAAAACAAGCAAACGGACAACCGATTGGAAGCCACAAGATCAATCTCGTCCAGAAAACCGCAAATCATCCGAAATCACGAGAAAGGAGCACGAATTGAGCAAGGAACAAGAGGAGGATCAGGATGAGGAAGGCGATTGAGCGTACATGTTAGGAATCGGCAGTCGGGGGAGAAACGGAGGGCGGAGGCGGACTTGTCGTCGGCGAAGGTCCAGAGAGAGGAGAGAGGCTGGTCGGAGGTGGAGAGGAGGACGGGGGAGGCGGGGAAGGGATCGAACGGCCAGGAGGAGTCGAAGTCGGCGAAATCAAGGTCCATAATGGAGTTCGGGTCGGGTCGGGGAGGGGTCGGCGGGCGGGGCTTGGGAGAACCGGATCGGGCTTCTTCGTCGGCGTCGGACATGGCGGTTCGATTCCCTCCGGCGAGATATGATACTCTCCGAGACCTGCTTCTTGTTCTTCTCTCTCTGATCTTCTTGTTCCTGACTGACTGGAAAATGGACAAGGGAGGAGAGAGAAAGAGGAGAAATATACAGCGACCAAGAACGACGCCGTATCGGAGTTTCGGTATGGCGGGGGAAATTACTGCAAAGCGCCCATAAAATGGGAGAACTTGCTATTTTACCATTCTATAATTTGACGTCCGAGAACCCAAGTCTGTCTAAATATTTACCTCACGTTATCGAATAAAATACTGATTTTGATTTTATTTTATAAATTGTACCTTTTAAAAAAAAATCTTTATACGCTCTTGATATCTTATCCAAAATTTAATACGGAGTATCTTACTATTTGTTAGGTTGAGAAAACATAATTTTCAGTTAAATTATTAAAATGTTATTCATTTTAGGTAAAAGATATTTTTACCCTTTTATAAAGATTCTATATAATTAATTTAAATTATAAATTTCATAATTTAAATTATAAAAAAAAATATACATATATAGGTCAATAATATGTTCGGATTTGGATTATACACTTATACATTACCAAGTAAAAAGTATGCTCAGGTTTAAATTTAATTTAGGATCAATAAAATCAAGTTTATACTCACACTACCCATAGATAGTAGGAGATTTGTACTAGTTAGGAGTATAGTTCCCAAGAATCTAATTCATGCTGATTAATTTCCTAAAATTTGTACATTTTGAAAAATATATTTATTTAAAAAACTATCTTTTAATAGGAGACTCCAGGACGGTCAAATTCCCTATAACAAAATTTGAGGCTTTTAATAAAGAATTTATAAACAAATTATGAATTTATCCTCCCTTTCAAAAATTGTTGATTATTCAAAAATTGTTGATTAAGGTAATCGGCAATAGTTGATTATGAATTTAAGTGAGAAGTTTGAGAGATAGTGTTTTTTGCTCCCATTAAACTACTTGATTAATAAGGAGTTTCTACTCTAAATCTAAGTGTTCAAATTTGATATTTTGTATCTTTTTTGTTTGTTCATTTCGTTGTGAAGTTTTATCTCATGTCGCGGACATTGTAGGAGTCGACGATATCAGGAGGATATTAACGATCCAACAAATATATATATATATATATATGACTAATCTTTGTCTTTTACGGAGTAATGTTTTATCACAACATATTTTTTAAATGCAACATTATAATTGTTTTCTTAACCTTTGGGTAGGATAAGAGAATTTATCTGAATTTTGTTATAAAGTACATATCACCAACTCAAAACCAGTCTTGAATCTTCTTCTCCACTTTTATGTTCTACTTTGTCGTCCTATACCTCAATTGGTTAACTATGCGTAATTAAGTTATTGTTTTTAGTGGAATAAAGGTATTTGTTGTTAATTTTAAACATGTAATTACTAGTCATCGATATTCCATCTCCCTTTTATAAAGACAAAAGGACAAATCTGTCCTTAAAAAATACAAGTTCTTTTACATTTTGTAGGTTGTTTAGTTGGAGCTTTTTTTGATAATGGGGTAACGTAATCAACTACAGTACTTTATAGTAATTTCCCGTAATTTTCATTTGAGCCATACATTTTAGATGAAATTCACTTCATAGCGCTAGAAGTTGCAAATCACAAATACAGGTGATAACTTACGGTTTTTGTACCTATTAGCCTTGCATGATATAAGTGAAGTAATTGTTCCATGGAGGTGGGATTTAGTAGTACGTACACATCTACATTACGAAAGCAACCAAAAAATATATAGATTGACTTTGCAACTCTCTTACAATGAAAGTGACAACAATCCTATCAATTTGAAACATATATCTTAAATATGTATATTATTTGTATTATTACATATTTAAATTGGTTTTTCAAAATAGGTTAAGATTCCACTTAAAAAGATGTATACTATTACATATTATTTATAAATCCTATACAAAATTAAAAATCCTAAGTTATTGAAATCTAACGTATTTTTTTTAAATCAAGTCTTGTTAACTTGTGTCATATGTAGATAGCTATCAAGTCTTGTTATCTAACCTATAGGTTAGATAAATCATGTTTTATTTAATGTTTTATGCCTTATATGTGTTAGTTGAGTTAGCTAGTATTAAAGGAAAATTAATAGATTTGAGGTTGAAGTACTGCACAAGGTAACAAATAAAACAAAATAGACAATTCTTAACTAGGAATGTGGATCATAGACTCATGTTACATAATTTATGTTTGTGTTTTGGTAGGAAGGTCATTGGTACATAATTTATGTTTGTGTTTTGATAGGAAGGTCATTGAATGGGAAATAATGGTTGTAAAATCTGATGTCCTATTCTATGAAGAGGTCGTATCTTTAGAACAATTTTATGTTATAAGACAAACTTTTCTAAGGGAATTTCGAGGCTTTCCATATAAAGGTTGGTGTTGGCTCATAGAGCATTAGGCTTGGCTTAAGATTGCTTCTACCTCAATCTTCATGCTCAATGTGAAGAAGCTAGCTTGATGTTCATTCACCAATGTTGGGTGTCTAAAGAGCCCATTACTTATTTAAGGAGTTCGATTAACAAGAAGCTCGACAAACAACTACATGACATGTTATTTCACAAGTGGTAGTAGCTTCACTATTAAATCGGCTTATTGCGTCGGAAATAAGGAGAAACTCTAAGACTCTTATGAGTAGGTTGACAACATAAAATGGATCGCAAATTTGGAGAAAGCTTTGGAAAACTCATATACCTCCAAGGGTGAAATTCTTTCTTTGGAGAGTGGGCTAAATGTTCGCCTTTGCAACACAAATCTCCTCTAGAAAAGAGTTTTATGTGGCCAGAAGGAATCTAGCATGTATGCCCTTTTTGGTTATTGTTTGCATACGGTGGTTTGGGAACACTTGACAATTTTCTTATAACTAGGTGATTCATTGCTTTCTTTGCTAGATTGGGCGGAGTAGGTCATGGAACAATCCAACATTGAGCAAGGAGAATGAATGTTCCTTTATTGGGGATTATGACATGCCAAGAATAAGATGATGTTTGCAAATGTGTTATTTGATGTAGAAGAGGTAATCGACAAGGTCATGACCATGGATGTGGAGTTTCGAGGTGCACTGACAGGATTAGAGGGCCTCCTACGAAGTGCCTTATTGAGCAACAAAAATGTAAAAAATCCTCGTAGGGTTGGATAAACATTATCATGGACGTTGTTGCCAAAGGAAAGGAAGGATGGTGTTTCCACGAACTTGAAGAATTCAAGTTGCATTTATATGGAATGTGATAAGAACCACTCTAGCCAGAATCTAGCAGGAGGAATATGCAGGAAACTGTCCTACGACTCTTTTCTATTGTTTCATAAAAAATAAGTTGCTTACAACTAATCTTCGAACAAGCTTAAATAAACAGAAAGAGTCGAGTTCAGGTAGGGACTACCTTATAGTAAGGAGAAAGCTTATAGTAGGGACTAATAATCACCGTTGATACAATGAAATGGACGGACGACATTAAAAGAGACCATGCGCGCTGGTAATCAAATAAAAAAAAATTTAGTAGCAAAATTGTAAATATGGGCATCATCTTCTATCCCGTGCCTCAAGCCCTTCTAGACTCTCTTAGAAGTTCTCAACTCTCTCAGACTTCTTCCTCCATTCTTCCATTCGATCTCGACCACACTCCACAACAACCGGCTTCGATTCGCTCTCTACTATCAATTTCTTTGCTGATTCGAACAAGTAAGTAGATGCTTACGCTGATTTCATATTTTGATCCGGCATTCTGCTCATTTTTGGCTTCGATTTCTTTGATTTTTTAGGTCTTCGATTCGTTCTTCGATTTCTTCGTTTGTTGTTGCGATTTCTCCCCTTTGTTGAATTCGGTTGTTGATTTTGCGTTTAAAGAACTCGAGTTCGCTTCTATTTGATGTTATACTATTGATTTGTGCAAAATTGTGAAGTCCTAGGGTTTGTACGAAAACTTTGATTAGTAAAGACCATAAAAATCGAATTCTTGTATTGCTCTGTTTGATGGAGTCTGGTGGAGAAGTAAGGATGGATTAGGGCATGTTTGATTCGTCCAGTTACTATTGTTTCCCTTTATATGACTAGTTCAAATTTTTATGTAAGTAGTTCAAATTTTTATGGATTGAAGTTCAAAATTTGTTATTGATTCCTACGTGGGATGCTGAAGCCAGTTAGGTTTTTGGCAGTTTAGGTTCTGTCAAACTAGACTACATAGTGGATTCTTCTGTGCTGAGACAATAGAAAATTTTGTCTTAGAGATTCAATTTCAGAATTTTATGACTACATAGGAATATATGTTGTCATGTCTTTGCTTCAACTGTAGAATTTTGGAAGAGGCCAGGAACTAGGAGAAAGAGTTGGAGAAGTCAGTGGTTCTCTTCTCTGTGCGAGCACAAACTGTAATTAAAATCATTTTAGTTAGTTGTTAGGTTGAGTAAGAAAGCTATTTATACAATTGTTTAGTGATTATACTAGAGGAACAAGCCTAAGACCAATACACACTACTTAATTGACTACTAATCTTGCCATATCAATGAGATTAATTAACCTGCTGCATAACTAACAATCTGCTAGACTATGCACATCTTAATAACATATGCATATGCCACATTAGTAATCAAATAAAATTATTTCATGAGGCTGAGCGTCTAATCTAATCTCCAGTTGTGCACTTAAAAACTATGATGTGGTGTTTTTAAATATGTTGAATGTCTGTTGTGTCCCAGCGATTTAAAATGTGATGCGTTCTAGTCTCCAGTTCAAATTTTTGTATAAGTAGTTCAAATTTTTGCAATATGCTGTAGTGTTGTAAATTTGTCTGCCTAATCAATATTCTATGAGTAGCAAGCTTTATATTTATCTCATGAAATAAGCTTAAAGAAAAGACGATCTGTTGATGAAGGTGAGTATGTGAAAATGTAGTTAAAGCTTGATTAGTTCAGAATATGTCTAAAACGTTCAATTTTTTGTCTGATTGTTAAATTTTTAACTAATGTAGATGACACACCGCTAGCGGATCTATTTCCCAAAAAGAGAAACAAAAAGCAAGTTACTGAACCCAAAGAGTTTGCAGATCCTAGTTCATATGGGGATGAAGCTGAGGAGCCTGAAGATAATGGTGCTGAAGATGCTAATGATGAAACTGAATCTAACGATGTTGATGATGAACCTGAAGAAAAAGATGATGATGATCAACCTGAAGAAAAGGATGATGAAAGCCCCCCAGATGATGAAGAAAGTTCCAACTTTCATGGGGGCGATAAAAGTAGCTCAGATGATGATGAACCCGAAAATTGTTTTATCGACTAGTTCAAATTTTTATGTTATGAGTTCAAAAACATAAGATTAGTAGTTCAAAATTTTCTATTCGCTTTATACATAAATAATTTATTTGGAAATACTTTATGTATACAATGATAAAAATTCAATACTTCTCGAATATGTGGTGAGTTGTTCATATAAAACATCACAGAATACGACCTAAACATTAGGACAAAAATTTCTGAATGGAAGTTCAATATTCTACTAAAAACAGTTCAATTATTTATAAAGATGAGTTCTGATTTTAGGACAATCACTTTCATTCAGAAGTCTTCTTCTTCTTTTTCCTCTACATTTTTTCACAGTTCCTGTTGTCATGATCAAAATACTGATTACACCTGTTGCACTTTCTTTTGGGACGGTCCCTTTTTTCAACCGGTTTCTCTTTACCACATTTGATGCGCTTTCCACTACCCTTGTTTTTGGCCTGTTTTGGTGGCAGCACAATAACTTGACTTGGAGCCCTTATCCCAACAAAGCTCTTAACTAAATCCTCCTTGCTTGGTGCACTCTCAATTGATTTATTTCTGAATCATCGCCATTGACCTTGATGGACCAAATTAATATCTATAAAAGTGGTTTATAAAAGACAAACACATAGTTCAGAAAATAGTGATATAAGTTCAAAAACTAGTGAAAATGAGTTCAAAAAAACTACATAAAAGCAGAGCATGTCATACGAACCTAAATAAAATCACACTTGACAACATACAGAAAACTACCATAGCAAACATGTATAAGTTGATTTTTTGTCTGAATCATAGCAATTGCAAATTATTATTGAAATGGCACAAAACATGTATGTTCATGACTTAGATCAAGCAAAAAATCAGTTCACCAAATCTAATTCTAACATGTCCAATTTGAAACAGTTGGTAGGTTACATGAAAACATGAAAGAAGAAGATCAAAATTCAGCAAATCTAAATCTAACATGCCAATTTGATCACACAATTAGATCATACAAAGCAAAATTGAGCACAAAATCGGTTCAGCAAAAAAAACACCATTGAACATCAACAATTCAACACTTAATTTGTTGTCAAGTGAAATTGAACATACAAAATAAGAATCAAGTTCAGCACAATCACTTAACATTCAGCACGAAATTCATACCATCACTGGGGAGAAGCGCTACCGTGTCATCGCCATTGACCCTTGATGGACCTTGATTAATATCTATAAATGACAAACACATAGTTCAGAAAATAGTGATATAAGTTCAAAAACTAGTGAAAGTGAGTTCAAAAAAAATTGTATAAAAGCAAAGCATGTCATACGAACCTAAATAAAATCATATTTGACAACATACAGAAAACTGCCATAGCAAACATGTATAAGATGATTTTTTGCTCGAATCATAGCAATTACTAATTGGCATTGAAATGCAACACAACATGTATTGTTCATGACTTTGATCAAGCATTTCATCAAACAGCTGGTAGGTTACATGAAAAAAGAAGGTCAACAAAAGCAGTAAAGCAAAAAAATCACACTTGAACATCAACAATGCACACACTTAATCTACTTTCAAGAGAAATTCAACAAGCAATGTGCTGTCAAGTGAAATTTAGCACACAAAAATCACAAATCAAATGAAAATCAGCAAACACATCAACAACAAATCAACAAGACACTTAATCTACTATCAAGAGAGAAGTTCAACAAGCAATTTGCTGTCAAAGTGAAATTTAGCACACAAAATCAAGTGAAAAATCAGCAAACAGAACAATAACACATCAACAACACAATCTACTGTCAAGAGAAATTCAACACACAATTTGCTTTCAAATTCGAAATCAGCAAGATCAAGTTCGAAATTCAACACACTTAATCAAGTTTAGCACAAACCACTTGAAAAATCAGCACAATTGAAGGAATTTCGTGGAATTCACTAACCTTCAACCATCCCTCTGAATTGAATTTGAAGGAGCACAAGAGTTTCTTTGATTTCGTGGACTGAAATGGGGCAGAAAAAAATCGATCGATCAAGATTGCAGGCGCCTGAATGGGGCAAAAAAAAAATCGATCAAGACGATCCATTAGGAAAAAATCAGGATGGGAGGGGATTGTGATTGATCAAAAGGGGAGTGGGGCAGAAAAAATCGATCGGAAGTGGAGGAGAAGCATATCGTGCGGCACAAGAAACACACAGGGGAGAGACATGCGTTTTTTTTTGGTGAGTTGTCACAGATATTTTTGATCGTTGATTTCCTAAGATTATGGACTGAGATTAGTCCTTACTATAAGTATCTCTCCTTACCATAAAGTTGGTCCCTACCGGAACCAAAAACCTATATATATATATATATATATATATTGTACCCCATAACATGATCAATTTCATATTTAAGGATTATATCAAAATTTGACTTAAACACACCACATTAATCCTTCTCTTATAACAAAAGTGATTGTAACGATATTGATAGTTTGTAAATTGACAAGTATCTACAACACCACCGAAAATCAAACATCCATATGATTATGGAGCCAAGAATGACACCTTTTGTCACAAAGTGTCCTAGCTCACTGCATTAGCTTAAAGCTAGGTCCGGGTCGGTTTGAACCGGCGAACCGGACCAGAATTGGTCCGGTCAAAACCAGGATCGAACTGGAACCTAAACCGCCAAACCGGCTCGGCTTGGTTTAGGTTAAGCTTCAGTGCTAACCCATACCGGTGAACCGGTGGTTCAAACCGGAACTGTAATCGGATAAAAACCAGTGGTTTACGAATTTTTTTAAAAATAAATTACATTTTTAGTGAACGTTGGGCCGGTTGAACTAGCCAAACCGCCGGTTCAACGGCTAGTAAACTGGCGGTTTACTATCACGTTGGGGATCCTGCGAGCGCGGAACCGAAACCGCGTTCACAAGCTCTCAAAAAAAAAAAAAAAAAAACTGGAACCTACGCCGAAACCGATCAAAACCGGATCCTCCAAGGTTTAGGTTTAGGTTAAACCTAAACCCAAAACTTAACCGCCGGACGGTTCGGTTAACCCGACCCAAGTCTACATTAGCTCGCTCTCTCTCTCTCCTACTAATTGACAACTAACACAATAATGTGGATCAATCATTGCAAATACTATTCTATCCTTCCTTTATATAAGCATACATTTTATAAGACCCAGAAAGCTATGGAAATTTCAGTAAGAAAAGGAAATGCAAAACCGTTCATGCCTCTTAACATGTACAGAAGTTTATAGTTTATGAACGCCATTATTCAGATACGCATACAAAAAAGGAGCACTGGACATTGTTAAACTGCACGGATATTCAGACAGCACAGCAGATCTTACCATTGTTTGACCAAAAAGTGAAGAAGAGCTTGAGAATAAATTCCCTCCTCCAAACGATGAAGGTGTGCTAAATAAGCTTGACTGCCCAAAAGAAGCTGTGGAAGTTTGGCCAAAGGGCATACCAGTTTGCCCAAATGCACCAGTTGTCTGTCCAATTGATGGCGTATTTAACTGAAATGGCTGAAATGATGATGAATTAAGAAAATTCAAACCAGAAGCAAACGATTGAGTTGATCCTTGAACTGGAGCAGAACCAAACAGAGGCGGTGAAGATCCAAACGCTGAAGAACCTGTTGTTCCAAAAATAGGCGTGTTGGAACCAGATGATGCACCAGATGATGCTGAAAAAGGAGATGATGTTGCTGCTGCTGATGCCCCAAAAGGGTTTGATGTATTTGTGGACGCAAATGCTGATGAATTAAATCCAGAAGTTGTTGTCCCAAAGCCAGTGGTTCCAAAGGGTGAAGCGGGTTTTGCCCCAAATGGATTGGAAGAGGACGAAGTGGAAAACAGATTTGAAGATGATTGGCCAAATGTTGATGAGGATGCAAACGGATTTGATGGGTTAGGACTTGCACCAAAGCCAATTGTAGAAGTGGACTGACTGCAGGATTAGGTCCACCTGAAGCAGAAAAGATCAAAGAGAAGGACATGTCAGGTCTGTTCACAGGATATACAACATACATGAGTTTGTAACTAATTACTAAAGAATCAAATCCTCTCCCTCCAGCTCTTCCTGCACTGAGCCAACTCCACTAAAACCCCTAGTAAACAAGATATCAGCTTGCTAGGGGTTTCAGTGGAGTTGGCTCAGTGCAGGAAGAGCTGGAGGGAGAGGAATAAAGTGGTGGATAGCTAGCAGCGGAGTTGACAGAGCAGACTTTCCTACCCGAAAGATCAAGCCTTGGTGTTAGATAGCTAGTTTATTTTTTCCCTAAAGCTTTCCTTTACTTTGAGTTCTTTTGCAGTTTTAGTTTGGAGTCTTGTAGCTTGTTGTTTGTGGTTGTTAGGTGGTTTGCGCGTTTGTCTTGGGTTTTTTTCGGGCGTATTCCATCCAGGTTTGGAATACCCCCATCTTGACCCCCCAGATCCTGCATCTGCGGGACTACCTGGGTAAATGTTGTTGTTGTTGTACTAAAGAATTAAATCCAATCGTGGGTGGGTCAGCATGTAGTTGACGATAATATTGTTGAAGAAGACGATAAACTTTACTACAAAAATTTCCTTGATAGACAAGGCATATGTCAAGTTGTCAACTCATTTAGACTCCAAACAGACAGCTTGCCTGCCACTCTAAAGTCACTAGAGGACCACTGTTCTAAGAGATATACAATCAACAACAAAAAATATAACAAAATCAATATCAGCACACATGTCCAGAAAGGAAGAAATAATCAATCATTCCCATACTCGAGGCACAAATTTTTTGGTTGATGCCAAATTTATATTTAACATCATATAACATGAGGGATCAAAAGAAGATGTTCATAAAAAACAAACCTTTGTCACCCTGCTGATAGTCCTCCCATCTAAGTTCTTCATGGCTCTTGTCTTTGTAGGCAGTCATGGCAGATATTGACTCCAGCTTTCCAGGGGTTTGACCAGCAGCAACATCTGCCTCTGGTGTGGGTGTGTAAGAAGCAGCTCTACTTCCTCCACGCTAAGCCGAAAAAGATGACTGTCCAAAACTGCTACCAAAAGTTGGTGTAGTAGTCTGAGAACCTGCACCAGACAAATATGCAGCAATCATGAAGAATCAAGCATAACGTATAATGTATGCATGATAAGAAGTACAAAAAATCCAGTGAATTTCTGTTAAAAGACTCCTTACCAAATGCAGAGCTTTGTGCGCCAAAAGGAGATGCAGTGGACCCAAATGGGCTATTCCGAAACTGAGAGGTTGGCTGTGGCTGGCCAAAAGTTGGAGAAGATCCAAAGCTGAAGGATGGTGTGCTAGAAGCACCAAAAGCAGGAGTACTTGCTGCACCAAATGCTGGTGTGGTAGAGGCACCAAATGATGGAGTGCTTGTTGCACCAAAGGATGGAGTGGTGGAAGCACCAAATGCAGGTGTGCTCGATGAGCCAAACAAAGGGGTGCTTGACGCACCGAATCCTCCCCCAGATCCGAAAGGGGTAGCTGATGTACCAAAACCAGTTGTATTTCCAAAAGTATTTGTGTTTGTTGAACCGAAAGCTGGAGTGCTGCTGGTCCCAAAAGCTGGGGTACTGCTGGCCCCAAAAGCAGGAGTGCTAGTAGCACCAAAAGCAGGGGTAGAGGCTCCAAATGCAGGTGTACTTGTAGAACCAAAAGTTGGAGTACCGGAGGCCCCAAAAGCTGGACTGTGGGAAGATCCAAAAACAGAAGTGCTGGAGGAACCAAATAAATTGCTTCCAAACGACGGCTGAGACTGTTGGAAACTGCTTCCAAAAGGACTTGATGGGGTTGGAGTAGAGCCAAAACCATCAAAGGCAGGCTTTTGGCCAAATACTGAAGATCCTATATGTTTCATATACTAGGTAAGAGCCCCGTGCTTTGCACGGGGAGCATATTTAAAGAATTTAATTAGTGTGATCCTTCAATTTTCAACAAGACTTTGTGCCAGGGAAGTCGCACTTCCACAAACACCCAGCAACAGGGTAGTTGATTCCTCCAAAATGTCTATTACATATAACCTAGTGCTTCCAAAAAATGAAAGAGCGAACTTAAAAAGAACAGAAAGTAGTGCAATGTATGAAGAATGAAAAACATAAAAAATAAAGTGGCTTACCATGGTTGCATTTATCATGGGAGTTTCTATACAAATAACAGAGTAGCACAACTATAAAAGTAACAACAGTGCAAGCAAGACGAGTTAAGCACTGCTTTGATTCAACTCATTAGTTTTGTAAACCAAAATTTATCATCAATCTACAAGCTTTGCCAACATCTGCAGATTGTGTAATCTAACTTAATGAGCTAAACAAGAATTTGAACCCTAAGACAACGAACCGCTAAAGAGTAAGACAAGAAACTCGCTTTTTCAAAATCTAGATACATCAGAAATATGACAAGAAAAATCAGTAATGCATGCCAAATGTTGGAATAAAAACATGTAGCCTATAAAGCATGCACTTTTGGTATTGAAGTTTGCTCTTGTGACAGAATGTTCCAAGTCCTGACCAGATGGCCAGCTTCTTGACAAAAACCAGGCAATCAGCAAACAACTTGCACAATTCTCAGAAGCCAAAGAACAAGCATAAGCAAGGAAACCTGGAAATTCGAGGGGAGATCCTGCAATATCAACCTTAACATGAACAATCTCCTTAACTCCAGAACTCAATCCGCCAGTCAGATCCTCAATCAAGAAACCCTAGATTTCTCACCAGAATCACAAACAAAATTTCCATTTCACATCTCAGCAATTCATGAACTCCTAAATCGGATAAATGAGGGACTAAAGCCAAAAGAGACATCGCTCGCTTACCTGAGCTGATTGGGCGGCGAAATCGAATTTAAGGAGGTAGGAAGTAGGCCCAGAGAAGACGAGCATCCTCAATCATGAAACCCTAGATTTCTCACCAGAATCACAAAAAAAAATTCCATTTCACATCTCAGCAATTCATGACCTCCTAAATCTTGGTCGCCAATGGTGATCCCCTGGTCATCCAATCACCCCCTAAAAAATAAACCCAGATTACAAATTAGGGCCAAAAATTTGAAGACTAATAAGAGGAACGAAAATCAGGAGCGGGGGATTCACTCTAACATGATCATGCATAGGTGAACCGCCTTAAATTGCTAAAACTCGAAAATAAGCTTCCAATAGAAACTCATGCTTTGTTTGGCAGTAGCCTGCAAGTGAAATATATCAACAGCAGCCTACAAGGTACTGTTGTCAGGCCCCCAGTTTCGACAAAGAAGATGAACCTTTGCAAGAGAAGCCATATAATCATCGGATCTGAAAAATGTACTATTCGTTAATACCAAGTTATAGCTCATTCAAACATGTCTGATAATGGGAACTAGATATCACAGTTTTAAACAAACCTCTGGCCATAAGGGCATGAAACAGCAGCCTCTATGTGCTTTCTAACTGAATCTGTTTCACCCTGCACCATATGTTAACTATAGGCTGAAGAAGATTTTGGTAAAGCTATAACTATCATATGCATATAAGGATATTTGTATTCGAATGAACAAGTTAAAGAGCGGTGAATAGTAAGGAGGACGAACCAGTGATTCATAATACAAGCCAGCATAAAGAGAAGCATAGAAACGCTCGCCTTCTTGTCCACTTGAGAACGTCTCGACAAGCTATCAACATTAAAAAGGGAAACCAAAATACATCACTTATCAGAAAAGAGACAAGTAGCTTGAAAATTAAAGGTCATGTAGCAGTTATAGCAAAAAAACAGTGTTGTAAATGTAAATCTAGCAAAGTTTGTGAAGCAAATTGATAGCAAGAAAATCAACAACATCTAAAAAGATAGATTCCATTCAATTTTTGATTGAATGCAGACTATACATTGATTACATTCTATTTACCTAGAAAGAAAACTGAAGCAACTGTATCTTCAAGAGTGATAATTGTACTGCCTTTACAGAATCTGAAAATCTGTAGATAGATAGTAAAAATGCAGGAAAGAAAAGGTGCCACCTTTTCAGAATCACCACCATCTTTAAACATGTTATCGACTTCTCTCATTACTGGCCTTGGATCTCTACCAACCTGCAACAAATAACAAGGAAACAATGATACTCTAATTTTGCAATTATTCGCAAAAGGCTTTTTAGAAAATCTGCCTTCAATTCCAAGTCAAAATTTGGTATTTCTACAACGGATAAGTTGACATTAGAGGAACTTTACCTAGAGAAATCGCGTCCTTGCTACATCCACACCATAGAGACGAGCTTCACACAAGAAACACCAGATGGACTCTTCGGTGTCGTTCAGATTGTTGGCAACATCTAATCTAAACTGCTCTGCCCCCTCCTGAAGCCTAGAATGTATGATCAGCTCCAAGTTTCAGCACAAAGAATATGAAGAACCAATTGAGAGAAATTGATACACAGCTCAACTTTACATGTCGGCATAGTAGAGCGAGAGGCCTCTCTGCCAAAGATCTGAACAAGGGAGACACAAAACCCTAAACAAATTACATCTTAATTGAACCACCGTTCCCCCCCAAAAGAACAATAGAAAACCTAGTTCCGAAAGGTGTAGAAGAATACGCACATGCGTTTTGCCGAAGATCGAGCTGAATTGCTCGATCAAACTCCGCAATTGAGCCGGCAACATCTCCCTATTCAACATTACGCACAATCGGATCATGCAGCGCAGAAGATCACGGAGCTACACAGAACAAACCCTAACGATCTTGTAATTGGCCACTAACGGATCAAATCCAAAGCCGAATCCGGAATGTAAGCCCAACAAAAAGCAAACAATCAATTTATAGAAGGGAAAAGAACTAATACAACCTCTGTAATCCAATCTCTGTTAAACCCCGAAATCTCAATTCCTCTCAAACCCTAACCTCTGTTAAACCGTAAATCAAAATTGCATTCCCAAGTGTATAGGACATGAAAACGAGAAAAGAAATCTAACCTTCCTTCTGTGGGAGGAGGAATAAAACGGGAAAATCAAAGGGGCAAAACAGAGAGCCGAGAATCGAGCCGTAAAACAAATAGGGAGAGGAAGGATGCAAGATAAAGATAGAGTAAAGGAAGAAGGAGGTGGAGGAGGAGGAGGAGGAAGGAGGGACGGCTACCACGTGGAACGGAAGAAAGAAGGAGGTGGAGGGCGTGGAGCACCAGAAGCATGAGGTGGTGGATCGATTTGCAGCAGGAGGTGGAGGTAAAAGAAGAAGCAAAGTGAAATGAACGGCTACAATTAAAAGAATCACTATGCTTTAACTAAATATAAGCAATGAGTGGCCAGGATGTAATAAGTCTGGTACTTTTATATGATGGTAGAAGCAATGAGAGGCCAGGATGTAATAAGTCTGGTACTTTTATATAATGGTAGATATATTGCATGAATCAGAGAGAGAAAATATATCATACATAGAAATTAATTCATATGTTTTAAAAAGGATTACCATGAAAATTACATTTCAAAACCAGGCAGAAATAGTCTTGTCAATTTCCATTCCTAAGCATAAACGGTTAGGTCTTGGTAGAATATCAACTTAGGAATAGCTAAACGAATTGTGAAACAGAAGCATTTACTTAAACCACTAAGGAAAAGGCCACATAATCACAAAGCACTTCACAGAATATCTGTATCATGAATCACCCTCGATATAAAATGTATGGTGAGGGAAAATTAGTGAACATAATGTATCCTGGTATCCCCTTTGCCACAACATATATTAGACAACATACTTACCGCCAAATGATGGTGATGCACTACCAAACGTAGGAGTCGTAGAAGCTCCAAAAGCAGGTGTTGATGATGCACCAAACGCTGGAGTTGAGGATAACGGCGATGAGGATTGAGTTGCACCAAATACACCAGTTGAAGTGCTACCAAATAAGGGACTTCCTGTCTGTGAACCAAAGGGATTTGGAGTGAAAGGATTACTACTTGGGTTGTTCATTTGCCCAAAAAACTGATTGGGATCCAAAAGGACTTCCAGAAGATTGCCCAAATGCTGAAACAGATCAAAGATTAATTACAAATAGAGGTTGGCACAAAGAGAAAATGAAAGAGAGACAAAGCAAAAAAACAGGAGTCCAGCTAACTGACGAAGGACTGACTGAATCATAAAATGGAGGTAGCAAATGCACCAACTCTCAAAAAGGGTGTGATGTGTTAAACAGGGGGGGCTTTTCTTTTTGCAATAATGAGCTCCCAATAATTATTTGGCAAAGACTCTCATAGCTTCGGGTAGTCAAGGTAACATTACAAGTAGAATTTACTTCAACCTGTTTTTTTTTTTTTTGATCAGATACTTCAACCTGTTAAACGTGCTTACCACTGCTTGAGCCAAACATTTTCTCTAATGGGAATCCAAACCAGCTCCAGTCACAATACTAGTGACAATCTGGGCAAACAAAGCAGAAATATTAGCAGATTTTGTAGTGTATGTACAAAGGCTCACAGATCCTACACTAGCATAACTATGCAGTTGGTAGAATTTGGGATTTATTGTAGCTGTTGGCACAAGACTGGGTGAAATTTTGAAGTAATTCCTACTTTAATATGAAAGCATTTTATATCTTCGTTCTTGATAATGCTTTAGAGCCTCTTCAGTACTTTTTTTACATCAAAGACAATGAAATGCTTCATAACATTCCTGTGTTGCATTGAAACGGAAATCATTGCAAAAGGATCAAGCAGGAAAGCCTCATTTAGGCACAAAGCAAATAAATAGACATGATAGAGATGTGTCGGTTGCTTAATATCATGTCAAACAAATCATCCAAAGAACAACAAGTACCGAGATTAAGAGACTACGCCAATATTTAAGCATGTGAAAAGGATCACAGAATTTGTATTTCAATGCAATTTCAGTTTAGGCCCTAATCTAGATTACACTTGAATCCTAATAACAACATTACGATACAGAGAAGATAAACTACAACGGGAAATAACAAGTCGTGTCATCTGAAGCCAAAGGATTGAAAACCGTAGGATTCCGATCACGCAACTTCAACAAACCACAAATCAAACCTAAAATCAAGCTTGTTAACGGATCTTAGAGTCTCGAACCAGAGAGATAGTCCCTAATTCCGATGAACACGACGATACGCGAGCGAGTCTTAATTTCGCAACGGAGTCTTACCTTAGAAGAAGGCTGAGTTTCTCGGAATCGATTTCTCGCTGTCGAGAGGGCGCCGGAGAAAGGGGGGACGGCGTGGGGAAGGGGGAAGATGAGGGGTGAGGAGAGGAAAGAGAAAAAAGACGAAGGCTAGAAGAAGGGAAAGACGATCGCAGTGGGATTTGAACCCACGACCTTTAGATTCGGAGTCTAACGCGATATCCACTTCGCTATGCGATCTCTCCATACACTTTTTGCTAGTTGTGCTCATACACCCCCAATTCAGACATCTCATAGAGACGACAAAGTTGAGCCCTGAAAGCGACTTCTACACTTGGAATTTTCTCTCACACACCTACCGATCTAGTAATTCCACTGAGTCTGATCTCAGCCCCTTAGTTAGGTAACAACCTAGATTCATATAAAATAAAAAAGACAATTGAAATCACAAATCGAAATAAAGGAAAATTGAATGGATCTGGTGAAATGGACTCACCGCTTAAGCCGTGAGATCTTCTATATTATAGAGCGTCGTCAATCGGATCTCAAAGGGGCGACGGCGAGTCGGCGACAATCACCTTAGAGAAAAGGAGAAACTGGGAAGGCGTCGGAGGAGTGGAAAGAGGGAGGAGACGGTAAAATTATAGACGGCTTCCATTTGGGCCGTAAAGAGTAGTATGGGCTTAATCTAGGCCGAAAAGGGTATTAATCCAAAACATATATCACTATGTTGTATAAAATAGAGAGGCGCTCAGGAGAAGTACGTTTTAGGGGGACTAAAGAGTCTTAATCATGATCGTTAGATTAACTTAAATCATGGGAAGATAAGGGAGGTTTACAATAAGAAAATATGGGGGGAGTACGCAGTAATCTATGATTTGAATTCAATTTAGAAGTTCTGAATTTTAAGGCGGAAGTTAAATATTAACAATTAAAATTTGAATTCAATTTGGAGGTTTCGAATTTTAAGAGGGAAGTTAAAAATTAACACTTAGGATAAAAATCAGATAGAAATGTGCAGATTTTGATTGCAATTTCCATAATAATCAAATCCAAAACCGTCATCCACGATTTTTTTTTATACATGTGCTTTTGAATTGAATTAGAACGTATGATGTTTTGCATAAGTGTGCAGCGATTTAAAAACTTTCATACAAAGATTGCATAACAAAAATGACGATGCAAGTGACAAATTAATATACAAAATGCAACAACTTGTTGAATATTTTGCATTTGTTATGTTGAACAACTTTCAAACGAATAGTTAATAACAAAACAAGTCATGACATTGTGAAAACAAGAATACAATACGTAAAATGAAACAAAATTAGACATAATTTGCATTCAGAAAGTGATAATAAGCATGGGTACAGAATTGAAAAACTTCGAAATACATAGTGAATAACACAACAATTCAGGACTTTGCGAAAAACAACAAATCAACCTACAAAATGTAACCAATTTAACACGATTTTGCATAAAGGGCGAAAGTCACCAATCAACAACATGAACACTTCAATATACAAAATGCAATAAATTATTGACAGTTTTGCATTCAAAAAGTCATAATAAGTTTGTATAGAGATTTGAAAGACTTTCATACAAAGATAGAATAATAAAAATGACGATTCAAATGACAAATCACTATACAAAATGCAACAACTTGTTGAATATTTTGCATTCATTAGGTAATAATAATTGTTTGTAATGATTTCAAAAACTTTCAAATGAATAGTTAATAACAAAACAAGTCATGACATTGCGAAAACAACAATACAATATGTAAAATGCCACAAAATTAGACATAATTTGCCTTTAGAAAGTGATAATAAGTATGGGTAACGATTTATAAAACTTTGAAATACATAGTGAATAACACAACAATTCATGACTTTACGAATAACAGCAAAACAATCTACAAAATGCAACATATTTAACACGAATTTGCATAAAGGACGAAAGCCATCTATAAACAACAACTTACTTTGTTCTGAATGTAATCCTTTTCTTCCTCAAAAAAAAATGTAATCCTTTTCAATAATTATCCCCAAAATAGATTTCTAGAACCGAAAATAAACAAATTTATAGCTAGTAACTTTAAATCACACTCGCATTTGAACATTGATGATTAGATTTTTATAAAAAAAATCATTCTTTACTCAATTGAAACAAAAACCCTAGAATTTGGGAATGAATTTCATACAACTAACATCGTGGTCATAAATCTACTGAAAATTACGTTTGCATACTATAGTTTTCACAATAACTTAGAAATATGTACAAACCTTATGAACTTCAATCGGGCAAAACGCTAGAATTAAGATTGCAATCTCGTCTTCGTTGAACCATATGCGATCGTTCCTCAAGTCGTCACAAAATAGAATGAAGAAGGGAACTGAAATTGCTTGAAAAGTGCATAAAATTATGTCGAAAATAGGTGTTGGATCGTGAATAATGGAGGAAGAAGGATGCAATTGATTATGGAGAGTTCATTACCGAGATTTGGGCATTTGATTAATATTAAAAAGGAAAGAATAGTTTGGAGGGCAATTTATGTTACATAAATTAATGTAACAATGTACTTAAGAGATTAATACTTTTGCCTTTCAAGGTGGGTCAATTTTCGGACCAAGCAGTAAGCATTGAGCAACAAGTGACTATGGAGTATGGAGTATCTTAATTGACAGTTTCTCAAAACCTAATTGTACATCTAGTTTTGGTAATACCGAACGGAGCCTTAAGCGTTTTTGAGTTAGAGTAGAACATTAATTTTGTATGCCATTTTTAGCATCAAGCCATTGCCGTTTTGTGCCTTTTTTTTTAGCATTGAGCCATTGGCGGAGCTTCTTAAGACAATTACGTTATGCATTAGGATTTTGACCAAAAACACGTTATGCATTTGGATTACATATGATTATGCATTACTAATTTATAAAGCATATGCATTATATCATATGATTATTGCATTACAAATTTTACAAATTTATGCATCATTATATACATTTACGATTATGATCACAAAAGTATTCTTGGGCGGCTTTTAGATTTGGTGGGTGTACATTGGCAAAAAAAATTTTTTTAGACAGTACATTAGGCAACTTGAGTACTTGACATAAGAAATTACGGGGTTGACTAGCCCAAAAAAAACATTATGAAGTGGCATTTTAAACTTGGTTATGGAATCCACATAGACTAACCAAATTTCAGAAACTCTGTCCCCGGTGATAATAAATCTGTTGTTGCCACGGTTATATGATCTCTAGTTAGATTGAACGAAGACGAAGGCTAGAAGAAGGGAAAGAGAACAACAACAGCAACAAGCAAAAACAAGGACGACGATCGCAGTGGGATTTGAACCCACGACCTTTAGATTCGGAGTCTAACGCGATATCCACTTCGCTATGCGACCTCTCCATACACTTTTTGCTTGTTGTGCTCATACACCCCCAATTCAGACATCTCATAGAGACGACAAAGTTGAGCCTTGAAAGCGACTTCTACACTTGGACTTTTCTCGCACACACATACCGATCTAGCAATTCCACTGAATCTGATCACAACCCCTTTGTTAATTAGGTAACAACAATCTAGATTCATATAAAATAAAAAATTCAATAGAAATCACAAATCGAAATAAAGGAAAATTGAATGGATCAGGTCAAATGGACTCACCTCTTAAGCCGTGAGATCTTCTATAATATAGAGCGCCGGTGATCGGATCTCAAAGGGGCGACGACGAGGCGGCGACAGTCACGTTGGAGAAAAGAGAAGCTGGGAAGGCGTCGGAGGAGTGGAAAGAGGGAGGAGACGGTAAAATTATAGACGGCTTCCATTTGGGCCGTAAAGAATATTATGGGCCTAATTTTGGCCGAAAAGGGTATTAATCCAAAACATAGAGCCTTAATCATGATCGTTAGATTAACTTAAATCAAGGGATGATAAGAGAGGTCTACGATAAGAAAATATGGGGGGAGTACGCAGCAATCTATGATTTGAATTCAATTTGGAAGTTCCGAATTTTAAGGCGGAAGTTAAATATTAACAATTAATATTTGAATTCAATTTGGATGTTTCGAATTTTAAGGGGGAAGTTAAAAACTAACAATTAGAATAAAAATCAGATAAAAATGTGGAGATATTGATTGCAATTTCCATAATGATCAAATCCAAAATCGTCATCCACGATTGTTTTTTTATACATGTGTTTCTGAATTGAATAAGAACGTATGATGATTTGCATAAGAGTATATAATGGTTTGCACAATAGGAAATACCAATTTCAAATTGGGTTGAATAAGTATTCATTTTACCGCTAATAACTTTTAATTATTGATTGAATAATTACATATCAAATTGAAGATGAATACTAAAAAATGAGGATTGAATATAAGCATTGCATAATATAATGTATTACATGAATACAAAAAAATAGGATAACATCCCGAACAGTGAATTTGAATAAGTACATCCATTAATTTGAATAAGGACACACAAATGAGAAAAATTGATCATTGTCATTGTCTTCAACCTCCATCCATCTTGAATAATTGTATAGCATAACGAATGTAAGTGAATAACAAAATACACATAAATGAGTAACACTTTTCAGGACAAAATAATGTTTTGAATAACAATAATTGAACTTAAGAAATGTAACGAATAGAATACCATTTTGCAACCACCAAGTGATAATAAGTGTGTATAATAGTTTGAAAAACTTTAAAACCTATAATGAATAACAAAACAAGTCATGACGTTGCGAATAATAACAATTCCATATAGAAAATTCAATAACTTGTTGACAGTTTTGCATTCAGAAAGTCATAATAAGTGTGTAGTGATTTAAAAACTTTCATACAAAGATTGCATAACAAAAATGACGATGCAAGTGACAAATCACTATACAAAATGCAACAACTTGTTGAATATTTTTCATTTATTATGTGATAATAATTTTTGTAATGATTTGAACAACTTTCAAACGAATAGTTAATAACAAAACAAGTCATGACATTGTGAAAACAAGACTACAATACGTAAAATGCAACAAAATTAGACATAATTTGCATTCAGAAAGTGATAATAAGTAAGGGTACAGACTTGAAAAACTTCGAAATACATAGTGAATAACACAACAATTCAGGACTTTGCGAATACCAACAAATCAACCTACAAAATGTAACCAATCTAACACGACTTTGCATAAAGGACGAAAGTCACCGATCAACAACATGAACAATTCAATATACAAAATGCAATAACTTATTTGACAGTTTTGCATTCAGAAAGTCATAATAAGTTTGTATAGAGATTTGAAAGACTTTCATACAAAGACAGAATAATAAAAATGACGATTCAAATGACAAATCAATATACAAAATGCAACAACTTGTTGAATATTTTGCATTCATTATGTAATAATAATTGTTTGTAATGATTTGAAAAACTTTCAGACGAATAATTAATAACAAAACAAGTCATGACATTGCGAAAACAACAATACAATATGTAAAATGCCATAAAATTAGACATAATTTGCCTTTATAAATTGATAATAAGTATGTGTAACGATTTGAAAAAATTTGAAATACATAGTGAATAACACAACAATTCATGACTTTACGAATAACAGCAAAACAACCTACAAAATGCAACAAATTTACATGAATTTGCATAAAGGACGAAATCCATCTATAAACAACAACTTACTTTGTTCTTAATGTAACCCTTTTCAATAATTATCCCTAAATAGATTTCTAGAGCTGAAAATAAACAAATTTATAACTAGTAACTTTAAATCACACTCGCAATTGAACATTGAAGATCAAATTTTTGCAAAAAAAATCATTCTTTACTCAATTGAAACATCAACCCTAGAATTTGGGAATGAATTTCATACAACTAACATCGTGGTCATAAATCTACTGAAAACTACATTTGCATACTATAGTTTTCACAATAACTTAGAAATATCTACAAAACTTATGAACTTCAATCGGGCAAAACGCTAGAATTAAGATTGCAATCTCGTCTTCGTTGAACCCTATGCAATTGTTCCTCAAGTCGGCACAGTGTAGAATGAGGGGAACTGAAATTGCTTGAAAAGAGCATAAAATTATATCAAAAATAGGTGTTGGATCGTGAATAATGGAGTAAGAAGGATGCAATTGATTATGGAGAGTTCATTAGTGAGATTTGGGGGATTTGATTAATATTAAAAAGGAAAGAATAGTTTGGAGGGCAATTTATGTTATATTAATTAATGTAACAATGTACTGAAGAGATTTATACTTTTTCCCTTCATGGTGGGTCAATTTTCGGACCAAGCAGTAAGCATTGAGCAACAAGTGACTATGGAGTATGGAGTATCTTAATTGACAGTTTCTCAAAACTTAATTGTACTTCTAGTTTTGGTGATACCGAACCGAGCCTTAAGCGTTTTTGAGTTAGAGTAGAGCATTAATTTTGTATGCCATTTTTAGCATCAAGCCATTGCTGTTTTGTGTCTTTTTTTAGCATTGAGCCATTGGCGGAGCTTCTTAGACCAATTATGTTATGCATTAGGATTTTCACCAAAAACGCGTTATGCATTTGGATTACATATGATTATGCATTACAAATTTAAAAAGCATATGCATTATATCATATGAATATTGCATTACAAATTTATGGATCATTATATATATTTACGATTATGATCACAAAAGTATTCTTGGGCGGCTTTTAGATTTGGTGGGTGTTCATTGCCAATTTTTTTTTGGCAGTACATTAGCAAACTTGAGTACTTGACAAAAGAAATTACGGGGTTGATTAGCCAAAAAAAACATTCTAGCTGATGTGGCATTTTAAGCTTGGTTATGGAATCCACATGGACTAACCAAATTTCAGAAACTCTGTCCCCGGTGATAATGTATCTGTTGTTGCCACGGTTATATGATCTCTAGTTCAATTGAACAAAGACGAAGGCTAGAAGAAGGGAAAGAGAACAGCAACATCAACGAACAAAAACAAGCACGACGATCGCAGTGGGATTTGAACCCACGACCTTTAGATTCGGAGTCTAACGCGATATCCACTTCGCTATTCGATATCCACTAATTATATAATCAAGTTTAAAGTTTCTTAATATATAGAAAAACTCGATTTTGATTAATTAGTTAAGTAAAAACAATAATTTTTGCACCAAATATGGGATTTTTGTATCATTGTGGATGATGATGCATTGATGCACAATTGCGTTTTTATAGGGCTGAACATAAATCTTCAATAGGCGGTCGAAGCCATGAGAAACAGTGCCGCCATGTATGCTATCCCACTCGCTCTTATATATCTTCGTGTTGGCTTGAAGTGGTTGTTAAATTCCCGACTCCTCGATCCCGACAACGGAGACGGTGAGAAAGCGGGAGGTGAGCATGGTGGCCGGAATACGATAATGTGTTGATCATGGTGTAATAAGTTAAGATGGCGGCCTTGGGGATACAACAATTCTAAAGAGGAAGAGAGAGTAGGAATATTAGCGATTTTTTTAATTAAATGAATTATGTAAATGACACATGTAAATGACATAGACAAATATATATGACGTGGATTAATCCATAAGATGTGGCATAATTAATAAATAAACATTATGTGATGTGGATCAACGATGTATTGACACGTGTAAAAATTCAATGTGGCGTAACGTGAGAACAACATGTGTCTTAATCCTAGGTGGCGCAATGAGGAGGCTTTACTTCTTAGTGGTTTTAAATATATATAATAGATTGAGAAGTAAGGAAAATGGATAATGGTCATCGCCCATAGATTCTTTAGTTGTTGAAAGTTGCTTTACATTCTTCAAATATTAGATCCCTTGACTTTTCTTCTTATCTATTTATTGTCCCCTCCGTCCCATATTGTTTGTCCCTTTTCCTTCACAAATTACGAAGGAAGAGAGACAAGCAATATGGGACGGAGAGGGAGTAGTATTTTTTAGAACAAAACTCGGTTCCTAATAACATAATGAACAACTTATGGTGATGGTATTAACCTATTTCTTCACAAAATTGGTGAAATTTAACTTTCTTAACCTTAATCATACAGTCTCTAAATAACCAAGTTTTTTTGGGTGAACTCTAATTAACAAAGTTTTTTTTTTGAATGGAATGTAAAAATATATTAAGAGAGAGCAATATTTACATCAAAAATCATTGTTTCCAGGGGAACAAAAACTGGAAGCAAGAGACCACGAAAAACTAAGGATGGCTGCTAGGGGATTATGGTGCCACGAGCAGCAATACAGTTTTTCAGGTGAACAATGATACGGCGCGCACAAGAATGAGGACTACTATGGGTGTTATTAAAGACCGCATCGTTGCGAGCGTACCAAACAAAATAGACGAAGGATGAGATGGTAGCATAAAGGAAGCGAGGCTTGAGGTTACGGGACTGGCGATGATGGTGGATCCATTCCATCCAAGAGTAGAGGTTCTTGGCCCTATGGACAACATTGAGGTAGTCCAAAACGTCAGAGAGAACCGCCTTCGTGAAAGCACAACCCTCCCAAAGGTGCTGATCAGATTCGGGGGCAGAATGGCAGAGAGCACATGAGAGGTCATCGATGTGGAGCCATCGGGAGACACGGTCTTTAGTGGGGAGACGTTGATGCAGCGCCATCCAAGTGATGAAGGAGCGTTTGGGTGTGTGGAGACCGTTCCAGATTTTCTATCCATAGCCCGCGGAGCAACCACCCAAACTGAGTCGTGCACAAGGTGATGGCGAGTAATCCAACGAGTCCAAACATTGCTCGAACCCTCAGTCAAATAAAATTTGCGCCATGCAAGCTTGATTCCAAGAAAGGAGCTCCTTGAATCCCAAACCACCCTCATCCAACGGAAGGCAGACCGTGGAACAAGCAATGGGGCTCTTTTTGGAGGAACACGTGTCGGACCAAAGAATGGATCTGAAGATGGAAGTAACCTTGTCGAGGACCTCCTTGGGAAAGAGCAAGACCCTGCACCAAAAAGTAACCTTGCAGAGTTGAAGCCGTCGGGGCCCGGGGTTTTGTTAGGATTGGTATCAAAGAGGGCTTGGAGGATCTCAAGAGGAGAGACGGGAGCGATCAGAGGAGAGGAAGAGTGGTCATCCAAAAAGGGACCTTCAAACATGGAGTTCTCAGGGAAGTTAGGAGCAGGCGTTGAGGTGCCAAGAAGCTGGGAGAAATAGATCACAATATGGTCATCAAGATCAGAGGCGGTGGTGAGCTCTCTACCTTGGGAGTCAACCAAGGAGGTAATAAAATTCATCGATCGACGCTTCTTGATCGAGTTGTGGAAAACAGAGGAGCAGGAGTCTCCTCCTTTAAGCCAGTTCAATTTGGATTGTTGGCGGAGCATAGCTTTGAGAGAGGCAGAGTCAGTTGCAATGGACTCAACATGGTCTCGCCCTTCAACATGAAGCGATGGATTAAAGGGATCAGCAAAGACAGCCTTCTAAACAGCGAGAAGAGCTTCTTTATTGTCTTTATGCGGCTACAGATGGTGTTAGAGGAGCCCTTGCCGAGGCGCTTAAGCTTGTGCTTGAGATCTTTGAGTTTGGAAACAATGCGGAACATGGCACATCCAGTATAATGGCCATTCCAAGATTCCTTCCATAGAGGAGAAGAGGTCATGAGAGGCCCAATCGTTGTTGAAACGGAAAGAGGCAGAGCACCTGGATTGGGAGGTAGACATCCTGACAACAATAATCGGACTATGATCGGAGATGCCGGGATTTCCAAAGTGAGCTCGCACAAGCGGGAAAGAGGATAGCCACTGGGAGTTGATGATGACTCGATCGAGCTTACACCAAACACGGTTGCCATTGATTTGTATGTTGCTCCAAGTGAATTTAGCGCCATTGTAGTTCATATCGAAGAGGCCAGAACGGTCAAGGCAGTTGCTCAACTCACTAGATGGGGGGGGGGAGCAGGGGGGCCTTTATTAGAGAGCTTCTCACTGGGGTTGAGAATGACATTGAAGTCGCCGACGACAACCCAAGGGTCAGTGATGGAAACACTGAGATCGCGGATGCCTTGCCAGAGGGGAGCACGGGCGGAGGGGTTGTTATAAGCGTAGACAAAGGTGACAAGGAACTCAGACCCTATGCAGAGGTCTTGAACAGAGCAATGAATGAGCTGATCGGTGGTCTGGAGGAATGAGAGAGAGATCAGTCTGGGATTCCAAAGGATGAGGACACGAGCATAGGAGGAGCTCTGGGCATTGGAGTAGGAGTTCCAAGAGTGAAGGAGCTGATGAGAAATAACGTCAAGGTTGGAAGAGGAGACATGGGTTTCAAGTAAGGCAATGAGGTTGAGAGAATGAAGATGAACGAGGTCTCGGACAACATCTTGTTTGGAAGGATGGTGGAGACCTCATACATTTCAGCAGCCTAAGATTTCGTTATACATTAGGACGAGTGCGATAGAGAGAGGTGCTTCTAGCGCGACTATGGGAGTCAAGAGAACGACTGGGGGGAGGTGGAAGGGAGGAAGAGCTTCGGAGCGGGGCGGAGACCTTATTGACCACAAGAGGGATGCTTTGAGCTGGGTGAACGGTATGAGGAGAAGAGGGGCTAGGCTGGACAGGGGAGGAGGGGGCGTTACCAGAGGGGGTATTGCCTGAGGTGTCAAGGGGGGGTACAGAGGTGGTTGTTGAATTTTGAGGAGCTGCTGGAAGAGAGGGAGTGGGGAGAAGGGGTGGGAGATTAGAGGCGGGAGGCTGGCGCCTTTGGGGCCGATTTTGAGGATGTTGACGGACAGGCGGCGGGCGGGGGCCTGGGCAACTGGCTGCATCATGGCCAAAGGCCTTGCATTTAGGACAGAGGGAAGGAATCCAGTCGTAAAGGAGCGGCTGGGTAATAACCTCATTGCGGGGCCCTGGGAGGGTGATTTCTTTGAGGAGTTCACAGTTAGTAGAAACCTCCACAAGGATCCGAGCAAAGGAGACGCGATCTTCATACGCAGTATGTTTGTCCATGATAAGAGGTTTGCCTAGAGCAGAACCGATGCGGCCCAACATGTGGTCCGACCAAAATCTAACATCCAGGTTAGGAACAGTGACCCAAATTGGGATGGCATCGAGACAAAATAGGTCGAGAGGCATACCGGCATGCCATTTTCTCAGAATCAACGATTTCATGCCGGGGAGCATCCAGGGTCCTCGTTCAAGGACAAAGGTCAAGTCGACTTCCTTGGAAAAATGAAAGATGAATAACCCATTGTTGTTCAAAATGCTTTTTGGGAAGACAACACCAGTCCAGTTTGCTTGAACAAAACCTTCCATATCTTTGAAGGCAAATCCACCGCCCAAGAGAGCACCAACAATGGTGAGGCTCCATTTATCAATTTGGTCTGCGACATCTTCATCAGTGAAAGGGACAATGCCATTTTGGAGCTCTTCGACGAAATGGAGCGCTAGATTGGATCTAGGCTTTGAGGAGGAGCCAGAGACGACTTTAGCGAAGGAAGGAGGGGGAGGAGGCGCCGCCAGCTGGGAAGGAGCAGCAGCCTCCGCAGAGGAAGCGGGAAGGCTCGGAGACGGAGCTGCAAGAGCAGGGAGAGACAGGGCAGAAGGCGACACAGCCGGAGACGGAGCTGCGGGAGAAGCGAGAGGGAGGGAGTCGGCGGTCGGGAGGGCCTGGGAAGAAGGAGAGGGAGCCGGCGAGGGAGAAGGAGGAGTTGCCTTCAAGATGCGGGAGATAACGCTCCGAAATTGCTCTTCGGAGACCGGCTCGAAGGCGGCACTCGAGGAGGAGCTTGAAGGGGAAGGGGTGGATGGGACAAGGGTGTAGGGGACAAGGGTGGGAGCATCGGGGTCGGGAGGGATGTCGGCGATTTTCTTAGAGCGGGTTTCGCGGGACCTGGACATTGAAGCTGCCGGCGAAGGTGCCAGAAGGGAAGCGGCGGCTAGGGTTTGGGCAGGAAGGGGGTCGCACTTTAGGACGCGCGTGAGGCGCGTTCCTCACTCATCGTAGCAACCCACTTTTTTCAAAAACTCTAAATAACCAAGTTGAATGAGAGAGATTTTACGCGGTACGATCAATACCAGTTGGCTCCAAGTTGAGTGGGCCCCGCCTGGATTGCCAGGTTCAACCTTTCCTTCATTAATGATGATGATTCAACACAAACCGAAACAGAGCACTGAGCCGGCCACTCATCCAAAGCAAAAACACTCTCTTGACATGGACCATAGTTGGCGGTAGGCCCCGCACCACCTCGGCGGCCGCCTCTCTGTTCCTTCCTGGCTCCCTCGTTCTCAATTCTCATCTTGTAGAATGAGGGCACGCCCAGCAATATAGAGGGCGAGATGTAATCAATACGCATCATTTTAAACCGTGTCACGTTCACAAAATCGCTTTCAGACATGGGAATACCATGGGGCGACGTCGTGGTGATAAAGAGAGGCCAGACGGCGGGCGAGCCGGCCCTTGTCACTATCAACTGCCCGGACAAAGTCGGCATCGGCTACAACCTCCGCCGGACTACTCTTGAGTTTGGCCTCGGCTGCAACCTCTGCCGGACTACTCTCGAGTATGTATGAATAACTCCATGGGTTTCTTTGTTTCTTGTGAAGATGTTTTGACAGACGAAAGATGGTGCTACATAATGTTGTGGGTCGTTCCTCACACTAGTTCAATCGCCGTTGCCTAGTCAAGCTTAGAGGCTCGGCTGCTATCTGAGTGCCCCTCGTGTTTGATCCCCTTCTAGACTGGTCAACATCCTACTGCCTCAACTACTTCTCCTATGTATATGCTCAAGCTATTTTGCATTGATCAGAAATGAACTCCTACATGGTAATCATCTTTGGATAAGTTTGCCTTTGAAAAGAGTTTTTGATGCGATGGTCTGCTGATTTGTACCTCTTTTAATTTCGATTGTAGCCGTTACCCAAGTTCTTTGTGAGCTAGAGCTCACGATTCAAAGGGTGAAAGTGATGACTAACCCTGATGGCAAGGTCTTGGATCTCTTCTTCATCACTGATGGATTGTCAGTATTGTTTCCCGGTTTGTGTCGTTCTTATGTGTCTTGATTGTGTTGGGACGATGTTAAGGACTCCTTTGTACTAAACATTGTACCCATAACAACCGTCCCTTAGTTTTGATGTAACAAACTCATTTTGATCTAATAAGTTGTCCAAGTATATCCCAGGAACGCAGGTCATGAAAAAGGACAACAAGTGGTGGACGTCCCTAAGTCATTAGGACACTATCATCAATAGAGAAGAACACGAATGAGTTCTTACGAGTAGAGGACACAGTCCACGACGAGTAAGAACGCGAGTGCAAACGTCAGAGTTCTTCTAAGGTTGACGACACAATGACATCATCCTACCAAGCTTTGATCATAGACTCCACGTGGAAGCCGATCCTGTAGCCAAGTTCTACAGCTGTTGCCAGGAAGCTTCCTTCACCACCGTCAAGGACACGTGGAAGCCGATCCTTGTTGCAACGTCTCAAAGGGCATGATCGTTAGAGGAAAGACACCCTTCCCCAAGTCACTATAAATACCCCCTCGGGTATTTATTGTGACATACGCTTCTCAGAGAATATTTAGAGCGATTGTCAGATCTCAAAGAACACCAAGAACTCATCAAGAACAGTGAGGAGCTAGGTGTTAGATCGAGTGAGAAGCAAAAATCTAAACCAAAACCTGTTTGTAAAAGAAAAGAAAAGAAGTCCTAAGGGATGTGTGAGTAGCGTCCTTAGAGATTGAGTCAGGTTACAAGTAGTCGGCTTAAAGGAGTTTGCTAGTGGACTTAGTGACGGACACTAAGTGTCAGAGAATTGTAAACTCGCCGTAACTGTGTAAGGACTCTCAATAATAAAAGGAAGAAAAGCTATTCGAAAATCCTCCAAGGAGATACAGGTTTACTCTCAAGGACTACTTTAGTCTTGAGAGGTTCCTCTATAAATATCTGAGTTCCTTTTCATTATCGTCTTACCTATTTAGTTTTTCAAGTACTTCAATTCCACTGCACTAAGGGACGCTCCCAAAGAACGCCCTTAGAAGTTTAACTAACGTACTTTCGATCCAACAGATTGATATGTGACTGTAAAACGTCTTGACAACATCTCAGAAATCTCTTACACACGAAGAAGAGGCGTGACGACACCTGTAACCGAATTCGCTTGGTTGTAGGAGACAACTGCATCACATATGAACTCGAGTTGGCCGGTTCAGAATATGGGCATCAACAACAATCTTCATCGTCCTTCTTTCCAGCAATTTCCAGAGATACAATAAGGAACCTATTAGGAAAAGAACCTCCTCGTCCACAATCTCTTAAACACGAAATCACCATAGACAATTTCTTAAGTCCAGCACACACCCTGCTTCAAGTGCGTTGCATTGATCAGAAGGGTCTCCTATATGACATTCTTAGAACATTCAAGGACTTAAACATCACGGTACTTTTAACCACGTTCTTCCAACAATTACGTTTCCCTAATATCTTCATACAAAAGTCTAATGGATTAAAGCTTGTTCAATCAGATGACTTATGGAAGATTCTCCCCTAGTGCGACGGGAACCCGAGACATGGATCTTTTCATCCAGCAAAATGATGGGTGTAAAATTGTGGATTCAGACGCTCAAGTCGTTTTGTGCGCAAGACTTAAAGAGGAGACACTGCACTCTTTACGGGTCATAATAGTGGATCTTGGTCCTGATACCAAGCTCTTGGTGGCTAACCCGGTTGAGCTATCAGGAAAAGGAAGGCCTCGGGTTTTTCTTGATGCCACATTTGCACTCAAGTCATTGGGATATGCATCTTCTTAGTAAGCACTTAATCCAATACATCAATCAACTCTCAATTTCAAAGGCAATGATCTCCTATCAATAAACTCCTTGTACTCTATAGGCTGAAGTAGGAAGACATTCGTTCGAGGACCGAGGATGGGAAGTGTACCGATTTCTTCTAGTTGATCGGCCTGAAGTCCCTTCAGCAAGCAGCAAAACAAGGGAGAAGATAGTGGATAGAGTTTGGAAGACACTAATGGGCTGGTAACCAAGATCGTGTTTTGTACACCTTTTCTGTTTCCTACAGTTTCCATGAGATGCATAGAAGTTGAGGTTTGAATCCATCTGTATTCTCAACAATGCACAAAATTTCCAAGTTCAGGAAATAGAATTATAAAAATACTTTTCATGTGATGATAATAGAGGTAGAAGAAAAGCAAAAATGTGTAGCTCAGAGAAGCGCTCCAACATGTACATCCTAACCCTAACCGGCGACGGCGAGCACCGTCTCAACCCAAACCTAATCTCCTCCATCAGATCCGCCCTCTCTCATATCAAATCGGAGATCTCCGGCCAGAGGCGGCGGCGCGCTCATCACCACCGCTCACGGAAAGTTCTTCTCTAACGGCTACAACCTAGGCTGGGCGTTCTCCTCCTCTCCTCACTCCCCGGCCACCATGAAGAAAAACATGATCCAGACGTTGTCAAATCTCCAATCTCTGGTCCGCGACCTGATCTCGTTGCCGATGCCGACAGTCGCCGCCGTCATGGGACACGCGGCGGCGGCAGGGATGATACTCGCGCTGAGCAACGATTACGTTGTGATGAGGAGCGATAGAGGATTCCTGTAGATGAGCGAGCTGGAATTGGGGCTCAAGATCCCTAGGTGGTTTATGGCGGTGGTCCGGGGAAAGATAGCACAGCTGGGGGATTGGCGGGATGTTCTGTTGGCGGCGGAGAAGGGATTGGAGATCGGTGTGGTGGATGAGGCTTATGTCGGGGCGGAGGAGATGGTCGCCGGAGCGATTAGGCTGGCGGAAGAGGCGGCGGCTGCTGGTGACGAGGCGTATGACAGGAGGAGGAGGAGGTTGCTCCGAGAGGTGGTTGAGGAGATTGGGTTTAATGAGACGGTGGAAGGGGAAGACGATCCGCCGATTGAGCTTCCGAGTTCGGCTCCAATACGTACGAGCGTAGTTTCCCGGATTTGATTTGAGTTGAAATGTGTGAATGGGATTCAAGCTTCAAACCAAGTCAATAGACCACACTTGTCAATATTTTTTATTTTGGTCAAGGAACACCTGTCAATCTGGAAGGTTCCTTGGGAACTTGGTACAATCTTTCATGACATTCACAACATTCCTCGAAGATTCATACAGGTCAAGATCTTCCATTACTTTCGAGAATGTAACCAAGCCACAAACTTTCTGGCCAAACATGATATTCCAGACTCACTACAACAGCTTCATTAATTCATCTCCCTCATCAAGGACGACTGTAAACCCTAATGCCTAGACTCCGGAAACATTAATTCTCCTGAAGGAGTTTAGTAAAATCATCCGAAAGGATGATCTAGGCTGGCCCTACTTTAGAAAGGGAGCCTAATGTTTACCTTGTGCAAAAAAAAATAATGGTCTAATCGTCAAAGTCCCTACTTATCAAAACAAAAGAAAGGGAAATTCTGTCAATTTTTTCAGTGACTTCTTTTATCCGACACTAATTAATCAAATGAAAGAAGCTAGATGTATCACACTCTTGCATTGTTGGTCTCTTGGATGGCATGTCACCTTACCTTACTCATGCAATTTTACAGAAAACAATTGTAAGAGCAAATATTAACAAGGTATAGCAAGAAATTCGTCTCTTGCATTTTTGTGTGAAGGATTAAACTCAATAACTGCATTTCATACATTTAGCTTATACTCTTATTAATGAAACCTTGACTAGCTATAGCTTCAATATACCACACCCGCGAAACACTATATAGTATATGCTCTCTGTAAAACTCATCACTACCTCGTAAGGGCGTTGAGACCATAGCATGTTAAACGAAAGCGCCGCTTTCTCTAGAGTGTTGTCACACAGCTGCCCGCCTAGAAAAGCCACTTGCTCTGTAGTGTTGTCACACAAGATAAGCACACCGCCCGCCTGCTGGCCGGACGAATCGAAGTTCTCTTTGGTCAATTGTCCACCCAATCAAGTGCAAAAAACACAGTAGAATCACGCAATGCAAGCTGCTGGTGTGCTTCCTGCCCACGAGGAAAGAAAGAAGAGCGACAAAGTTCAGATTTGACTGTTTGCAGTATGGGAGCAGATTACCCAAAAAATCCCTGGGAACAATGAAAAAAAAAAGATATCTCGGTAATGAAAACTGTAGGAGGCTGTATTGGCGAGATCCAACGGTAAACTGCAACCCAAAAGAAAAACCGCATGGAAGTCCGAGGACCTTTAGTCTTTTACCCTACCCCTGAACCAACAGCCTTCGCGCCAAGCAAGATCTGCACGTCTCCTTGGTCAGACCATCCAGTTTGATGAGCTGAACCTTCTGAAAGAGGCCAACCGTCATACCAAAACCTTCTGCCAAGGTTGAGGCTGGACAAAGATTAAGGAAGAGAACAAATCCTTTTAAATGACATTTTATATATGGGGGGGGGGGCTCACTCTTACATAGCGGGGAGCAGTCTAACCCGCTCCAACACGCTTCATGGCATGGTTTTGGCTCAGAAGAGAACTCTCTGGACTCTTACTTAGAGCTTTCCTTCCAATCTCTATCTCATTCAATAGTTAGAAAACGGGATTTCTTTTTTTTTCGGTTTAGATCACACATGGCCAAACAAACCCGAACTATGACAGTAAAGATCTGCTTGTTGAAAGCCTTAAAGCGAGCTACTTGAACTAGTAATGAAACTTCCAAATTTTCTTTTAAAGGTTTCCAAGAGCTTCGCGGTTGGTGCAGTACAAAGATAAGATATTATGAGGGAAAGAGTTTTGCTTTATAGATGGCAGCAGGCAATTAGATTGGATCGGCTACCGAGGTTCAAATTTAAACTAATTCCTTGCGTTAGAAACCGCAGGAGCAGCTTTCCCACTTTCACTTTCTGGCGGGAAAAAGCATCAAACATAAAAAGAACACTCACTTGGAAAGGGAAGGGTGAATTTAGTTAGGGGCTAGACAGCGTGACGATAGTAAGTCTTCGCCTTGAACTGCCACCGATACATGCGTACTCCTTTTCCCTTCCAACCATCGGGGATGGGGACAGGGTATTGGTTTTTCTAGTCCTCCAACTATCCCTGCCTAATCTAGTTGATTGATGATCTTTTGGAAAGAAATTGCAAAACCAAATGATCGTGAGCGAGTACAATATAGGGTGTATAGAGCAACCATCCCCTCCCCTGTTAATTAGCTTCCTTCTTATTGAAACCTACCTTTATTCACCGTTATCGGTGAACTATCATTTCAATTTGATTTGATGCGTTATTAATATAAATAGGCCTTTGAAGTTTTTCGATTTGGATAGGATCGCTGGCTATGGAGAACAGGCTTTGGGAACTTGCCTTGCTTTCACTTGAGATAAAGTGGATCCTTTACGCCGTTTCTAATCAAGTGCCTCTGTGATATGATAAAGCAAGGATTCTTCCTAGTGGAAAGCGTCAGTTAAAAACCTTACCTTACAAACTCTTACCTTTAAGCTAAATAAAAGAACTTCTAACTCTACATGTGCCCTGTAGCATGTCTGATAGTCTCGATACCTCATCTATTTACGGAGATTACCTTCTGATGCCACTACTGTAAGCTCTGCCTTACTTGACTCTAGAAAGGCTATAAAGCTCCTGATTCTAACGAAAGTTCCCCGAGGGGGAGAGAAAAATCTCATCTCATTACTTAGGTTGAGTTAATAGCACTATTCAGAGATCGAAGTCAAAGGATGGAAGTAAGTTCAGTGAAACGAGGGGTAAAGCCTTAAATTAAGCAAGGCAAGAAAGAGGTAAGCACTACACTTTTGTATAATAGGTTTTGTTTTCTTGTATCTAAAGAGAAAGAAGAGTTAGAGTTTTGTCTTTGCTCATTTAGTTATATAGTCATCGAGAGAGCAAAAGAAAATATAAGTAGTATTGCCTCTTTTTTCTATCCGGCCTAAAGCTCTTGAACTAGAGGAGAGGTCTAGCATACTGAAACATAAATGTAGCTATAAAGTCTTTTTTAGCATCTTCCTTGCGGTCTCCTATATTAGAACTTTCCCACTTTTTTTTGCAAAAATTATCATGAAAGTGATTCCAAGATTTTTGCTTCTGCCTATCCGGCAGCCCTTTCCCGATGTCCACTACTCTTATCTTCTGTCCTATTTCGCTAGCATGATTTCTTTTTAAAGTACGTCTCATTCAAGTTGTTTGTTATTAATAAAGTAATTTTGAGAGACTTTTTATAGGTGAACTACATCCTATTCGATTGCTTTAACAAAAGTTTGGGATTCTGATTGAGGAAAGCAAATTTGGTGATTGACTTCTGACCTTTTCCTTGTTTATGTTTGTCTAGCATCTTCAACACTGATTCTCTTTTAAAGAATATAATACTGGTATCTGCAAAATAAAATACAAGCAGATAGATTTTCCATGACCAATATATATCGGTGAGGATCCTCTAGTCCATAATATACTGGTCCATATGTGTCCCATTTGTTTTAATTGGGCCACGTGTTATTTGTTTTGTTTATTTTTTTTATAATCAATATATTTTTAGGCTGATATAATTACAAGTAATTAAGGGAAATTCTCTTAAAATACGGAAGACGGCCAAACCCTCTCCTTCAACTCCCACTCTAAAAAACTGTTTGTCTTTGGACGGTGTCAATTATGGATGAATTTGGAATGTTGAGTGAGTCCATGGAAGCTATTTAGGAGTTTGAACTATAAAAAAAATTCATCAAGTCCACTCACAAGTAACTCTCCTGTACAAGTTAGTTTTCTCCCAGAAAAGAGGGGAATAGGAAGTTGAGAGGTAAAATCGCCTATGCAAGTAACTCTCCTGTGCAAATTGAGAGACAAAATCGCCCAAGAGCACTACTAATTTGAATTTGATATTTTTGTTGCCATCAAGAAATTTAATTTTGGGGGAATAGGAACCTGGGAGAATGAGAATTTGGTAGAGTATGAGAGGAGGAAGAGAGGGGATCGTGAAAAGAGGTCAGGAAAGGAAGGAGAGGCAAGAGGGGAAAAGGAAAGTGAAAGGGAGAGGGAAAAAGGGATATGTAAAAGTAATTTTTTTAATGTTAAATAATACATGGTCCAATAAAAAAACATAACTGCTATGCGTAACATGGGAAAAGTAATAACGAAACACCAAATTTACTCTAATTACTAAGAGCATCTCCAACAGAGTCTCCAAAATTTTCTAAAATGGAGAATGAAAAGTTCAAAATCTCCAAAAAATTTATGTTTGAACTCCAACAATTTCTCCATTATAGAGATCAATCAAACCTAATTAAGAATATACATTTAATTATATATAAAAACAAAAAAGATTATATACTATATTTGTAAAGTTTGTATTGAAATATGAGAAGAATTTAATTTTGGAGAATGGAAACCTTGCTCCAAATTTGGGGAATGATTAGCTCTTATTCTTCTCCATCTCTATTTTGGAGAATGGAATGGGGAAGCTGTTGGACATTAAAACACTTCAATATTCTCCAAATTTGAGAAATGGAGAAGTTGTTGGAAATGCTCTAGGAGTTCCTTATCCAAAAAAAGAACCAGTTCTCCCTCTCTCTGGAACATATTAGAAACACACAGAAAAAAGTAATACACCAAGGCAGAGAGTTGAAACAATTGATCCATGGATGCAATATCAATTCTAGTATACTCTCGACTATGTCAACTTCTAGGCAAATTTGATTGGTGTTTGTTAATCACCGATATTTCTAATTGCGAAATTACTGGGAGCTGATAGGAGTTTGTTGTTAAACAAATTTATTTAGAAGGATTTCAAAATCGGGCAACTTTAAGCAATTCAATTGGCATTAGACTCCATTAGTTATTGATCGAAAAACACGCAATCTATCCAGAATTCATCGAGGGCCGGGGAATTAGGGTTTTTTAAGAAAGGAGGAAGAAGGACAAAGAAACGGAAATTTGAAAAATTAGGAGAGGAGGATTGTAAATTTAAGAAATTTAGGGATTCAAACAAAAACTTAAATTAAGGATTTCTGGAGAAATTATGTAACTTTTGTGTTAATTTATCATTTTAAGTGTGTTATGAATAACATGACCCTAAAAAAAATAGGACACATGTGCACCAGTATATCGTAGACTAGAGGATTCGCACCGAATATATATTGCATATTGTGTCAACTAATGTTTTTGGACTCGTATGTCTCTAATGCTGGTTTGTCCTACTATCAAGTTTCTTGTTCTTTCAGTCTACTAGCCATGTCTCATAATTCAAAATTCTTTTCTGATTAAACAATACATTCGAAAAAAAAACACAGAATATGATGGTTGAAGATGACCTAGTGATTGAAACTTAAACTAGAATTATGGCACCAACTTGAGCTTTCACTAGTTGAATCAAGAACAAATTGACATAAACAATGGAGCCACTTCATATAAAACCCAATAACAAATGCAAGCTTTGATAATACTGTATGGTTCCTCTGCTTGTCTCTCTCTATTGACCATGAGTTTGCAAAGAACACAAACTAGCAAAGCACAAAAGCAGCTAGAGGAAAATGGGTCAACAATTAACGTTCTGGAGACGAGCAATTCGAGGAGAAATCTGCTTCTACACAATCCGTTCCAGCTCCCGAGCATAGCTTAGTGTTTGATTGATGAGTTGCAGGGAAGGGATTTCTTTGCACGGAGCAGAATCCTTCGCCTTTTGCAAATATATGCGTCCGTTCTTGATCTCCCACTCAGGATGATCCTGCGGATATGCTCAGAGTTCAGAAGAATTGGAAAAAACTATTGCTATTTTATGATTTTCCTGATTGACCAGGAGGCAGGAAATTTTCAAGCAAGAACAATTTCATTTTAACATTAAGATCTTGTCAGCTTGAATTTCTGGGAAAAATACACTAGTGTTGAAAAAACTTCCTATGGAAGAATTCTTGATCATATTAAGTATGGGAAGGCAGCAAATATAGCCACACTTTGGGAGTAGCAACCACAAGCTAACTTCACCTACAATATGAGTATGCATTCTCAAAATACTAAAATATATGAGTGAAGGTCAAGAAGATTTCCATGTACTCCTACACGTGCAGCTGTAAAGAAAGTGCGAATAGCCTTAGACACAGAATATTACCTCTTGGATGTACTCAATTAATTCTTTTTGTGAAGAGAACAGCAACATTTGTTGAGCATCATTTAGTGAAAGATTATCATATGCTTTTTCACTACATCCGGCTATTTCATCTCTGCAGGCAGCAAACAGAACATTAAGAAATACAGTCACTGCACTCAGCTAACCAATAAGCAGAGTTGGCATTTTTCCCTTTAAGGATAATCCAGAATAGATTAAAAGGATGACACCAATGACATGAGCATCACTTATTACGAAGATGCACACTTAAATTTTGGCAAGATATATGAAAAAATTGATTTAACAAGGATCCCCAGTGAAAGCGTATCACAGCCTACAATCTCAACATTTCCCCAGTCCCAATTGCAAAAACCATAACCACAATATCATAAACCTCATTTAGGAGCACATGGTATTCTAGTTACTCCTCGAACGACAAAAAAATGTGCTCTACCTGGGGTTAGTTCCATATAGTTCTAGATAGTAGTTATATGATTCACCAGAATGAATCATCCATGGTTATGAATCATTCATGGTAATGGGTCATTTAGCATACCTAACAGTCTTGGCCAGCAGGTCCATGAAGTAGACATAGGTTTCATGAGGGACGGTTTGCCTGGCACTCAATACGCGATTATAAGCTCCTTCCATGAAAGACTGTTCCAACTCTACAGCATGCTTAATGCAGAGGTTATCCAAAGCAGAAGATGGAAGCAACTCCAGTTCAGTGTGAAACTCGGCTATTCTGTTTTGCACAAGAAGCCTCAACAGGTTAAGACCTATGATAGCATACTCCTGAGGGGATGGTGGAAGACGGTTCCTGTTAACAAAGAATAGCACTCTTCAGAAAATCAAAGAGAATACGATCTTAACAATTGAACCTATAGTGAGGGACTTTTAATGAAGTGGGAAACATAGGTATATAGAACTAATAGAAGTTTCTATAACAGATTACTGAAATGGAACTTTTGCGCCTCTTACGCCTGTCAAGCGAGATATTTTCAAGATTATGATTAGTTACAACAATGTAGTTTTTTTTTTCGGAAACCCACAAGCCGACATATTCTTATCTAGATGAAAGAAGTAGTTAAGTGCAAGGGAATCATGTTTTCTTTACATCCATCTTACATTCAGGTTCATGTAAAACCTAGGCTTGTAAAATTCAAATGTACCTAGCATCAGTATAATAAGGCTTCAATTGAAAGAAATCTCTTTCAAAAGCATCTTGATCCTCCATCTTTACACTTAGAACAACAGCATGTTCGTATATCTCCCCTGAACACGAAAACAGACACATACATTATACAGTGCAACCTGATCAAAAACCACTGAAGGGCAAAACACAACAGAATGAAGTCCGACGATAGACAATACAGCAACTTACTTGCCAGGCTCAATTCAGCAGCTGCATTCGGCGTTTCTTCCAGCAGCGGCGGAAGGCTTCTAAATCCTGTAAGCAGAACCTTAGCAGGAAAAAAGGCCAAGACAATTATCATCTCAGCAACCAAAACACCTTCCCCCTTGGTTTATAATAACACTAACTGAAAACAGCTCAGACAGGGCAAATGTTTGAATTTTGGGTGCAAATTCATTGACCTATCTACACACAAGTGCATTTCCAAGCTCTTACGCCACTCAAAAACTGAAATCAGAAGCTCTATAGGCCAAAAGAGCGTGGAAATCACAAATTCAATCACATATAGTTCCAACAGAGCCGAAAACCATTCAAAGAACCCTAGAAGTGGATATAATACCTAAAATGCATCAAATACAGGAGCATTCTGAATCTCAATTGAAAACAGGAGATCTACGAGAGTAGAAGATGAAATCTAGGGTTTATACCTTAAGCTGGGAGAGAAGATTGGCCGAGGAATCGAAATCATTGCGGACGAGCGATGCCTTGAAGCGATCGCAGAGCTGAGAGACCTCTGTTAGCTTTGGATCCATCTCTTTTCTCTCGTTTGAATTCGAAGCGTACTTGTTTTTCTCTGTCAGAACTCCTAAACTTGTTCTCTTTCTTGATTAGAAAGCAAGATATACAGTACAGTGCTACAGTAATTTTGTGGCTGTAATTCATTTAACTCAAGAAAGTAACGTACAAGCCCCTATAGCTCAGTGGTAGAGCGTCAGTCTTGTAAACTGAAGGTCTGTAGTTCGATCCTGCATGGGGGCATTTTTATTTTTTTTTCCTTTCATATGGGTTGACTCATGTCAACGTGACAGGTATACTTTGTAGGTAAGTGGAATTGTAGTGCTTAAATTTACCATCCACATCAACTTGATCAATTAGTAAAAGTAGTTCCTGTTCTGATTGCATACCTATATGATTATGAAGTTGGTAAAAAGCAGAGGAAACTTTTGTTTGTTTCAATCAGTAATGCCATTGTTAGATCTATAGAGATGGAAAGAGACTGAAACAAGTCATGAACTTAAGAACAAAGGCAGCTTTGCTTCCTAAATGGAAAACGGTTGGTTTTATCCTGAGTTTGAGCAACCAAGAATGAAGGCAAAATTCCTAAATAAAACACTAGGATAGGTTTATTACTTTGTGGTGCTCTCTTTCAAGTCCTCATCACAAAGCATTATTCATCATACTGTTATTGAAATTTGAAGCTGAACCCAAAAGAGAGAAGGAAATTATAAAAGTGACAGGAAAAAAAAAGTGTTCAGTGTTGTGAGTACAAGTCAGCAGGATCTGATCTGGGTGAGAATCTCTGATCTGATCTCGATGATGTAGTTTAAGCTCTTCTTATCTTCAGAGCACAAATAAAAATAAACCCACCATTAATGCATTAATGCATTTTCCTTTTCTGAAAGATCTATGTAGAAAGAGACTTTACATTGCACTAACAACAGTTGAGATTTTGAGATGAAACCCCACCAAAGTGAAAGCAATGTACACAATTGTAGATAGAGAGACTAAACTTTGTTTATTGTTAAAGCCATTGTGGAAGGTCACATAACAAGCTCTAATGGAGCAGCCTCTGGCTCTTCAGCCTCCATGAGGCTAACTAAGATGTGTGTGCTTAGATGTTAATCAGCTAGTCGTTCCGTACGTCTTAGTTGGTGATTAGTGGCCTAATCTGATATGATCCGATTGTATAATTAAAGTATGATCTAAGTGTATTTCATCAGCAGATCAGTTCTTTTTGTCCTAAGAATGTCAAAATCAAAACATAGAGAAAATTTTAAAAAATACCAGGTAGGCTTAATTCTTTTACCTTTTGTAGAACAAATTAAGTTTGGATGTTTTAGCTGAACTAATACATGATAGTTTTTAGGCCACTGAACCCAACAAATAAAAAGAAGAATATGTTCTGTATTTATAAAAATACAAGTAGGATGAGGGTGTCTTCTTATAACCACTCCTTTTGTAGCTAGTGCCATTTTTGTGCACCAGTGTTCTTTAAATCGGATTTATTAAAATAATAATTACAGCCAGAACCCCTAATTGAAAAGAAATATTACTTAACGAAACAGATTCCCCCTCTTGTCATGTAAAATCAATCATAAAAAGCTCTTTGTTTTCCTAAAGAATTTGACATGAAAAAGGGCAAGAAAAGAAGATATTTTTTACTATACTAGGTTCAACAAAAAAAAGCAAATTACCACTTTATTTTCTGCTAGTTGATTTAGGAATGTAGAGCCAAAAAAGTTGGCTTAAACTCAAATTCAGATGGAATTTTTCCCCTTGCAAGTGAATTGTCACTTTTGATAGAAGGTGAGTGGTAAACCTAACTTCTTGGCTGGCTTTTTTCACTTGATGGGTCAGGTTGGTATTTGGTAACACCAATTGGCATGCAACACCTACAATTTCCAATTACAAAATAAAATACATCAAAGAAAAGAAGAACAATTACAATATTTCATGATTGTAATCCACAACAATCAAATCACTTCTCTATGCAGACATCCTAATCTCATTAAGATGGTTCAAGACTGTCCGAATGACCCATGTGAGTAGAGTGTGTAATTCTGTGGCCGACAAAATTGCTAACCTGAGTCATAACCTCCCTACTAACGTCATTATGAATCTCCCAGAACTTAAGGTTCTCATCCAATCGGACGCCTCCTCTGAGGGGATCTCCTAATTTTTACCTGTTAAAAAAAATCACTCCTATGTACAATCTAGCTCTATGTACAAATGAGGCATTTCTCCATGCTGACTGACAGTCACTTATTAGTAGTCTCCTCCCAAGATATTTCACCAATCCTTTATTTTTAATTGTTATCATGATGTGAACTTATTCACATATTAATGATTTTTAGCATGATAATCATCAAACCTTAATCTTCTAGTCATCCAAAGGACAAAAAAATAAATTAAAATAAATGAAAAGCAGTTGTTCTACTCAATGCATTGTAAGAATGTGGGATAACAAGTAGGCCTCAGGCTTGAGTGTATTCAGGGACCCATATCTCAGTGGAGGCTAATAGGCTTGTCCTATCAAATTAAAAAGTGTAAAAAGAATTACACATATAATCATGTGTGGCTGATCAGAAAAGATCCACCTCCATTTTTTTAACTTCTAATTATACAAAACCAAAAAAAGTAAAATAAATGAATGTCTCCTTTCCTTGTACAGTTTGCAGCTTCATAATTTAGGCTTTGCATATAAATAGAGCTAGCTATGTGCTCATTCATCTATTTCCACCTCAAAAACTTCCCTTCAGCCTTTGAAACTTAACTGACATCATTTTTTCAGGGCTTTTTTAAGTTTTAAGTGAAAAATCAGTGATGGGCAGAGCTCAGCAGCCTGAATCTGTGGCCACAACAATCCCTCCTACAAATAACAACTTGTATCCTCAAGAGCTTCAGCTTAAGCTCTATCAGGCCTTCATATTCTCAATCCCAATCCTGTTTTCAATCATACTTTTCTTGCTCTTTTACTTGTTTTATCTCAAGAAAAGGGCCTCTAATCTCTATCCACAACAATCACCATCAGTAGGACCTTCACAGATTTCAGCTTCTAATCAAGCTGCTCCTCTGATTTCCTCTGTAAGCCATTCATCTTCTCTTCTTTCTTACCCAATTTGCTTACAAGATTTGATCTTGTTACTGAAACATGCTTGAATTTGCAGGCTTCCCATGTGGGTTTCAAGGGAGACCTGAAAGATGAGCTCAAAGTGGTCCATTTTGATGAGGAGTTGAATGCAAGAGACTCACAGTAAGTCAGATCATGAATTTTTTTGTAATCTTGATTGAATGGTTAATCAATCCCCTAAGAAAATGTTAACAGAATGATGATTAGTCTTATTTTTTCAAGGGTCTGAAAAAGGGAAGAAAAGTGTAAAGCATAGCATATATTCTGAATTCCAAAGTTAAAAAGCCCAAAAAAAGTCCTAAGTAATATAGCCTCAGATATTTGGAATATATAATGTGGGATGGAAAGGTGGAAAAGAATTTGATGCACCAGATGAGTTTGGCTATAAGTTGATCTCCTGTTGTTAGTTTATTCTGATGGGTAGATTTTACAAATAGCATATTCACCATGTCTTCTTGCCTTCTCTTCTTCTTTTGTGGAAAAGAACTTGAAAAGGGTAACCTGAATTTCAGTGGTAAAAAAAGTGCCACAGCATTAGAAAGCAGAAGGAATCTAACTGGTGATTGATTGCCAGGCAAAAGAAAACAGTAAAAATAATTTGTAAAAAGTGGGCAAACTGCTCTACTTATGGTAAAAAAGTTGTCATAGTTGTTAAGTACTAAGCAGAAAGGTGTTTATAATGTGGTTTTAGATGCTGTGTGTGCTTGGGAGAGTTTGAGCTGAAAGAGGAGCTTCGTCAGGTCGCGGCTTGCAAGCATGTGTTCCACTTCGACTGCATACGATGCTGGCTGCGCAACAACGCCACCTGTCCGCTGTGTAGGAGCCACGTCATCATCTCCGCGGAGAAGCAGCCGCCTCAGCAAGGCCAAGTTGTGCTGACTGTGGAAGAACATGTTTTGCACATGGATCAGCAAACAGATGTGGAAACTGTGAGAAATAGATAGATATATAGATAGATATAGACACTAGATAGATAGAGCGATCAATCAATGGTGATGTCTTGTCAGAGTGAAAATAGAATGGGTAATTTGGATGATCATTTTGGAAGTCAATAGTGACTTTGGGGAATCCAAGCAAAATTTCACCACATGAATCATACATATGTATAATTTTCAGCAGCAGATCATGGACTTTTCCTGTTCTAATTTGATTGGACAAAAAAAATCAGATGATGCATAAGCACATTGAAAGGGACAAAGATTGTGCAATTTATTTCATCCTCGTGATTAGAGGCGTCAAACAGGTCGGTTCGGATAGGTTCGGGTTTGGTCTCTTTGAGTTCGGGTTGAGTGTGACTTCGGTTTAGTCAGGTTACAGGTCGAGTCGGGTCAGATCTTAATAAGTTATTGTGCGTGTTCGGATCGACCTAGCAGGTCAAGAATTTGAATTTAAAAAAATTATTAAAATAATATTATGATTAAAGTAATAATATTTACTAATAAAATATTATTTTTAATAGTTTTTATAATAAAATATATTTTAATATTTTAAAGAAAATATTTTTATTCTACACACATAAAAAATCAGGTCAGTCGGTTCGGGTTCAGGTTTCAACTCAATCGATTTCGGGTTAATCGGGTTCGGTTTTTTCCTTTACTCACCACTATTCGGATCGATTTCAACTCTAAAATCTTTCGACCAATTCGGGTCGGTTTTTCGGGTCAGTTCAGGTTTCGAGAGCTCCTCGTAATCATAGCAAATACATGTTCCTACCCTATACAGGTATATATCAATAATCAGAACGCCCCAAATAGTCTGATTACAACTTCCTCCCACATCGGATTTCCATGAATCACACACCCTCGGCTTTGTCTATAAAAAAACACACCCCGTCGCCAACAAATCTCTATTCTCTGTCCATTTAGAAAACGATCACGACTATATCATAGTCAAATGGAAAAATCAACCAAACTTGTTGCACAATCCTCCAACGGTCTGAACCGCCTTCCAATCGTCCTATGGATGCACTTTCTATCCCTCCTCCCCGCCAAATCACTCATCATTGTCCGTACCGTCTCCAAGTTCTTCAAAACAATCACCAACGACCCCTACTTCAACTCCCTCCACCTGAACAACCTCCCCGAAAACCGCCACGAATCCCTCACCCTCACCCTCCACCCCATCATCCACCCCAACATCCCGCCCAACCGGACCCAATGCACCATCCTCAAACCCGAAAACTCGGTCCTCTCCTCCTGGGAAGAATCCGACCACTCAATCTTCACACTAGTCTCCAACTACGGTGCAGGTAAGTGGTACGGTCCGAACCCGGACTCCTCGGTCGGCGTCCATGCCTGGTCCGTATCCGGGTCCGCCAACGGACTCCTGCTCATGATCGCAGGCGACCTCGCCATACTATTCAACCCCTCCATCCGAAAAACCCGCAAACTCCACTCGCCCTCGAGCTCAGTCTCCTTGTTCAAACACATGAACTTGGGTCTTACGTACGACTCTTCTTGTAACGACTACAAGGCGCTCGCCATCATTGACCCGAGCCTCACCACACCGGGTACAGTCTATCCAGAGAAAGTCCTTGAAGCCGCGTCCGGTGCGTGGGTCTATAGCGTAAGAACCGACTCATGGAAGGCGGTGGGGATGCCGAGCTGTCGCCACAAGAGGGAGAAGTCCGAGAGCTTGTGGTTTGATGGCGCGTTGGTCTGGATCGAGGGGGTTGACACGGGCCGGAGCTACTACCACCACATGGTTCGGTTTGAGTTTGGGACCGAGACGTTTCGTTACGCGGAAATGCCTTACCCGATTAAGAATAATTTGTGGGTGCAGAGTCGGTTGGTGGTGATCGATGGTGGGTGTTCGGTCGGGGTCTGGGGCTTGGATTCGGATAATATCGTCGGGTTATGGGCCGTGGATGGGAGCGGTGAGTCGTGGAGTAGGGTTTATGATATCGGAGAAGGCGTGTTCCGGATGAACGCGTTCCGGGGCCGGGAGATGATGTGGGAGTATTGGACGAAGGGTGCAAGGCCTAAGGCTTCACTGTATGATGAAACGAAAGGGCTTCATCATCGACCGGCTATGGAGTATGCAGGTGTTTATTTTGAGAGTCTGGTTCTGCTCAAATAGGTTGCTCTGTTTGGGCCAATGAGTTTTCTAATTTACGCACGTATAATGTGGATGCTATGTTGCATGTTTTTCTTCTACTTAATTAGTTTACTGGCTAGATGTTTTACTTGTTCTGAAATGTGTATTGCAGAACAAAATTCAGTAGTGATATTATTTTTTATTTTAATAGTAATGGATGAGAATGCAAATTATTTTCTCAACTTGTTTGGTCAAAGTATGTACATCAATGAGCTGATGCAATGTTTGTGAAGTAAAAGTACTTCGTTTTATAGTGTTAACCCAAACTCAATTGTCCGAACCAAATTAACCTGATATGCATATATTGATCGTGTTTGACCAAGCATAGCCAAACCCGACTCACCATAAACCAAACCCAAGCAAGCCAATCACAAAATTTTTGGATTAAGTTATGGTTGAATTAGATCAAACTTCATTATGCAAGTTGAGTTTATTGAATCGTTTCTGCAGTTTTCTAGTATCTAATTAATTATCGATCATCACCAAATTCTTCTCGAGCAAAGTCAAGACATGTATTAGTTTTCTAGTATCTAATTAATTAATTTTATGCAAAATTTTATCAATTTTCTTTCATCCCTTTCTTAGTTCGTGGTTTGCAATTTATATGATACGAGCACATCACGAAACCCTCTAAAAATTAAGAAACAAAAGACTCCATATCAATACATGAACAAATAATAGTGTATCTCATTAATCCAAAAGAAAGATGTTTGATCCTATTGGACAGAAACACTAATTCGGTCTAAATAGCTACATGAAAAAAGAACAAACAATCTACATGTGAATGATCTGCTACCAAAAAAAATCTATGTTTTTTTCAGATTAAAAGAAAGAAAATAGAATAACTCTTCATGATCCTCTTTCTTCTCGGACACGTACGCATCTTCTTGATCTCGGACGAACGGTGCTACAAGTCGATCATCGTCCCAATAAACCCATCAAGTCTCAAATCTTGATAGGGCAACTCGAATCGGCAAAGTGGGCACGCGTTGTTGTCGTCAAGCCACCTCTTGAGGCAAACCTCGTGGAAAACATGCGAGCAAGGCATCGTAAGTGACTTGTTGGGTCAATTGTGAATCCCACGTCGGGAATTCAAAGGATCCAAGCCTAACATATATATAGATGGGTTACTTTTACTTCTCCTATTGCCAATTGGTTTTGGGATGGAACCCCACGGGTTATGTGTTGGGCTTGGTGGCTGAGGCCCATTCTGGTTGTCTCTCCATTTATATGTTAGGCTTGGATCCTTTGAATTCCCGATGTGGGATTCACAATTGACCCAACACGACTCCAACAGCTTCTCGATCTCATCCATGCAGATCACGCATTCGTGCTCGGACGCGCTCCAACTCTTCTCGTACTCCTCTTTTCTCTCCTGCTCGGCTCTCATGGCATAGAGTCCCATCACCGAGTCAAACCTAGCAGGCCTCGTCAAGCGCTTTGCCTCCTCAAACGACTCCGCGATGACCCTACTAAAATCGGGCTGCTCATCAGCATCATCATCGATACGCGGTCGCCACATGCGCATGTTGATGTAGTTAATATGCCTTGAATCTGAACCACACACGGGTACACTATGTATTCTGTTTCTGGGCCTATTGCATTCTGTTTTGGGCCTGCGGCCCATAATAAATCGGGCTGCTCATCAGCATCATCATCGATACGCGGTCGCCACATGCGCATGTTGATGTTGTTAATATGCCTTGAATCTGAACCACACACGGGTACACTATGTATTCTGTTTTTGGGCCTGTTGCATTCTGTTTTGGGCCTGCGGCCCATAATAAATCGGGCTGCTCATCAGCATCATCATCGATACGCGGTCGCCACATGCGCATGTTGATGTTGTTAATATGCCTTGAATCTGAACCACACACGGCTACACTATGTATTCTGTTTCTGGGCCTGTTGCATTCTGTTTTGGGCCTGCGGCCCATAATTGTACCTAGGGTTTCTTGAGTCGCTATATAAGCTCTCGAAATACCTAGACCTCTGTATTAATCCGAATTCTGCCTTCCATAATAATATACGGTTTCTCTGCCCGTGGACGTAGGTAACACACCGTTACCGAACCATGTAAATCTGTGTGTCGTTCTTGCTTTATTGTTCTCGTTCGATCTCTCGTTATAACAATGTCGACGACATACTTGCCAGACAAAGGACCGCAACAGTCGAAGCGATATACGCTGAGGACAGAGGCGATGACTTCCTCCGCGGCCTTCATGTAGTAGTCCGGGCGCAAGTGCGGGAAGTGGAGGTCGTGGATCCGGACCGCCGATTGTTGTTCGGCCTTCATGTAGTAGTCCCGGAAACGGTCTTCGCCGGAGCACGAAAAGCAAGGAAGGGCGATGAATGAGGTCGCCCCGTCTCTGCAGGTTATGGACACGTCCACTAGCGTGCAATGTCCGTGTTGGCCGATGGTGCGTGCTCCGGGGGATTGACGAACGTTGAACCAATTCGCCATGATGGTTAATAGTCGTAAGGGCTCAAAACTTTAGGGCATATGATGTGTATTTGGGTGGGGAGTATAATTTGATGTGGCTATTGGAGGGGTATATATAATACGTTTGGATATAAAATCGGTAATTTGATATGCATATAGATTTTATTACGTAAAATAGAGAAAACTTGAGATTCAAGTAGTCTTCGGTTGCTTGAGTTATAATCCGTCTAAGTATTTCCGATTTGGAATTTAATAGAACAAGTTTAACACGTTTCACGGACAATTATAATAAATTTATCAGATACATTGGTAAAGGATATATTATTATATCTATAAAGTACACTTATTTTTTTAAAAATAATTAAATTAATTTATAATATAATACAAAGATATTTCTGTATATGATTTAAAGAGTAAACTATCAAAATAAATATAGAAAATTTCAATTAATAAATTTTATTAGATAAAGCAGAATCTTTTAGATCATTTAAAATTTATATAGCTTAATTTAAAAAAAAATGTTTTATTAGTATAGATATAGACTCTTAGACATAAAAACCTATACATATAGATATAGATATAGTATAGATTATTTGTTTAAAAAATTCTGAATTATATTTTCAAATATATTATATTTGTTAAAAAATAATTTTAGGATAATCTATCAGAAAATACTTCTCAATTGTATCTTGATTTTTTGTTTAAAGGGAAAGATAATGTTTTATTAAGTTAGATATATATAAAAACTTAAACATATAGATATAATCTAGATTTTTTATTTAAAAAAACCAAATTATATTTCAAAATTATAGAAAATCCAATTATATTTTAAATATATATTATATTTGTTAAAAAATAATTTCAAATTATATTTTAAAAATTACTTTCCGATTTTATCTTGATTTTTTGTTTGAATGAAAAGATCATATTTTAATAATAACATTTATTAGAAGATTGCAACTTATCATATAAAGGACAACCCAATGGATTATTTTATTATTGAAATGACATGTGGTAAAAGTTTTTGTGAAGAGATTAACTCCGCGTTATACTGTAGTAGTATAGATTAAAAGATTGCAACTTCATATATAGGAGGTCCTGATGGATTATTTTATGGCCGATTGACCGAAAACCACCCGTATAATAGGCCATATTGCCCCTTACATACCTATTTACCGAAAACTACCTCTATACCCCCTTCCGTCAAAAAACGACCACCTCACTAGGTTTCTCCGTTAAACTTCCGTGAACTCGCGCGTGGGACGCGTTTTTAAACATAGATATCGAATTTTTTTTAACTTTTAACTTTTTTCTTTATCTTAGTGGTCCTTTTACCCCTCCTTTCTTCATCTCCTTCCTTCCCCAATATCCAGATCTGGACTCCAAGGTCCGCCGGCCGTCTGACGACAACCAGCCCCGCTGACGACCTCATTTCCTTCTGCCCCCAAGACCGCAGATCTGGTTTTCCACGCTCGCCGGCCTCTCTGCACATCCCTCCGCTCTCGATCTACAGACGACCAATGCCAGCCAAAACCGACCCTCTCGAACTCACACCCGCTCCGCCGTCCTCTCTCGACAGAGGCTTCTCCGCCTCCCTGCCGCTGGCGGCTCTGGCCCACGACCCCCGACTCGAAGCCTCACTCACTCTCGCCCAACACCGGACTCTGACTCCCCTTTCGACCAAACCAGCCCCAGCCCAGATCTGGAGCCACCGCCAACCACCCATCTCGCTTTCGCTCTCTCACTCTCTGACGCTACCTACTCTACTCGAATTTGCGGACGCCGGCCCGACAGCCATGCCGGCCAACACCAGGCTAGGACTCCCACTCGCTCGCCCTCGAGCCCTCTCGGCTCTCTCTCTCCTCTTGCCTCCTCTACACTCCTAAGCCCGACGATGGCGACCTCGCTCGCCATCCCGACTCTGCCCTAACCCGACCTCGACCGGTCTCCTCCGATCTGAATCCCGACCCTGACGTGGGCCTCCCGTCGACGGCCACCTCCTCCTTCAATCCTCCACCAACGCCGCCACCGCCGCCGAATCCCTAACCTCCCAACTTCCTCGACCTCCGTATAATAGGGCAATATGGCCTATTATACGGGTGGTTTTCGGTCAATCGGCCTTATTTTATTATAGAAATGACACGTGGTAAATTTTTTTATGAAGACATTGACTCCACTTTATACTATAATAGTATAGATATTAGCAAATGAGCCCGTACCTTATACATGACGTTATTTAATTATTTTTTACTTTGCCTATAATTTATTATAATGATTACAAATATTATCATATATCTACTTTATTTTAAATCCATGTTTATCATTTGAATTATAATATAGTATAATTCTCATATATCATTTATAATATATTATGTATAGTATATCTATATCTACCAATAATAAATTTTTATTAAATAGTATCTTAATCCTTACCCATGCAAAACTCCTTTCCTTTAAATACACCTCTCATCCACTCATTCTTCTACAGTTAATCTGCGTTTCTCTAGACCATTAGTTCCCATTTTTGTAGATAACTTTGACAATCAAAGGTATGTATTTTTTCATCATGCTTCATATATGATTTAGTTTTGTTTATATTCTTTTATAGTAATTTGATTTTCTTTTTTATATTATTAAATATTCTCTATATTTTGTAAAACCCAATACTATATTAATCCAAATGTTTATCTTAAATGATTGATTTAATTATATAAATAATTTAATTGGTTAATTTTGATTGTAGACCCCACATGTATGTAATATATAAAAGAGTATATATCAAATTGTATCTTTTTCTAAAATATATTATTAGTTAATCTTACTATATACTATATTAGAGATCAAAATAATAATATAGAAAAACATATGTCAACTCCAATTAAATATATAATTAAAATTATAATCCATCAACATTAAAAAAATCCTACAAATCTTAGGACTATTCAATCCTTATACAAAAAAAATTATAATAAAAATCTTTATTCGATTAAAAGAATATATTAGAGTAGAAGTATTGTATCATTAAAATAAATCCCATAAGAAACAAATTCCATAAAATCATACAAGATTTTATATCAAACTATTCTTTTGAATAACTTTAAATAAAATTTAAACTAAGTTTTCAGTAAAATCACATTCGCGCTTCAAGGAACGGGACTTATAATAGCTAATTCAAAACGCTTTAGAACATTACTGTGTTGAGCCACGTATTATTTGGCTCGTCGCTCTATTTCTGCTTGTCCACTCGTGTGGAGCTCATTCACGTCCTCGGCCCTTTGAGCTGCACAATATGTTCACCTTCCTTCTAGGGCCGAGGGGAGAGATCGAATGGTGCAATGGGGTTGCGACCATAAACAACCTCAAAAGGGGACTTTTTCGTCGCCAAGTGTCTTGACCTGTTATATGCAAACTCAATGAGACGAAGTACGTTCTCCCACCTCCGAGGATTGGACTTGAGCACTGGTCGAAGGAGCGCGTCCAAAGTCCGATTAGTCACCTCTGTTTGACCATCGGTTTGTGGGTGATAGGAGGTAAAAAAGAGGAGTTTAGTACTTAGTTTGTTCCATAGAGTTCTCTAACAAAGTGAAACGAATTTGGGGTCCCAATCACTAACAGTAGTGCGAGGATTATCATGTAGTATCGCCATAATATCGAAGAACAAATTAGACACCTCAATGGCATTATTCATCCCTTGACACGCAATAAAGTAGGTCATTTTGGAGAATCTATCAACAACTACAAAGATAGAATCCTTACCTCTTTTGGTGAGTGGTAGGCCGGTGATGAAGTTCATGCTAATATCCTCCCACGGCATGCTCGGGATGGGCAACGGTGTGTAGAGACCATGGGGTTTGTGTAACACCCCTATTTTGAGCCCAAGGGCATTACATGCCAGTGACCTCGAATCTTTTCATCCAAAGTCACCCAAGGTAGTTGGTAACATAACTCGATTCATAGAAAACAAAATGTTAAACTTATATTATATTAAAAGTGATCCAATGTTACAGAATAACAATGTTTGAGTGAAGAAGACATATAAATCATTTTGCAGCGGAAATAAAATGACAAAGATTCTTCACAAGAATAACGTAGGAAATTCCAAAGTATCTAAAATGACTTGAAACCTCTTGAAAATCTTCCTTCCTTTAAATCCTCGAGTCTTCGTCTTTGGTCTCCAGCAAACCTGTCTTCACTTCCTGATATTTCCATAAAAGCAAGAAATACCAGCCGACCAATGTCGGGAAGAAAAGAAAGTGGTATTAGTCTAACGCGAGACTAAGCAAGTGGTAGAATATGATTAGGTTCTTAAAAGGCTAAGTATGTCGGCATCAAGGTCCAAAGGGAACTGAGCGATGCACGACAAATCAGGTTCTTTTGAGGTTAAGAGAGTGATATAGTTTAGAGAACGAGGCTTTATTCGAATACAAGCAGATGATATTAAAAGGAACAAATCCGAAGGGAGGTGAAGAACGAGCTTTCTTTTGAATATAGGAAATCACAAGAAAGTGATTCCTAGGAACGAGAGATGATTAAGATTTTTGTTGGGAACTTATTAATGCACATCAAAGTTTAGTAAAAACCTTCATCAACTTATCCTCTCTGAGTAATACAACAATGCATTTTATTTTAACGATTTCCGGATGTAGCAACTCATAAGAGTCAAGGGCCACACCCAATACATCTTGTTTTAACGATTTTCGGATGTGGCAACTCATCAGAGTCAAGGGCCACCCGAGGAATATCCATTCAACAATTCAATTAATGATTTTTATATGCGGCGACCCCTTGAGCGAGCCTAGAGCCACATAGTTGAGCACCTAGCTAGGGTGCTATCACCCCTCTGAGCGGTAGAGCGGGCAGAGTCATGACCCAGTATTAGGGTATAGGTACATCCTAATACGTTTTTGAGAGGTGTTTTCAGAGACGAGCTCTCACCCCTAATCCCTATTCTAGTCCATTGCAAAGTCTCAAACGAGACATTTAAACACATAAAGGCCACAATCAATCGGTCCTAAGTCCATGGGCTAGCGCAGTACGATAATGTAAATAACAATGGGGTCATTATTTCTAAACAGTAAATAACCCTAAGTTCATTTTATTTAGCAAACAAGGTGTTCCCAACAAAAATGGATATGATAATGGGAAAGGAATTAACGATTATCGAATATAAAGAGGATATGAAGAGAGAACCATCCACTTGCCTTGAAACCGACGTTAGAAGATTTTAACTCGACGGAAAGAGTAACGACGGAGACTTATATCCTCAATAACGAACTAACTGGAAAGACAAGGTAATTCACAAGAAATCATTACAATTTATTTTGGAGAATAATGTTAGAGTTTATATCCTTCATAAACGCTAACTCAATAATAACCCTTTAATGATTTTTATTATAAGTCTTGATTTTCAATATAGTAACTTTATTAAGAAAATTCTTTACTTGACATTATACACTTCCTTATAACTTTAATGATTTATTTTGAAGAAAGGAATATTGGAGTTCATATCCTTCATGACTCTGATTTAATAATAACCCCTTTGTATGTATAACTTTCCTTTTAGACATTTTATTGATAAAGTTTCTTAATAAAATCTTATATATTTTCCATAAGATAATTTGTTCCAATATTACTTACTATAGGTTTCACAACACCCTTTTATTAAGCCTTCACTCAAATTGTATATATATAACTTGATACTTTACTCATAAAATATTTAATGAAACTTAATGATTATGAAGGAATTTCTTCATAATTTAGACCACTTATTTCATATTATAATATGTTAAATTCTTAACCATCATTTTACTCCTTATTAATATTATTCTCAAAATATCCAAGTATTTGAATTATCTTATAAATATGTCCTTAAATCTTTATTGACCACTTTTAATAATTTTCCAAATATCATAAATACTTATAACTCTTATAGTCATTTACTAGACTATATTAACAATTGAATAAATAGAATATATAATACTTAACCAAATTATTATACCCACGTATATTAGGAAAACTCTTTATACATACTTAACATTAGAAATCCATTTTAATGCTATTATTATTCTCTTAAAAATTATACTTATACATTACATATTATTAGGTCAAATATACTTAAATACATATTATATTTATAGGTCATAAACTTAATTACATATCATACGAATTTTATAAAAGTTCTCCAAGTTTATTTACTATTCCAAAAATAACATATCATCTTGTATAATTATATAATCTCATATAATATATATTCGAGTGATATAATGTAGTAATAATAGATTTAATCATTTTTACCTTATACTTAGATATATAAGAAATACTCTTCTTATAAAAATGCAATATATAACTTATAATAACATTTTATTACTTTCTAACACCATTTTATTAATCTTAATAATAATATGACCTAACAATAATATTATAAGGTGACTATAATATATATATACTATATGATTTTCTCAACTACTTCATAAGCATAAATTGAGTAATTACTATCTCATGAATAATATATCATCTTTATATATTATTAATGTGGTAATTTGATAAAATCCTATTTATTTTATTTAAATCCACAATATTGAAAAATTATATTATATTTACCATGCACAAGGTGTTAATCAATTTAGTAGAGCTTAAAACTAATTAATTAGAATGGTTTTTCACAAAATTGATTGAAGATCCTAGTATATTAACCCCCACACCTACAACAAGAATTATTTTGGAGTATTATCAAGCTTAAATTGTGGCCCAATCAACTAAGTTACCAAGTTATTGGAAAACCGAACAAACTGCGCAACCAACTTCAATAATTAATTCGACCCATTTCGATTAAGAATTTTGGAAAGCTTATAACATGGATTTTGTAGAGGACTTACTAACTTAAACTCAGGAAGTGATTTCGAAATTGTTACGCAAGAAACGAAATAGATATGGATTAATTACCGAGAGTGATCGGAGGTTCTGTTCCCAAGCAGGTCCGCGACCTTCAATGGTAAAAATACCCCACTTCAAGCTGGTTTCAGGTCAAACTCACAACATGAAACTTGAAGAGGACTCTCTAATCTAAATCTGGAGACTTGTTTTGTGAATTTTGAGTGATAAACGAGGGAGATACGAATTTTATAAGGTGACAGCCCAAACAGGTCGGATCTGGACGGTCTTCAACAAACTCGGCTGAGTGATGACGACGAAGTTGATGCTGAGAACCAACGGTTGCACAGGAAGGAAAGAGGAGTCTGTACGGGACAGGAGATGAGGGAAAGAAATGATCTTGTAGGAAATAGATAAGAAGAAGAAGGCTAGTTGTCAATAAAGAGAGAGTATAACATATATTCTAATACTAGTTGAATTTGATAAGGGAAAAGGTGCTCCAGCTAAGTGACGCACAATTGTAGTGAGATAGAGATAAGTATCAAAGTGAGATAGAGATAAGGATCAAATCACACAGGATAAAGAAACGAGGTGTAGAGATAAGCTAAGCAAAGAGACTAAATGACACGGAGGTAAGAGTTATCGGATATTTTTCGGAGGTCGAAAACGGAATCGATTTGGCTCGGACTTTGAACGGAAGTTGTAGAGGAGGCAGACCTAATTATTACTAATACCTCATTAGTGATGTGAATGGCGGGGTATTAATCAATTAGAGGACAAACTGTCGGTAGAATAATAAAGTGAAAATTAATTTCCACTAAGGCACAAATAATACTAATAAGCGCCGCTCACCCCACTAAAATTAATTCCCTAATGGAACGAGAAAGAAATTTAACCGGTTATTATTTAACAAGCTCTTTAGTAGCCCGACAATTATTTCCGAATAAATAACACTGATAATAAGAATTACTCAAATAATTTTACGAATCCACTAAAATATAACTTTTATTTTTTTTCTAAACTCGGAGAATGCTAGAGAAAATTTATTTATGTCAATTCTCGGCTTCGAAACGTATAATGTTAATAAATTTTTAGAATTAAATTAGATCAAAATTTTTACGGATATTACAATAGTACCCCCTTAAAAATAGTTTCGTCCTCGAAACTAGGGAGAACTAGGTTAACTTGAATTAGGAAAGATAAACTCAAGAAATTTGCCTGCACAAAATGACACTTATTATTTAAGTACCCCCTTAAAAATTTCGACATAGTTCACCTTGCTTTTGAAACTATATTCGGACTTACTTTACTTTAAAAATTGTGATTATTTCTACTTGTTGACAAACCTTTTACTTGCTAAAATTTTAAATCTGAATTACAACACAAGAGTTAAAACTTCTTTAAAATTTCTTATTTCAAATTGTCCTTAAGGAATTATGTGATTTTGTTCCACCATGTGATCAAGGTGGGGAACGAGATCGACATAAACCTTTACCGCATTTCCATGGGAATAAAACATGTGGAATTGTCTTGCCATGTGATCAAGATGGAAGACAAAACACATTTTTACTCTCCACCATGAAAACCGTAGAGGACAGCACAAAAACCTTTGAGACAACTTTTATAAACATTCACTCAACGCAAATCAAAATTACTTTTTATGATGAAAATCAACAAGAATCTTAAACGCTTTTAGAAACACCTCAATTGACACATAAGTGTCTTATAAAATTCAGAAGAATTTATAATACTATTAGTAATGTAGCGTCTTAGTATCCAGAAGAAGAGTTTTTCCTTTATTGTACGAAGTTATAAAAGTTGACATAGTCACGAACATTGTAAAATCAAAATACCTTATGTAAATTTATAAAGATAGTCAAAGGGTTACAACTTACAAGACTAAAATTTATTGGTTTAGTGTCAACGTTTAAATATATTACACTTGAGAAAAAAAAAGTTTTGAATTTTTTTTTTTTTTTTAAACGACAGAATAACCGAACAAAACTTGCCTACCAAAATTCACAAAGCTTTATACAAATATACATATTTAAAGTTTGATGCATTAGAAAAACTTTTCAATGAATTTGACTTATATACGATACTATGGTTATGGAAATTATCAAGCATAAGCAAATCACCATTACCAATTTTTATGAAAGTAGCTAGATCGTAACCGGTCGAACTTCTTATATACTACTAATGTCAGCGTTTAAATTATTTTGAGCTCGAAAGAAAATTATCATGATTACCAAACATATTTACTTTAATCATAAAAATAATAATTCAAGATGATTAAATTTTACAAAAGTAACAATTCTTTCTTAATAACATAACACAAAATGTTTTCAAACATGTTTCAATTGCATAGCTTTAAGGTTAAAAGTTTATCTTTCAAATATACTCTTTTATAAGATTATACACTTAATTTTCTACTTTGGTACCCTTGGACATCTCGGTCGGATTTGAAAAATATTACAACTTGGAGAGAGAACTTTAGAATAAACGATGAACATAATATATTTAACCTTTTCTTTCAAAAGAGAAATTTGACATTATAACTCGAAATAATTCATAAATTAATGCATTACTTCTTAGCGTACCAAACTTGTCACGGACATAATAATCTTACGGAAATGAAAGAATATTTTATATGATGGAGACTCTTTGACAAGGAGTGTTAAAATTTTTAAAAGACGTTTAAGTTCCAAAGTACAAATTTTCAAAGGGTTACCTTTTTCATTTCAACCTTACTTATGTACATGGTCTTAGATTATTGAAGTCTTATACGATTGAAATGTTAAAAATCTGAACTTAAAATGGTAAAACAATAACTTTGGAACAATTCTCTTCTCATTTTCATTTTTTTTTTAAACAACTATTACATTTATCAAAAAGAAATGTAATTAAGAATTTAGATGCAACACTTTTATTGAAAACTTAATCTTACAACTCTTAGCTAAAAGAAAAATCACCTCAAATTTGTCTTTTTAAACAATCTTTTGACTTTCAAAATTCACCTAGGATTTAAATTACACGTTGCAATTATATGATTACGAGATAAGAGATAAATTTTCACTTTATTTAGAAGATGATCAAAACTCATTGCAAACTAGTATTGAAATGTTAGGAGTTAATAAAATCCGAACATATGAGTTTAGAAGACTTATAATTTATCCAACTTCGTTTAAATGCTAGACACTAAGTCATCGAGTGCATATATTTATTTAATTATTTATATGTCAAAATAGTTATGAAACAAAACTTTACAAATCATCGCATACTTTTAAATTCTAATTTAAGAAAAGTCTCAACTTTCAGAAAAAATCCTCTTTGGCATAAACAACTATTTCTACATGTATAACATGAAGAAGTTAAGAATTTAATTATTTCAAAAGGAACACTTTCCATAAAATTCTAAACCCATGAAAATTTTAACAACTAAACAATTCTCCCTTAAACCATTTTTGACTGTCATATTTCAAGAAATGAGTTTGATAAATCATTTGATAAGCTTGGATTATTATAATAAATCATTTAATCACCTCTACTTGTTAAGAAAAATCTTAGTTTCAATTTAAAATCCATAGGAGGTTTGACTATTTCACAAATAATATACAAATGGAATTTGAAAAGGGGACATGACTAGAGTTTTGTTTAGACAGAAAGGTTTGCTAGAGCAACAGGATATGAATGATTCAAAACTTGACCATCATCGCTTCTACTAAGGTTTAGGATAGGCTTCATAAAGAAGAATGGAAATGATCTAAGAAAATGTGGATAAGATATGCCAAAACCTAATTTCACACGAGTTATAACTTCCGTTGTTCTTTGGTACTACTCTTCTCTTCAAAAGAGTGACCTCTTATACTAACCATTTTCTGTAAATGATTAGCAAGAACAATTTAGTATAGAATGTCTGTTTTCTATACATGCAACCGAGGAATCTAAGAAGGATTTTTTTTTTTTTTTTTTTTTTTTTGATTAGTTCTTGAATTCTGTTACAAGAAGATGAAAAGAAATTCGGTTTTAAAAACTTTCAGCTCTGATACCATAACTGTAACACCCCTATTTTGAGCCCAAGGGCATTACATGCCAGTGACCTCGAATCTTTTCATCCAAAGTCACCCAAGGCAGTTGGTAACATAACTCGATTCATAGAAAACAAAATGTTAAACTTATATTATATTAAAAGTGATCCAATGTTACAGAATAACAATGTTTGAGTGAAGAAGACATATAAATCATTTTGCAGCGGAAATAAAATGACAAAGATTCTTCACAAGAATAACGTAGGAAATTCCAAAGTATCTAAAATGACTTGAAACCTCTTGAAAATCTTCCTTCCTTTAAATCCTCGAGTCTTCGTCTTTGGTCTCCAGCAAACCTGTCTTCACTTCCTGATATTTCCATAAAAGCAAGAAATACCAGCCGACCAATGTCGGGAAGAAAAGAAAGTGGTATTAGTCTAACGCGAGACTAAGCAAGTGGTAGAATATGATTAGGTTCTTAAAAGGCTAAGTATGTCGGCATCAAGGTCCAAAGGGAACTGAGCGATGCACGACAAATCAGGTTCTTTTGAGGTTAAGAGAGTGATATAGTTTAGAGAACGAGGCTTTATTCGAATACAAGCAGATGATATTAAAAGGAACAAATCCGAAGGGAGGTGAAGAACGAGCTTTCTTTTGAATATAGGAAATCACAAGAAAGTGATTCCTAGGAACGAGAGATGATTAAGATTTTTGTTGGGAACTTATTAATGCACATCAAAGTTTAGTAAAAACCTTCATCAACTTATCCTCTCTGAGTAATACAACAATGCATTTTATTTTAACGATTTCCGGATGTAGCAACTCATAAGAGTCAAGGGCCACACCCAATACATCTTGTTTTAACGATTTTCGGATGTGGCAACTCATCAGAGTCAAGGGCCACCCGAGGAATATCCATTCAACAATTCAATTAATGATTTTTATATGCGGCGACCCCTTGAGCGAGCCTAGAGCCACATAGTTGAGCACCTAGCTAGGGTGCTATCACCCCTCTGAGCGGTAGAGCGGGCAGAGTCATGACCCAGTATTAGGGTATAGGTACATCCTAATACGTTTTTGAGAGGTGTTTTCAGAGACGAGCTCTCACCCCTAATCCCTATTCTAGTCCATTGCAAAGTCTCAAACGAGACATTTAAACACATAAAGGCCACAATCAATCGGTCCTAAGTCCATGGGCTAGCGCAGTACGATAATGTAAATAACAATGGGGTCATTATTTCTAAACAGTAAATAACCCTAAGTTCATTTTATTTAGCAAACAAGGTGTTCCCAACAAAAATGGATATGATAATGGGAAAGGAATTAACGATTATCGAATATAAAGAGGATATGAAGAGAGAACCATCCACTTGCCTTGAAACCGACGTTAGAAGATTTTAACTCGACGGAAAGAGTAACGACGGAGACTTATATCCTCAATAACGAACTAACTGGAAAGACAAGGTAATTCACAAGAAATCATTACAATTTATTTTGGAGAATAATGTTAGAGTTTATATCCTTCATAAACGCTAACTCAATAATAACCCTTTAATGATTTTTATTATAAGTCTTGATTTTCAATATAGTAACTTTATTAAGAAAATTCTTTACTTGACATTATACACTTCCTTATAACTTTAATGATTTATTTTGAAGAAAGGAATATTGGAGTTCATATCCTTCATGACTCTGATTTAATAATAACCCCTTTGTATGTATAACTTTCCTTTTAGACATTTTATTGATAAAGTTTCTTAATAAAATCTTATATATTTTCCATAAGATAATTTGTTCCAATATTACTTACTATAGGTTTCACAACACCCTTTTATTAAGCCTTCACTCAAATTGTATATATATAACTTGATACTTTACTCATAAAATATTTAATGAAACTTAATGATTATGAAGGAATTTCTTCATAATTTAGACCACTTATTTCATATTATAATATGTTAAATTCTTAACCATCATTTTACTCCTTATTAATATTATTCTCAAAATATCCAAGTATTTGAATTATCTTATAAATATGTCCTTAAATCTTTATTGACCACTTTTAATAATTTTCCAAATATCATAAATACTTATAACTCTTATAGTCATTTACTAGACTATATTAACAATTGAATAAATAGAATATATAATACTTAACCAAATTATTATACCCACGTATATTAGGAAAACTCTTTATACATACTTAACATTAGAAATCCATTTTAATGCTATTATTATTCTCTTAAAAATTATACTTATACATTACATATTATTAGGTCAAATATACTTAAATACATATTATATTTATAGGTCATAAACTTAATTACATATCATACGAATTTTATAAAAGTTCTCCAAGTTTATTTACTATTCCAAAAATAACATATCATCTTGTATAATTATATAATCTCATATAATATATATTCGAGTGATATAATGTAGTAATAATAGATTTAATCATTTTTACCTTATACTTAGATATATAAGAAATACTCTTCTTATAAAAATGCAATATATAACTTATAATAACATTTTATTACTTTCTAACACCATTTTATTAATCTTAATAATAATATGACCTAACAATAATATTATAAGGTGACTATAATATATATATACTATATGATTTTCTCAACTACTTCATAAGCATAAATTGAGTAATTACTATCTCATGAATAATATATCATCTTTATATATTATTAATGTGGTAATTTGATAAAATCCTATTTATTTTATTTAAATCCACAATATTGAAAAATTATATTATATTTACCATGCACAAGGTGTTAATCAATTTAGTAGAGCTTAAAACTAATTAATTAGAATGGTTTTTCACAAAATTGATTGAAGATCCTAGTATATTAACCCCCACACCTACAACAAGAATTATTTTGGAGTATTATCAAGCTTAAATCGTGGCCCAATCAACTAAGTTACCAAGTTATTGGAAAACCGAACAAACTGCGCAACCAACTTCAATAATTAATTCGACCCATTTCGATTAAGAATTTTGGAAAGCTTATAACATGGATTTTGTAGAGGACTTACTAACTTAAACTCAGGAAGTGATTTCGAAATTGTTACGCAAGAAACGAAATAGATATGGATTAATTACCGAGAGTGATCGGAGGTTCTGTTCCCAAGCAGGTCCGCGACCTTCAATGGTAAAAATACCCCACTTCAAGCTGGTTTCAGGTCAAACTCACAACATGAAACTTGAAGAGGACTCTCTAATCTAAATCTGGAGACTTGTTTTGTGAATTTTGAGTGATAAACGAGGGAGATACGAATTTTATAAGGTGACAGCCCAAACAGGTCGGATCTGGACGGTCTTCAACAAACTCGGCTGAGTGATGACGACGAAGTTGATGCTGAGAACCAACGGTTGCACAGGAAGGAAAGAGGAGTCTGTACGGGACAGGAGATGAGGGAAAGAAATGATCTTGTAGGAAATAGATAAGAAGAAGAAGGCTAGTTGTCAATAAAGAGAGAGTATAACATATATTCTAATACTAGTTGAATTTGATAAGGGAAAAGGTGCTCCAGCTAAGTGACGCACAATTGTAGTGAGATAGAGATAAGTATCAAAGTGAGATAGAGATAAGGATCAAATCACACAGGATAAAGAAACGAGGTGTAGAGATAAGCTAAGCAAAGAGACTAAATGACACGGAGGTAAGAGTTATCGGATATTTTTCGGAGGTCGAAAACGGAATCGATTTGGCTCGGACTTTGAACGGAAGTTGTAGAGGAGGCAGACCTAATTATTACTAATACCTCATTAGTGATGTGAATGGCGGGGTATTAATCAATTAGAGGACAAACTGTCGGTAGAATAATAAAGTGAAAATTAATTTCCACTAAGGCACAAATAATACTAATAAGCGCCGCTCACCCCACTAAAATTAATTCCCTAATGGAACGAGAAAGAAATTTAACCGGTTATTATTTAACAAGCTCTTTAGTAGCCCGACAATTATTTCCGAATAAATAACACTGATAATAAGAATTACTCAAATAATTTTACGAATCCACTAAAATATAACTTTTATTTTTTTTCTAAACTCGGAGAATGCTAGAGAAAATTTATTTATGTCAATTCTCGGCTTCGAAACGTATAATGTTAATAAATTTTTAGAATTAAATTAGATCAAAATTTTTACGGATATTACAGTTTGGACCTCGACTTGGCCTTATTGCATGTGACGCATGACATGCAAAGACGTGTCACATCCTTGGCCATGGACAACCAAAATAAGTGGTCACAAATGTGCACAAGTGGGCAAGGCCTTCATGGGCCTCCTGTATCAAGACAAGACGCAAAGAGGAGGAAGGAATGCAAAGCTTCCCTCGTCTATATAGAAAACCATTGTCTAGAAAAAATTGCTCATGCCTATGATTATTGGTTAAATCTAAATAAATAGGAGAAAAGTATTTATCATGCTCATATTGCTCTTTATTAAATTAAAACCAACTAATCTAGTTTGAAGGCCAGGGACATACCTTCTAGATAATGCATTGGCTACAATGTTGTCCTTTCCCTTCTTATGTGCAATTACGTAAGGAAATGTCTCCATAAAATTCCACCCATCAAGCATGTCACCTAGTTAATGTAGTTTGTAATTTAAGATAAGCAAGGGCGGCGTGGTCGATGTGGATCACAAATACGCTTTGCTAAAGATAGTTGCTACGTCTTTAGCACACGAATAAGCGCATAGAGCTCCTTGTCATAGGTAGGATAGTTGAGAGTGGCACCCAAAAGCTTCTCACTAATAAAAGAAATGGGGCATTTTTCTTGCATAAGCACTCCATCAATGCCAAAATCCGAAACATCACATTCTATCTCAAAAACGTTTACTGAAGTCGGTGAGCATAAGCACCAACGCCTTACACAAAGCGTTTTTGAGGGCATCGAATCCGACCTCATGCTCTTCTTGCCACTTAATGGTTGTGGCTTTCTTGGTGAGGTTATGTAGGGGAGTAGTAATGGACGAGAAGTCCCTCATAAACCGCCTATAGAACCTAGCCAAACCAAGAAAGCTTCGAACCATAGTGGGAGTCGAAGGAGTTGGCCATTCATGGATCGCTCATATCTTTTCCTCATCCACTCTCAAGCCATCTTTCCAGACCACAAATCCAAGAAAATTTATGGAGTCCCTACAAAAAACACACTTGGCCAAATTTGCATATAGTTTCTCACGTCGAAGGCAATCTAGCACAATCCTAAGGTGCTCGACGTGAGTGGTTAGTGATGTAGAATATAGCAAAAAATCATCAAAATAAACCACTACAAACCTTCCTATATAATCACGTAAAACATGATTCATTAAACGCATCAATGTAGATGGAGCATTAGCGAGACCGAATGGCATTACTAACCATTCATAGAGGCCATGTTTTGTTTTGAACACCCTTTTCCACTCGCCCCCTATCGTATACGAATTTGATAGTGGCCCGATTGAAGATCAATTTTTAAGAATGTTGTGGCTCCATGCAATTCGTCCAACATGTCGTCGAGGTGTGGAATGGGGTGGCGGCACTTGATGGTGATTTGGTTGATGGCTTGAAAATCAACACACATCCTCCATGTGCCATCCTTCTTGGGCACCAAAATCACCGACATTGCTCACGGGCTAAGCGACTCGCGCATGTAGTCCTGATCTAAAAGCTCTTGGACTTGACAATACAACTCTTGTGTCTTCTTGGGAGAGGGCCTATAAGTTGGATGGTTGGGCGAAGAAGCTCCCAAAATGAGGTCAATTCGGTGTTCAATGCCACCCACGGGTGGGAGCCTGGACGGTAACTCATCGAGCATCAAGTCCTTGAACTCATCAAGAAGAGAAGAGATCGAGTTAGGAAGCTCGTGGGGGTGAGAAGAAACCGAAAGGAGAGGAACTAAAAGGAAACAAGGAAATATGTTCAATCTTCTTACTAGATGAGTCACATGATGAAGAAATATTAATATCAGGGAAGGATTATAATGCAATGTATATATAAGAGTTCTTGAAGATCATCTGCTTTAATGATTTAGGTTGAATGTACACTTGATAAGGACTTAGGGTTTACCATGGTTTTCATTCGTATAAAAAATGAAGAAGCTAAAACAGATATTTCACACAACCTTGAGTAGAAAACTACCTAAAACACATAAACCTAGCACTTGAGTTATAGCAAGCATAATGGTCTTATAAGGCATTCTTCCCTTATCCATCCTTAGTGCCATGGCTTCATAGATAGGCCATGAGTTTAGCATCACAAAACCACAAAGCAACATTTGTAGAGCCAACCCTTGAATACAATCTCCAAAGGTGGTCCAAAGGACACCTGCTCCTAGTGCCACTAGGTTGATGATGGCAGCCATTGTGAGTGGGATAAACATGGGTGAGGTGACGCCAAAATCGTAGATTCCTTGATCGTACCTATAACATCAAATTAGTGTGAGCTAATGTCGAGTTACTAGATTAATTAGTGTTAGAGTATGATTCAATTTAGCCATCATTTGGTTTCAATTAACATAAAAAAGAAAAAGACATGAACTTTTGAATTGATCAACTTGAAAAATCTAAATTTATGAACAAAATAAAATTGCATCTCATTATGATGGAATGATTTATCTCCTATATAAAGGAATGTTTTAAAATGATGAAATCATCCCACCTTCATCTAGACACTTATATTAAGGCGGCAAATTAACCAATATGAAAGTTTATATTAATTTGTCATGATATCTTAATGACCATGTATAATGCATCCTTTACCCCCAAATTCTTAGCCTATTGTTGTGAAATTTACCCATTTTGGAATAAAGTAAGTACATTGCATTAAGATGTAGTACCTCTTATTGAGGTCACTTTCTTGGACTTTGGCGGTGACGGTGAACCCAAAAAATGAGATGCCAAGGCAGATGAGGAAGTACTCAATGCATCCAAAAATGTAAGAGGTGACTCCATGGATCATCCACATTCGTTGGGCATTCCACCACCTTTGGAAGGTGGATTGTGCTAGCATGAATTCTAGCAAGTCTTGTCCATACGCCCCAATGAATAAGAAGATGTATAGTGAAAACCATGGATCATTTATCTGTCCATTGAGTAAATTCCAAAAGGGTTAAACAAGCTAACATAAATCACATCAATACGTTATACAAGGCCAAGCATTGGTTCAAAACCGAAACGAACCGAAAAAACCGAAACCGAAATTCGGGAATTTGGTGAACCGAAAACCGAACCGAAAAAATTCGGTTTGGTTCGGTTTTTTTATATATATAAGGTTTTTCTTTGAAAAAATTGAGCCGAACCGAAAAATAACCGAACCAAACCGAAATCCTGAAATTTCTTGAACCGAACTTCGCCGGTTTCGGTTCGATTCGGTCAGTTTGGTCCGGTTTTGGTCCAATGATGCTCAGCCCTAATAATGGGAATACATACCTTAGGAAAAAGAGAGATTCCATTGAGAAGAGCAAGTTGAGGGACGAATGCATAGATGATCAAAGGGATTGACCAAATGGGTGACAAAGCATTATGACAATAACCAAGGCCCATGAATAAACCTAATGATCGTGTTCCATAAGTCAATGTGCTAAACTTGGAGAAAAGGACTTCAAGAAGTCCAATGCACCATCTTTTACACTGGACCAATACATCAACAAGGGTCACCGGTGCATCACCCAAAAAAGCTGGCCTTTTAGGGTGACAAAATATTGATTTCCACCCTTCACTTTGTAGTAGATACCCGGTGAAATAATCCTCCACTAGTGAACCGTATCGGATTCCCATCTGTCCATACTAACACTATTAATCACCATAATCTTGTGTCTTAATTATCTTCATTCTCAACTAAAATTTAGTTGCCCGTATATAAATATATTAGAATTGTATGATAATTTTAAAAAAAAATCAAAATCAACTATTTATGATAGATAAAGAAATAAAAAATCTATCTATTGTTTTAAAAAATAGAATGTAATTTACCTTGGAACCCCATAGAGTTTGGTACTCGTAGTCAGCAGCAGCCACTCGGTGGGCCAAATCTAGTGTATTAGGCGACTGAAAGGGTCCATCGACGATTCGGGTCGGGCTTATCTCGGGGGTCTCCAGGCTCGGGGGGGAAGACGGGCCCCCGAAGAAAGCCCGCCTTTGGAAAAAGCAATTGCTTCCGACGTAATGGGGTCCAAGGAAACCGTCCATGCCCAACGGGTTGATCTGATACAACCGTATGTGCTCGGACGAATAGATATCGCCCTTGTTGAGCCCGGTGAATATCTGAGGAAACTGGACGTAGCCCAATGTGGGTCGGGTCGCCGGGTCTTGAAAGTAGCATAGCACATTCCAAATGGTTTGTGGGTCGTTGGAGAACATGTCACAGTCTAGGTTTAGAATGATGGGTGCATTTGTCATTGACCCTGAAACTCGAATCTAACATGCATGTATAGTCAACTTAAGCTTCATAGTACGTTTATGAAATTGTGTTACCTAGATATCCTATACTCCCTCCGTCCCCGAAATATTGTCCATAAAGCACATTTGTATATGGATTAATAAAAAGTAGAGAAATTAAATAGTTAATGAAAAAAGTGATAAAGTTGATGAAAAAGTTGGATCAGATGGATAAAGTTGATAGAAAATCTCGATAATAGGTGTAATATACGGAGTATGAGATTGTACGAGGATAAAATTGTAAAAGTATACTGACATAAAGGAAAAATACGACAACAAGGACAAACTTTAGGGACAGTCTTGAAAAGGAAACATAGACGACAACCTACTTTTCGAGGACGGATTGAGTAATATACTTGTGAAACAAAAAAAAAAAAAGTGTATTTACCAGGGTGTTGAGCGCACCAGCCTTGAAGTTGTGATGGTGAGCCCTACTCTTTTCCCTCGATACATAAATCAAGTTTGGCACTTTGTTTCCATCTCTATCAAAGTGTACGTTTTTGTCTAGCAAGACCTGATCGATCACGTACACACACATGCATATTAAACATGTGTTAATTCTAGGGTTAATTAATTAATGAAATGCATTATCGATTGAATGATTAGTTTGAGATCAAAAACTGAGTAAGTTAAATGCCTGAATGATTGTAGGATGGTGTTGTTGAGTGAAGTCAGGAGTCCATGTGTTGAACATCAAACTTTCTTCTTCAGAATGAATGTATTCATCCCCAACTTTTCCCTTTTCCATCACGTTGTCCACTCTTGTTTTCATCTCTTCATATAGCACCTGCATTGCATATCCACACAAACTTATTATAAGGTTTATGTTAATTACTCTATTAGTCAATATGAGCTTTTATTAGAGGCTTTCAGTGTCACAACTCTTATGATTAGCAATGGAATCTGTAGTAAATTTGTGTAAATTGAACAAAACTGCATGATGTTTCATGTAATGTATCAATAAATTAATATTCAACATAAGAGCATGTCATCCAAAGTAAGACCAATGCAAACGAAGGTCTCTTCATTTGCAAGCAATGTCTTGTTATGATGGAGAAAATCTATCATATTATATGAAGAAAGAGAGAATAAAAGAACCAATTTTTTTCTTTTTTGATCAAATAAAAAAACCATTTTTGGGGGTTGAATAATAAAAATAATAATAACAAATAATAAATAATTCAAGTTGAATAATAGAGAGTTGAACATCTATGGGACAAAGGTGTCACGTCCCGAAAGAATTAGAGAAAAATTAAGGGAAGATTAGGGAGAAATAAGACAGATTAGGGAGAGAAAGAGGAATTAGAGAAGGGAAGAAGAAGAATCAGAGAAGGATAGAAGGAAGAAGAACATGGGAAATGTTATTAGCTTTCATTTTTTTTTGGTCGAAATTAGCTTTCATTCGATAACCACAAAGTAACACCATTTGAATATTTATAGGCTTTCAGCCTAATTACAATATATGTCCACAATTTCCTTATTCTACACTACTCACCCTTATCAATATCACAAAAGGTGTACAAAAATTCAAGTTGTTTAGATTCCTTCAATAGGGTCTAATTGCCACTTTAGAGTTGAAATTTTATTGATTAAAAAAATTTATTTTTATATTTTTTGGACAAAATCTTACATTTTAACTTTTATATTTGACGAAAAGATAAATTAATATTTTCTTGTTATCCTTATTAATGCAATAATTACACACTTTATCAAATGTATTTTAGTACAACAATAATTTGTTTTTTATTAATATGTGTGCCTAACTCTCAAAGACATAAATATTGGTCATGCTTATTATTGTATCACAAAGGAAAAGAAGAAAAAAGAAATGTCAGAATTTATATATATATAAGGCCCAATACACTTATTGTAAGAGAATAATTGGCTACCCTCTTTATTCAATCACCCTTATTTAATTACCGACATGTTTTTTTTTTTTGTTTTCTTTTTTCAGATATCTTAAGAAACGCATTGGGGAAGATTTTTTTAAAGAACCTATGGTCAGATGGATCTGTTTTTTTTATTCAGGGGTACCGTGTGATAAGAAAGTTTCGTTCAAGCTTAAGGGTAAAATTTACAGATCTGTAATAAGACCCGCGATCATTTATGATGCAGAATGATGGCCAGCATCAAATGCACAAGAGCAAAAGCTCGTAGTTGCATATATGAGAATGTTTGAATGGATGTATAGTCACACGAAGATGCATGGATAAGATATGATTAGGAATGACGAGGCTAGAGGTAAGTTGGGAGTAGCATAGGATACAAGTTTCGGGAGTCGAGACTTCGATTGTTCAGATATGTTCAGGTACGGAGCCCTGACGCCATAGTTAGGAGTTAGGAGGTGTCCCGTGAGTGTTTGGATTATTTAAATTTCTATGAATTCATTTAACAACCAAAGGTAGTATGCCTATTAATGTCTATTTTTTCCAATCATACAATAATTGAGGGTCCATCGTGCATTCTCAATCGAGGTGGGTTGTTACACAGAGCCAAACAGTTTTAAACAATCATTTCTATATGAAATATTTTAATTCGTGTTAAGTCAGAATTTTGTCAATATGTAGAGTAGTTTCCATAAAATGGGGTAGGTTGTTTATTATTATAAGATATTCCTTCAATCAGGTCTAATTGCCACTTTAGAGTTAAAGTTTTATTCATAAAAAATGCTCTTTTATATATATTAGACAAAATCTAACATCTAAACTTTTATATTTAACGAGAAGATAAATTAATCTTTTCTTGTTCACCTTGTTAATGCAAAAACTTACACACTTAATCAAAGCTATTATAGTACAATATTTTATTTTATTAAGATGTGTGCCTAACTCTCAAGACATAAATATTGGCAAACCATTAACTTATTATCGGATCACAAAGGAAAACAGAAAAAATGTCAGAACTTATATAAGGCCCAATATCATTTTTTTTGTTTCTCGTTTTGTAGATGGAGATTTTTGTTAAAAGAACTTATAATCAAACGAATGGTGTATGATACGGAGTATAAAGGTATTGGTACATACAACTAGCTGTCTAGCTTAATTAAAATATCTAGGTTTTCTTACTAATCTCGTATTTTCGTATTATTTCGGAAGTAGCTTTTTTATTACAGTACTAAACTACGAGATATTTACTAAGAATATTTAGACAATAGTTAAACTACTTCTACTAAATTCTATAAATAAATAAATAGAAAACACAAAAGTACTATTTGGAATGACATTTGAGTCCAAAAAGAGTAAATTTTCACCGGGAAGTCGGAATCTATATGATTTCTAAATAAAGAAAGTTATTTACACTAAACGATTGCTTATTACCTTAATCTTCATGGTCTCCTCGGAGATGCTATGACAACTCTTGAAATAAGCATGAGGCGACCTCACGAGAACCTTGTGCTCCTTGCAAAAGGGGATCCAAAGCCTCGCGAACTTGGCGGCCTCAGTGAACGCAAAGAGCGTGAGCTGGGAGCCGCCGTCATCGGATACATAAACCGAGAGCTTCTCGGGCGGGTAGTCGTAGGCCAAGACCGACAACGCGGTGTTGACCACCCCCATCGGCGGCTCCTTGTAGGGGTCCGCCGTGCAGATGAATATGTCCACCGCCGGTAAACTATCTTGAGCGCTCCTCTCCAAGTTCACCGGATACTGCCTCCGGCGAACGGGGCGCATCCTGAAGCCCTGGGTGGCGGCCCACTCCAAGGCAAGGACGGCGTCTGCAACGAGAAGGAGAGAGGAGAGGAGCTTTGTGTTGGAGTTGGTAAGGAGGTTGGAGATGTTGTGGTAGAAGAAGGCGGCGAGGGCGCACGTGTAGACCGCCGCGAAGAGGCGGTTGAAGGGCATCCGGCGTAGGACCTCGCACGTGTGGAGCGGTGGAGCCGTGGCGGCGGCCATTGGCATGGCCTTTTTTTTTGGTCAAGTGATGGGAGAGTTGGAAACTAGTTGAATGATTTGAATTTGTTTATGCATCGGTTGGTACACTTTAAATGAGATCCACTTTTTGGGTAAGCTTTTTTTTCCAAAATGAGCATGCACAACTTTTTAACTCTCTGATTGGCTCTTGGTAGAAACTTTTGTTACCGGATTAGGGCCGGCTAACGTGGTTTGGAGATTAGAGGCTAGATGCGATGACTTGTCTCTTCCTAAACACTTTGGTTTAAAAATGTTATTGTACACCCGTGCATGAGATCCGTGATGGCTAGTCTAGTAAGGGAAATGTATTAATGCGATGGGTCGTGTTGAATATGATAGAGCTCTTGACCATATATAATACTCCCTCCGTCCCATAATGTTTGTCCACTTTCCTTTTCCGTCGTCCCAAAATGTTTGTCCACTTTCCTTTTATATCAATAACTTTTTCCAATCTTACCCCTATTCAATCTCTACAATTACCCCCATTATCCAACTTTTCCACCTACTTTATCTCTTTTCAACTTTTATCCCCTATAAATTTCCAAAAGTACCCCTATTCAATCATATCTTTTACCCACTTTATTCTACTTTTTCACTTTCCAATACCACTTTACACCTCTCATTAAAAACCGCAAAAACCGTCCTTTTGGACAAACATTATGGGACGGAGGGAGTATTAAAATTGAATAAAATTTTAAAGTTAAAATTCTATTAATATATTGATAAAAAAAAATCATCTATAAATCATTAGATTCATATTCGAGGTCTGTCAAGTTTGAGTTGTACATCCTTGAGTCAAAACTGGACTCATATCCAAATTCGAACTCATATTGGTGAAGTGAGGTTAATATTTACAGTACCTGTAGATGGTACGATATTTGTACCAGTTTCACGTAAAATGAAAATTGGAAAAATAATTAATCTATACCATTATTCTAAAAATCCATTTAGGCTCCGTCTAGGCGCTGGGCGATCCCCATCCACCTAACCGTTCATCCGCCTATACTATATAATAAAGTTGTCCTTTTTCGAGCTTTCAAATTTATTTTAGTCTCGCTTAAATAAACTACTTGTATGTTATGATTTATGTATTCTTAACATTAAAAGAAGTAAAGCTCCGATGAGAGTTGTTGGAGAATTCGAAGGATCGTTTGAGCTGTAGATAAAAACAAAGTATAAAAGAGAAAGACAGCACATAATTCGTTTACCCAATTCGCTACAAAGACTGCGTCTAGGGACACTATCAAGTTAGGGGTTCTCTACTAGATTAGCAGATTCAAGGATTACAAGGATACTGAAATTTGATCTACCTTGATCAAGATCTTCCTAACCTCTCTCTCTCTAAAGATTTTGTCTCAATGCTTTTGGTAACACACCAATTACAATAATTGAGTTTAGTATAAATATAAATCGAGAGCTAAAAGATAGATTTTTCCCCAACAAACAATTTATCCCCTGAATGGATAGAATCTTCGGAGTTATCTCATTGACACGGGCGGGTAGACTGCCCAAGATATATTTGGGCATGCTTTTAGGCCCCAACCCGCATCTTTGTTCCAGAAGCCCGAACTCCAACTCCATTCCGCATGCAGCCTTGCCCAAGACGCAATCACGGTTTTAGACCATCCCGCATGATACTGCGTCCTTTTCCCGACCCGTTTCAGTCATTGACTTGTATCGTCTTCTCACCGCCTAACCCGAATTAGGCCCCATACTCAACAATCTTCTACTTGGAAACTGATTCTAATTGTAATTGACACCTTCTTCACATTTAATAAACTCCCAACTGAAGAATGCTCTGGAGCACCAATGTCATCCTCCCGATGATCCTCCCAACTCGTAGTGGCAGCTAGTGCCAAGCCTCTAGCTTGTGTGCATAGGCAATCAGAAGTCTATTCCGGCTTCTCTTCCTGTTTGCTCCCACTTGGTTGCAACGCCTCCGAAACTCATCTACTCTAAGAAACAATACATTTCCCACATAGCTTGTGTTTGCATCGTTCCCTTGCAAATCCTGACACTTGTTCTTGTAGTGACCGCTTTCACCATAATTCCAACACTTGATGTGGCTCTTATCCTTGGAAGACCTCGCCTTTCCTTTGGACATCGACTTGCTGATCGGTCCGGGATCGGAGGGTCTCACAATTTAAATTTATAAAACCGAACCTCAAATTGTAGTAAAGAGGTAGGGTGTCGAACACACGGGAGTTCGTGCGTCGAGAGTACCCGAGAAGACTAAAAAGAGGAGAAAATAAAGACAAAACAAAGGAAAACAAAAGAGATCTCCTCGGACCGACACAGGGTCACTTCGGTCCGAGGTAGGATCGAGGTCGAAATGGTCGGGACCGACGTTGGTGCAAGTCGGGCCCGGTGACTGGGTACTTCGATTTGGCAAAAATGGTAGATCGGTCTTGGGTTTTTGGGTTCCTACCCCAACTAGACTTGGATATTCTTCCTCAATTCAACCAATAAGTGTTTGATTCTAGTGAGATCGAGGTTGATCGCCTCAAATCCCTCCAATCTACACCTCGACCCAAGGGAGCTTTCGCGTCACCTTCGATGCTAGAGACTTGTGATGGGATCGAGACCACTTTCGCTTACTCTTACCAAACACAAGCTCTAGATCCCTTGCTTTCACAAGAGAATTGAAGCTCAATGTAAAGAGGATTCACAAATCAAGCACTCAAGGCTATGGAATTGGGGTTTTCTACCCAAATCTAGCTAGGGGATTCCCCCATAGCCCAAGACTATGGAATCTACTCCATGTGGTAAGAGAAAAGCATAAACAAAAGGGAAATCAAGCAAAACTCAATCATCAACATCCAATCAAACTCCAATTGCATTCAAATCCAAAGTGTCTACAAAATCCAAGTTCAATTCCACTAGATCAAAGCAAAACAAAGTACAAAACTCACAATTCCTCCTCTCTTCTCCACCGATCTCTCCTTCTCTTCCTTCTCCCTTCTTCTCCTTGCTCTCCAAGTCTTCCCTTGAGCCTTTAGAGAGTGATTTGAGTGTGGTCTATCCAAACATGCCCTTAATGCTTTCTAATCACCTCTATTTATAGCCTCTCATGGATTGGGGACCAAGGAATCCCAATTTAGAAAGGGGCAAATGTGGAAAGTTACTAAAAATATGCCTTGGGGAACAATCCAATCCTATGCCGACTTGGACTGACACGGAATGACCTCGGGCCCGACGTTGGGAACGTCGGTCCGGTTCACTGGGTGCTCGATCTCGGGCCCGACTTGGTGTATCTCGGTCCAGGGCCTCGATCCTCGTCTTCTTCCTTGGTTTCCTTTGGTTCCACTTCATTCTTGGCTTGGCTCTCGCACTCCTTGACTTGGCTCCTTCATTAGCTCCTTGAAATTGTCCTCATTCTTGCCAAATTACCTACAAAAACAAACAAACTCGCATAGTTTCCGACTCTTGAAGAAAACCGGGAACTAAGCTAAAAGGGAAACAAAACTAACAAAGAAGAGAATGAAAAACACACATTTACAAGGGAAATCAACTACTAAAACACCTCCAAAACGAGAGACATCAGAATACCCCATACTTAAACTTGCTTGTCCTCAAGCAATAATAAAGTAAGCAAGACCGAAGCACAATCTTCAAGTAAAGCCTCATATGAAAAATCAATCAAGCACAAGTGATAGACATGCTAGCAAGATTACATCATCACACATGATCAAGTGTTCAAGGAATATAGTCTAATGCAACAAAGCCTCACTTTAGGGACATAGAAATGTGTATCACTCATCATGTGTTTAGGCTTAGCAATGAACACTCAAACTCAACAATCATGCAAGTAAAGACTTTACTATTGAAGCTAATATCACCAATTCCTCCACCTAGAGATGCCTATTACAATGCACACAAAGAATATAAACTTGACTCAATGGAGATCCTCAAAGAGGTTCCATTCGGCCGGGTTGTAATGGGGCTTTTGGTATTTCTCAAGGTGGGAATCACTTTGGTCTTGTGGTGCTTACAATGGGGATTGAACTTTCTAGTCTCTCACCAACTTCACCAAATTCTTCCACTTTCAACTTCACACTCCCAAAAGACTTTGATTTTTCTTTCTTTTCTTTTCTTTCAACCCATATTTCACTAAACATTCCACTTCATCTTTGCACTACACTTTTTGTTGGATTTTTCACACTTTTTCCACTAGGATCGACTTGCACTATAACTCGGGCCCGATGTGCACTTTAACTCGGTCGGTACCCCTTTCTTTACATTTAAGCACTTTGCTTTCAATCCACTACTATTTTTCCAACTTTTCTTTCTTTCTTTCTCACTACAAAGATGCACTACTCACTTGGTTTATAACTCCATTCTTTGCCCTTCACCAAAGAGAATCTCAACTCTCCAAATATTCTTCCAAACCTCTCACTAAAGTCCAATCCCATAAGGGTCAATCATATAGGCTAGGAATCATATTTTTGAGGAGTTTCAAACAAAGGTCTAAGGCTAAAACGGGGCTACAAATAACGGTTTCTCTTTAAGGTAGGATATGGAACATTTTGTGACTAAATGAAATAAAGTTCAAATCAATGTGACAAAGCATAGAACAAATCTCATATTGGTCTTGGAAAATAGATAAACACCTCAATAGCAAGTTTTACTAAGCATGCATGAGCTAATCACACAAGAAAATGAGGGATATGCAAATATGAACAAGCATCCCTAAAATGGCCAAAAATAATCTCACAAGGTTCACTCAAGCTTAGTTGCATCAAAACTCATCCAAGAACTCATGTGCTCAATAAAAACATGCAAGACATCATATCACATCAAAAACAACATCCATTTAGAGGCTAAACTATCCAAAAATATGCAAAGGAATTTACATGCTCACATCATCATTAGCCTTCATACGGACATCTAAGATGGGAATTTCTAGTCGAATTTTTATGAATTTTTGCAAAATTTTTCTCAAACAAAGCAAACAAACTCATCCATTCATGCCATAAAATCGATCATCATCCTCATACAAATCATGCCACTATCCAAGATGAAACATCCCTTAAACAAGAAACACAAACACAAACAACCTACACATGGAACTAATGAGCTACTAACCCACCTCATACTTAAAATTTTGATGTCCCCATCAAAACTCAAAAGTAAAGAGAAGAGTAAAGAAAACTCACAATTCCTTATTCTTGCATGGCATGTTGAGGTCTAATTCGGAGGGTAGCCACGGCATGTCTCCTTTGGAGCCTTGCTTGCCGCTCTCGCTCATACACTTGATCATTGAAGGGATCTTGGCTTGGTGGTTGGATTGGTGGCGCGGGAGGTGTCCATTGATCTTCACGGGATGAGAAATTCCCGGACATCCACTCATTGAAACTTGCTTGGACGGTCCACCTTTGATCCTCGGCCGCCCTCAAGTCCTCCACTTCACATCTTGTGTAGGCAATGTTGCGGTTCACCTCCTCAAATTGTACTTGGAAGTCTTCTTGTTGGTGGAAAAGTTGTTGTTGTTGGAAGTTGAGATGTTGTTGTTGAAGGTTGATGTGGTGTGCCTCTTGAAGCATACTTGATTGTTGTAGTTGGAGATGCGCCATTTGGGTGGCCAACAAGTTCATGTCCACCGATTGGTTCGGCTCGGGGAACACTATTCCGGGCCCGTACCATTGGGCATACCCCTCATATCCTCCATAGCTAGGTGGTGCTTGATGTGCTCCACTTCCCTCGCCCCTCTCGAAGTGACTTGGGACCGGATCGGGCAAAAACACGTCGGACCGACGTTGATGGACATCGGGCCCGACTTGAGAGGCACCTCGGTCCAGTAGAGTTGGTGCGTGGTCGGTGAGCAAGTGTTGGTAACCACCTTCTTCTTCTTCTTCACTTCTAGGCAAGTCCACTTCCATGTCGTCCCTCCTCACAAACTCATAACGGTTTGGCTCCTCCTCTTCGGTGTCCGGGGAAGCTTGAGGTGTAGTGAAACGGATGTTTTGTGCTCGTCTCCTAACCTCGAGTGTCCCCTCCGGCTCTCCATAAGGATTGACATTCCCCGCCCACACTTGGTACCAATTGTAGTAACAAGTGAGGTCGAAGAGTCGAGGCTCCAAGGGAACGTGCACATTGTTGAAGTTGGAGTGCGGAGCTAGGTAAGTAGAGGCGCCGGTCACTAGCTTCTCTTTGATAATGTTTGCCTTCTTGAAATACTTGAGGTCCATGAACTCCACACCATTTGGGGCCGGTGTGTAGGTAGACAAGTCCACCTCAAGACGATGAGCTAACCGGGCAATCATGCCTCCGAAATAGATCCATGAAGAACTTTGGAAGTCCCTCACCATCTTCACCCATTCCCATGTGAGGTTCATCGGCTTCTCATTCTCAAACAACATCTCATAGAGAATCATGGCCTCCTCCTTCATCGGCTTGCTCAATTCATGCCTTGCAAAGATAGAACAACCCAAGGCTCGGATCATGACTCGGAAGAGTGGGTTGACTATCTCATTAGTAGATGCTCCTTTCCTCATTTCGCTCTTCCCGGCCAAAAACTTCCAAAGGTAGTCGACCTTTTCATTGTCAACATAAGCCTCCTCTCTTGTAAATGGAAACCCGAAATAGGTAGCCAAGTTCCGGAGAGAGAGTTCTTGCAATTCGTTGCCCATTTGGAAGGAGATCATGCCTTCACTCTCGGGTCCCTCATATGTGCACTTGAATGTTGCCATGAACTCGGACGTCAAGGCGGGGTAGTGAGTGTTGTTCCACCTTAGCAAGACATTGAGCCCAATGTGATTATAGCACCGAGCAAGAGCCTCATCCATGTTCATCTTTTGAATTGACTCCCAATCTAACCACCGGGTGTGGTGAGATAGACCCATAAGACGCTCATACTCTCTAGCATTATCCTCATCCTCAATACACACATCATCCATCCTTTGGACTCTCTTGGACGACTTCTTGGACTTCTTGGTGGCTTTCTCCATCCTTGAAGAAGATGCTCGAGTAGACATGGTACATACACACAATCAAAACCAAAGAACTCCAAGATAAAATCTATACAACCACAACAAAATCACAAGCTTCCATCACAAACAACTCATCATGCAAAGAAATAACCCCATACTTATACTTAACACACTCAATCCACAAAATTCAATCATGTATGAACTAAGATTCACATATCAATGGTCAAGCCTCAAGACATATCATGAATGGCATGCTATAACCAACATTCAAGCTCATGAAATCCTAAATTCACACAAAAGAAGCTCGAAAAACGTCGGACCGACTAGCAGGGGACATCGGGTCCGAGGTTGGGGACCTCGGTCCGAGTTAGTGGACCGACGTTGAACATCGGTCCCGAGGTACTGGGTACCTCGGACCGAGTCCATTCCGACTTCTCATCCTAGATTCATCCATGCAACACACTATCATGTCCCTAAAATCCAAAATCAACCATTTCTCATCATCAATCGAAGTTCTAAGTGGGATTTAGCAACAATTAAGCACAAATTTCACAAAACATGCAAATCACCATGGATGCTCAAGGTTCAAGCTCACTGAATCATGGCATATCTCAAATCTAGCAATAAAAGCATGAAATTCATAAAGAATCAAGTAGAGATTGAGATTTACATACCAAATATGAAGAAAACAAGAACTTCTAGCAAGCAACTCTTAGAACTCAAATTTTCCTCTTCTAGATCTAGAAGAAGAATGTAGATCTATGGGATTTGGGTGGGATTTTTGGCTTTTGGTTCAATGCTTGGGTATGCTAGGGTATGGATCGAGATCTTGTGGTGAGGTTCTTTGAAGATCGAGTATGGTGGGGGAGATGGGATCGATTTGGGGTTTTGAGAGAATTGGGTATTTTGGGAAAGTAGTTATGGGGATGATGATGTTAGGTAAGGGAAAGGGGTCTTAAATGGGGAAGAAGACAAAGGTGGGTCAAGAGGGTATATTAGGAATTTCCACAAAGTCAAGGCCAAAGTGGGTCGGCATAACTGGACCGACGTCGGGCACCTCGAGCCCGAGGTACTGGGTACCTCGGTCCTACCCGATTTTGGCTCCTAAAAATCCCACGACTTGGTTACTTCTATCCACAAGTTTTGGCATCATTTCCACAAATACCATACATGCTAATGAAGCTCACACAACACACATTTCCACAAAATACAAGCTAGAGAAGAGATTAAGACTAATCTAAGCTAAGGGAAAAAGAAACAAGCTAGAAACTACGAAAATGAATCTACTAAACCCGGGTTGCCTCCCGAGGAGCGCTTCTTTAACGTCACTAGCTTGACGTCTAACCTCTACCCTTCAAGGAGGGTGAAAAACGGTGAATTGATCCTCCTTGCCATGTGCTTCTCCACAATCCTCATAGCCAAAGTGCCACCATTTGTGTTTGATGAAAGTGTGGCATCCATATCCTCCATCGTCCGTCTCCTCCAATGTGTAGCTTGGCATCTTTTGCATCAACTCATCTTGCATTTTATCACCTACACCACAAAAGTCTAAAGAATTTCTAGGAGACTCAATGACATCATAACTCAACTCATCTTGCAAATCATCCAAGCAAAGATAATCATCTCCTAAATCCTCTTTCAAATCATCTAAGCAAATAAAAGAATCTCCCACATCAAAAGGATATAGATTAAGATACTCTTCATGATTTGGTGGGTTATCTCCATCTCTTGTCTCATCATGGATTTGAACATCGACCATGTCATGGTCTCTCAATGGCGCTTCCTCTCTTGTGGACTCCAACTTCTCCTTCTTGCACTTGGCATTTTCCTCTAATTTCAAAATCGCCAATGCGTCCGGTTCATTAAGGGCCTTGTTGAAATGGAACTCCACTTTTTCTTCGCCAATCTCGAAAGTGACTTTCCCATTCCTCACATCAAACTTGGCACCCGCCGTAGCTAGAAACGGCCTTCCGAGAATAATGGGCACCATCGGATCCTCTTTCATGTCTAAGATCACGAAATCATCGGGCACGAAATATCTTCCAACTCGAACCGGGACATCATCAAGAATACCGGTGGCCTTTGTTGATGAGCCATCGGCCATGGTAAGACTCATATCGACCGGCTCCATATCTCCAAGGTTAGCCCTTCTCCATATGCTCATGGGCATAACCGAAATACTTGCTCCCAAATCACAAAGAGCTTTGAATTGTTGAGAACCAATCCCTACGGTGATGGCAAATCTTCCGGGGTCACCAAGCTTTTGGGGTAGCTCCAAGATCTTCACCTCGTCTTGCATCTCAACAATTGACCTCTTCTTGCTCAAGATTTCTTTCAAAAACTTAGCATAAGATGGCATCTCACTTAGAGCATCGGTGAAAGGAATGGTGATGTTCAAGCCTTGCAAAAGCTTTAAGAACCGCTTGAACTTGCCCTCAACAATCTCCTTGGGCTTCTTCATAGGATATGGAAGAGTAGTGCCACTTTGCTTCTTGCTTGGATCAACCTCCTTGGATCGATCTTTCTCAACAAATCCACCTTGGACCGACGTTGGAAGTACCTCGGGACCGACTTCAGGGACATCGGTCCCAGGGCAAAGAACATCTGGGCACGTCGGGCCGACTTCAGGACAAGTCGAGCCCGAGTTGGGTTCAACCTCGGTCCACTCCAGGGGGCTTTCTCCATTCTCCGGATCAACTTCTGGGAATGTCGGACCCGAGGTGCTGGGAACCTCGGTCCGTCCCTCTTCTCTTGATTTTGGAACTTGTGGCTTGGGCAAACTCCGTCCACTCCTTAATCCTATGGCACGAACTTCGTTTTGTTGTTGTGGGGCACGGGGATTCTCCTCGGGTCGGCCCGGGAGTCTCCCTTCCTCTCTTGGAAGTTGATTCGCCATGTGAACAAATTGGTTGTCCACTTGCCTTCTCCATACACCAAACTCTTTGAATTGAGCACCCATTTCATCAACTCTTCTCTCCACATTGGTGAATTGATTCTTCAAGTCCTTGAACTCGCCTCTCATCTCTTGCGCCCATTGTGGAGTTTGCTCATAGAATCCCGGTGGTCGGTATGGTGGTGGTTGGGCCCTTGGCTCGTTTTGGTTGAAGTTGTTGTTGTAGCCACTTGATTGCCCTTGGTTCCACCTTCCTCCATTGTTGTTGAAGTTGGTTCTCCCTCCGAAGTTCCTTTGAACATAGTTGGCCTCTTCAATTTGCTCGGCCAATCGGACTTGGCGCTCGTTTGGGCACTCTTGGGCTCCATGCTTCAAAGAACCACACTCTTCACATGCTCTTGTGGTTTGTTGGGCATAACTCATCTTCCTCCTCATCTTGTTCAATTCATCCTCCAAGAATTGGATCTTCACATCTTTGTCCACCTCTTCACTTTTGGGGTCGTAGAGCTTCTTCGGACCTTCTCCATGGACTCTTGCTTCCTTGCTCACATTGCTAGTACCATAAATCGCCTCATAATCCGAGAGTTTGTCCAACAACTCCCATGCTTGTTCCGGCGGCAAGTCTATGAACCCACAATTGGTATGGAGGTTCAATTTGTCTTTCGTGGCGGTGTTGATCCCTTGGAAGAAAATGTCTTGAAGGACATAAGGTTGTTGACCATGTGTCGGACACGCCCTCAATCTCTTTGAACCTATCCCACACCTCGAAAAGTGGCTCATGAGCTCCTTGTTGGAAACTAGCAATCTTCCTTCTAAGCTCCGTCGTCTTGGTGGGCGGGAAGAATTTCATCAAGAATGCTTCATTAAGGGCCCTCCATGATGTGATGGATCGAGGTGCTTGACTCTCCAACCAATGCAAAGCCTTGCCTCCCAAAGACCACTTGAAGGCTTTGAGTAGCACATACTCAAGTGTCTCATCATCCGTGGAAATGGTCTCAAAAAGGTCCTTGAATTGCTTCACATGCTCGATCGGACACTCATTCGGCCTCCCTTGGAATTGCTCTCTCTTGATGAGTGAGATAAATTGAGTTTTTATCTCAAAATTCCTTGACACCTCCGGCAAGACGATGGCCGGCTCCGGGACCTTCAACTCCGGATGCATGTATTGTCTAGCATTCCGGGGTTGAGTGTTGATTTGGGCCTCCAACCTTATCCTTTGCTCCCTCTCTCTACGGGCCTCGGCATCTCGATTTGCCATCTCAATTTGCATCCGAGCCATGTCGGCTCTCATCCTCTCGAACTCCTCATCTCGGGCTTGGTCCGCCATCCTCTTCTTCTTGCGGGCTTGCCTTAGAATACTCTCCGGGTCACACACAAAGTCGAGCTCAAGGGTTCCTCGGACGGAACTAGCTCGCATGCACCTACAACCAAAGACACAAACAAAAACCAAATCAAAACAAACAAGGGGTTTGGGCTAGTCCCTCACCCAAATCACTACCAAAAAGCAAAGACTCAACAAAGAGGGTACCTCGAACAAGTAGAACTCCCCGGCAACGGCGCCAAAAATTCTGATCGGTCCGGGATCGGAGGGTCTCACAATTTAAATTTATAAAACCGAACCTCAAATTGTAGTAAAGAGGTAGGGTGTCGAACACACGGGAGTTCGTGCGTCGAGAGTACCCGAGAAGACTAAAAAGAGGAGAAAATAAAGACAAAACAAAGGAAAACAAAAGAGATCTCCTCGGACCGACACAGGGTCACTTCGGTCCGAGGTAGGATCGAGGTCGAAATGGTCGGGACCGACGTTGGTGCAAGTCGGGCCCGGTGACTGGGTACTTCGATTTGGCAAAAATGGTAGATCGGTCTTGGGTTTTTGGGTTCCTACCCCAACTAGACTTGGATATTCTTCCTCAATTCAACCAATAAGTGTTTGATTCTAGTGAGATCGAGGTTGATCGCCTCAAATCCCTCCAATCTACACCTCGACCCAAGGGAGCTTTCGCGTCACCTTCGATGCTAGAGACTTGTGATGGGATCGAGACCACTTTCGCTTACTCTTACCAAACACAAGCTCTAGATCCCTTGCTTTCACAAGAGAATTGAAGCTCAATGTAAAGAGGATTCACAAATCAAGCACTCAAGGCTATGGAATTGGGGTTTTCTACCCAAATCTAGCTAGGGGATTCCCCCATAGCCCAAGACTATGGAATCTACTCCATGTGGTAAGAGAAAAGCATAAACAAAAGGGAAATCAAGCAAAACTCAATCATCAACATCCAATCAAACTCCAATTGCATTCAAATCCAAAGTGTCTACAAAATCCAAGTTCAATTCCACTAGATCAAAGCAAAACAAAGTACAAAACTCACAATTCCTCCTCTCTTCTCCACCGATCTCTCCTTCTCTTCCTTCTCCCTTCTTCTCCTTGCTCTCCAAGTCTTCCCTTGAGCCTTTAGAGAGTGATTTGAGTGTGGTCTATCCAAACATGCCCTTAATGCTTTCTAATCACCTCTATTTATAGCCTCTCATGGATTGGGGACCAAGGAATCCCAATTTAGAAAGGGGCAAATGTGGAAAGTTACTAAAAATATGCCTTGGGGAACAATCCAATCCTATGCCGACTTGGACTGACACGGAATGACCTCGGGCCCGACGTTGGGAACGTCGGTCCGGTTCACTGGGTGCTCGATCTCGGGCCCGACTTGGTGTATCTCGGTCCAGGGCCTCGATCCTCGTCTTCTTCCTTGGTTTCCTTTGGTTCCACTTCATTCTTGGCTTGGCTCTCGCACTCCTTGACTTGGCTCCTTCATTAGCTCCTTGAAATTGTCCTCATTCTTGCCAAATTACCTACAAAAACAAACAAACTCGCATAGTTTCCGACTCTTGAAGAAAACCGGGAACTAAGCTAAAAGGGAAACAAAACTAACAAAGAAGAGAATGAAAAACACACATTTACAAGGGAAATCAACTACTAAAACACCTCCAAAACGAGAGACATCACTTGCCATGACCCGACTTGCCCTTACTTCCAACATTCAAAGTCGAACCTAATGTAGAACTCGACAACCTCATATGAACTCCCTCGCAAATAATCAAGTTCCTCACATTGTCGAACTTCAACTTCTCCTTTTCCTATTGAGGTGCTTAAGAAAGTAATCAATTACTTGCTCTCAAAGCAAGTAATTGACTAGCTTGGCTCGTATATGCTCGAGCGATTCTCACCCCTTTTCTCTTATATAAATGCATATGGAATCGTCATATGTATGCATCGATATGATTATGTTCTGAGTATTCATTCTCTTCTCTTTTTACCTCAACGCATTATCGACGTTGTACCCTTTTTGACTTAGACTTTGGAGGTGGCCGGATTCTGGGGACTCACACCCCTTTGTCCAATGTTTTGCACATCTCGAATGAGAAGATGCTTCCTATAAAAGGAGAGATATTGGTGTAGTCATTTGTGTGACAAAACCGATTTTTTGCACACTAATATAAGGGATTCATTCACTTTAGGAAATGAAAAATTGATGGACCCAAAACCTCCAATTATATTTTTCCTTAAGAACCAAGACCGTTAAAGGACTGACGGTGTTTTTAAGACTATCCTAGCCTCCAAGACAGTCGTCCATTACCGCCGTTGTCGTTCGTGGCCATCGTCGTTCGTAACCGCCGTCGTCCGTGACCATCGTCGATGTTTGTCAGCATCGAGATCCCTAGATTTTCGGGGTCAGTTTCAACCACTTTTACCAAGTTTTCCACAACCATGAAGACTTATTATTTTGTTCAGCAAAGAACAAGTCAAAATGATGAAGTTTAGTCTAGTGGGTCTTGACAAGTTAACAAACGATTTGTGCTAGTCTAGTGGTCCAAGAATATCTTTTTGTTTTGATTATTTTAATAATACTATGATTAATTAATATTATATTATGTTTATAATAAATATCTAACATAAATAATTTTTATTTTACATATAAACAAATTGAGTCAACTTAACAATTTGGTCGGGTTCGGGTTTTAACCCAATTGGATTCGGATCAATCGTATTCGATTTTTATCTTGACCCGCTAATAATATCTAAAATAAAATTATCGATTTGTGTTTCGAGAACTCTAACTCCAAGGGATGCTGAATTCTTAGTTAAGAAATTATATAATAAGATTTTGTATATTAGAACTTTGAGAAATGTAAATATAAAAAAGATTCGAGTTTATAAATACTTACAAAATTTTATTGTATTACATCATTTTTACGGTCTTTAAGGAAACGATAAAGTGGCATTCGGAGAAGAAAAAGTTGAATGATGATGTGCGTAAAAATAGAAATTAAATAAGATAGGGGTAAATTTTTGAAAAAATATAAAGTAGAAAAAAAAAGAGTTAGATAATTATGGTTAAATAATAAGATTGACCAAGTCTAATTTTTATATAAATATACAATAATAATAATAAATAGTTTGAGACAACGAAAATAAAAAGAGGGAAAATATAAAATTACGGACCCAATATATAAAATTAGGTCCTCTATAGATAGAATATATTATTCTCTTTGAGCATCTTCTTTGAAAGAGGAATTGACCATAAAAAAAATCATTCACTTTTTTCTTTGTAATAATTCAACCCATATAGGATATTCGATTCGCACATGGTGCTCCACAGCTCCTGCCAACATGTTTTTAATTTTATAGATTGCTAGTGCAATTTATCGGCATAAATATTACTAGTAGTAGGCATAAGCATCATCTACTTGCAGCCCCCTAGGGATGCTAAAACTTGGCTAAATTTGTTATCGGCTATCCACTAGATATATCATATATTATGATGATATCGTTAAGACTGATCGCTTATAAACAATCGAATGAACACGTAACTAGCTAATTATTTAATGCAATAATGTATATTGTTTTTACGGTTACGGTTATAAATAACCTTTTTTGCATCTCTAAGATTGAGATATATGACATGTGCTACCGCCCCTAAAGTTCCACTAGCCATGGATCCGGAACCGGGATATAACCAAAATGGGCGATTTTTAGTTTTAATTTCGGTTCGGTTCCGATTTAAATCGATTTAAAAAATGAGACTGTAATCGTGATTCATGTCCAATAATTATTTTTTAAAAAATAAGTGAATCGGCGAATTTTCCAGTTCGGAACAAGATCAAACTACCTGTTCACCAATTTTAGGAATCACTTAACCGAAACAGGAACTGGAGGATGACCAAAACTGGTGGTTCAGCTCTTGAAACAAACGGTTTTCCGGTTCGGTTCGAAACAAACCTGACTGATGACTAGGTTCGAGACGACTAATCACTGCACTAAGATACATGTAACAATATATATGTTACATGTATTAACAACCAGAATTGTAGCAATTTCTGTTGTCATCTATGTCACCTCACCCTATATGAAAATAGTTAAGTGCTTCTTGTTACTAGGGCTGGTCAATGGTCAGGTTATGGGTGGATGGAGCACTTTCACCGTCCAATCAGCGAATAAAAATAGGAAAATTTGTACAAAATTATCCATTAAATAGACAATTTTACAAATAGACACCTATTATAGAAGATTTTGTTATAAACCACCCAAAATTCTGATTCCATTAACAAATAGCCACCCATTACCTGATTCCGTCAGAAATTTCATTAGAACTCATAAAGATTTAAATTAGAACATGTATGATATCATATCATAGTGAACTACATTCATTTCCATTTCTATAGTTTGTTGTCTAACATGCCTTGTGTTAGTGATTAGGGTGTGAGACTATTGTTTGGTAGGCCAATACTTTGGTATGAAGATCAAACCCATACTTAAGATATTATGGTGAAATCTTCCCTTGATGGAATAATGTTAATGTGTTAAGATATAGTAACTCTTGTTAAGGTTGTCTTCTTGGACTTTGCTGGTAACAGTGAAGCCAGACATTGAGATGCCAAGGTGGGCGAGGAAGTACTCAGTGCATCCGAAAAGATGTGAGGAGATGCCACAGATCATCCACATCCTTTGGGCATTCCACCATCTTTGGAAAGTAGAGTTTGCTAGTATGAATTCTAGCAAGTTTTGCCCATAGGCGCCAATGAATAAAAAGATGTGTAGTGAAAACCATGAATCATTCACCTACTCATATAGGAAATATGTCAAAACATTTCATAATATCAACTACTAGTTAGTTAATGCCATAAGTGACATTCATACCTTTGGGAAAATGGAGATTCCATTGAGAAGAGCAAGTTGTGGGACAAAGGCATAAATGGTAAGAGGGATTGACCAAATGGGCCAAAAAGAATAGTGAGAATAACCAAGCCCCATGAATAAGCCCATGGACCGTATTCCATAAGTTAATGTGCTGCACTTGGAGAAAAGGACATCAAGAAGCCCAATGGACCATCTTTTGCACTGGCCCAATAAATCAATAAGAGTAATCGGTGAATCGCCCAAAAATGCTGGCCTATCAGGGTGGCAAAATATTGATCTCCAACCTTCACATTGTAGTCGATACCTTGAGAAGTAATCCTCCACTAGTGACTCATATCGGATACCCATCTATAAATAACATTATCAAACACTCAAGTCATGATTTCGGATTAAATGACAAAATAAAAGTGTATACCAATTCAACCAAGAGAAAAGTCTACACTTGATTATGAAAATACTAGTTTATGGATAAATTTAATTTTTTGCATGGGAAACATAAACATTTAAAAAAGTACACGTCTTTTTTAGTTTTAAAAGTAGTTTTTGAAGAAAATTTTGTCTTTAAGACAAAAAGTGTAGCTACATGTCTTTTTCTTCTAAGTATCAAATTTTGAGTAATAAAATTTACCTTTTGTCCCCAAAAAATTTGGTGCTCATAATCGGCAGTTGCCACTCAGTGGGCCAAAGCTAATATATTCAACGACAACAAGGATCCATCGACGACTTGGGTTGGGCTTATCTCTGAGATTTTCTGGTCCAAAGGAGAAGATGAGACCCCGAAGAATGTCCGTCTTTGGAAAAAGCAATTACTTCCGATGTAATTGGGCCCGCGAAAACCATTCAATCCCAACGGGTTGATTTGGAACAACTGCATGTGCTCGGAGGCATAGATATCACCCCTATTAAGCCCCAGGAAGATTTGAGGAAATTGGGTGTAGCCTAATGTGGGTGGTGTCTTTGGGTCTTCAAAGTAGCATAATGCCCGCCAAATTGTTTGCGGGTCATTGGAGAACATGTCGCAATCTAAGGCTAGAATGATCAATGCATTTGTCATTGAGGCTGAAACTCGAATCTAATCTACACGTATAAATGTTCTTAGTCGATCAATACCCTTTGGGCATATGATAGAAAAATGGTAATTCTGATTTAGGTATAAGAAATTGTATGCATACTAAAGTGTTGAGAGCACCATCCTCCATGTTTCATCCTTCTTGGGCACCAAAATCACCGACACGAAACACGGGCTAAGCAACTCGCGCATGTAACCCTCATTTAAAAGCCCTTGGACTTGACACTACAAGTCTTAGGTGTCCTTGGGAGAGGCACTATAAGCTGGACGGCTGGGCAAAGAATCTTCTAAAATGAAGTCAATCCAATGTTCAATGCCACGCACGGGTGGGACCCCAGACGGTAACTCATCGGGCATCACGTCCTTCAACTCATAAAGAAGAGAAGAGATCGAGGTAGGAAGCTCGTGGGGGTGAGAAGAAACCGAAAGGAGAGGCACTAAGAGAAAACAAGGAAACTTACCTTGAGTGCTAGGCACGATGTCTCTTCGTCGGGCCAAGAAGAGGAGCTTCGCACATGAACAAAGAAGGGGTGGCTCGTCATCATGGGCCAAAGGTGGAATTTCTGAGGCATGCTTGGGCTAAAGTGGTAGCTCCCTAGATTTATTTTGATTTAGCCCAAGAGTCACCCATAGAAATCGGCATTAAAGAATCGTGGCCTATGGATAAAGAATTCATCGCATAATTGGGCGCTAATGGTCTGGCCAGCGGCATAGGCAGCGCGACGAAGGCGTCAACGGGCATTGATTTGAGTTGCGAGCCATTCTTATCATTTTTTTGCTTTTGGAACACTCATGCAAAGGGATAACCGTACCTTTGATGCTAGTTTTGTTTTATGACACTTGTTCAATCTCTAAATGTCATAGATTATCTTTTCCTTCAAGAAATGTTTTGTTTGCTGAATGTTTTGACTTATTGAATTTGGACTTATGGGGTCTATATAGGATCCCAGCATTGAATGGTGAGAGATATTTCATGATAGTGGTCGATGATAGGAGAGAGAAACCTGGACTGTCTTATTGCATGGGAAACAACATGTTTTGATACAACATTCAATGGTTCATCAACTATGTGAAAACACAATTTGGGAAGACTCTAAAAGCAATTAGAACAAACAATGGAGGAGAGTTTGTTAATGCAAATTCTAACGAACTCTTTATTGGCTTGAATATTGTGCACCAAAGGACTATAGTGTACACAACCCAATACAATGGGGTGGTTGAGAGAAAGCATCTCCTCTTGCTTAGAAACAACTTGCTTTCACAAATAGGCACTTAAATATGACATACCTTTTGAGTTTTGATACAACATTCTTTTTTCTCACACAATGGCTAGTAGCATCCCAATCTACAAACATAACAAATAAAGGACATCCATTCCTTGAACAATGGTGCACAAAAAGTCAGAGCAATGTTGGATCAAATTAAACTTTGATGATTCAAAAAAGACTTGTCATCAACCGATATGAGATATATGATTAAAGACGCAATCTCTAAAGTATGTGTCTTGGATAGATGAAGTAGTGTTACAACATCCATCCTCCAAGATGAAGCTTTAGTAGTTTTGGAGGATGTGTTACAAAATTGCCCTCTTAAATTTTTCTAATTAAATGTAAAGGAAGATAAAATTGAGCATTATCGGTAGTATTATCAGAATTTCCATTGGGAGATTCATTAAATTATCGTTAACGTTCTAGCTTTACAAGAGGTTCTTGAGGAGGTCAATAAATTTCATTATTTCACGGACAATTGGTTGTTGTAAGCAGAAATATTGCATTGCACCATCTTTTTCCTACGGCAACTATCAATCAAATACCATCATAATAGACGAGTCACATGATGAAGAAAATAAAAATCAAGAAAGGATTAAAATGCGATATATCAGAGTTCTTGAAGATCATCTGCTTTAATGATTTAGGTTGAATGTACACTTGATAAGGACTGTTTAACAAGGTTTTTATTTGTATAAAAAAATGAAGAAGCTAAAATAGATATTTCACACAACCTTAAGAAGAAAACTACCTAAAACACATAAACCTAACACTTGAGTTATAGCGAGCATAATGGTCTTATAAGGCATTCTTCCCTTATCCATCCTTAGTGCCATGGCTTCATAGATAGGCCATGAGTTTACCATCACAAAACCACAAAGCAACATTTGTAGAGCCAACCCTTGAATACTATCTTCAAAGGTGGTCCAAAGGACACCTGCTCCTAGTGCCACTAGGTTGATGATGGTAGCCATTGTGAGTGGGATAAACATGGGTGAGATGATGCCAAAATCGTATATTCCTTGATCGTACCTATAACACCAGATTAGTGTGAGCTAATGTCGAGTTACTAAATTAATTAGTGTTAGAGCATGATTCAATTTTGCCATCATTTGGTTTCTATCAACATAAATAGAAAAAGACATGAACTTTTAAACTATTCAACTAGCAAAATCTAAATTCATGAAAAAAATTGCATCTCATTATGATAGAATTATTCATCTCCTCAATAAAGGAATGTTTCAAAATGATGAAATCACCCCTTCACCTTAATCTAGACACATGTATATTAAGGCGGGAAACCAAGATGAAAGCTTATATTAATATGTCATGATATCTTAATGAACTAGTTTCAGTTTTTATTCTCTATTTTTCCACCTAACATTTCCTATGTCAAAAACAGATTTAACTATTAAGATGTGGTATTGTTATTTGGTAGGTCACTAATTAACTTGGGATAATGATCAGCTCCAAATTCTTAGCCTGTTGTTGTAAAATTTACCCATTTTGGAATAAAGTTCAACACATTAAGATGTAGTACCTCATTTTGAGGTCACTTTCTTGGACTTTAGTAGTGATGGTGAATCCAAAAAAGAAGATGCCAAAGCAGATGAGGAAGTACTCAATGCATCCAAAAATGTAAGAGGAGACTCCATGGATCATCCACATCCGTTGGGCATTCCACCACCTTTGGAAAGTGGATTGTGCTAGCATGAATTCTAGCAAGTCTTAACCATATGCCCCAATGAATAAGAAGATGTATAGTGAAAACCATGGATCATTCATCTGGCCAATGAGTAAATCCCAAAAGGGTTAAACAAGCTAACATAAATCACATTAATGTGTTATACAAGGCCATAATGGGCATACATACCTTAGGAAAAATAAAGATTCCATTGAGAAGAGCAAGTTGGGGGACAAATGCATAGATGATCAAAGGGATTGACCAAATAGGCGAAAAAGCATTATGACAATAACCAAGGCCCATGAATAAACCTAATGACCGTGTTCCAAAAGTTAATGTGCTAAACTTGGAGAAAAGGACTTCAAGAAGCCCAATGCACCATCTTTTACACTGGACCAATACATCAACAAGGGTCACCGGTGCATCACCCAAAAAAGCTGGCCTTTTAGGGTGACAAAATATTGATTTCCACCCTTCACTTTGTAGTAGATACCCTGTGAAATAATCCTCCGACATTGAACCATACCGGATACCCATCTGTCCATACGAACACAATTAATCACCATAATCTTGTGACTTAAATCTTTTAACTATATATTTTCAAATATTGCTTTTTAAAGCCATTAGATCAATTTTAGTACTGTAATATTCGGCTCTACCTTATTCCATTTCGTGACCCTCAAGTTGCTTCGAGTTCCGGGTTAGAGGGCATTAGCCACAATAAAAAAATATTAAGGTATCTGTGAGATTTAATTTTGGGAGTTTGTCTACCCAACTAGTCTGAATTTGGGTAAAGATGTGGGCGAGTGATCCGGATAAAAGTAACCAACTTAGCAGAAAAATCTATCCGATTAAGGTAAGCATATCTTTAGCTTAACCTAGCGCCTATTAAGGCTCTTAATTATCCTTTCAACCAGTTTTGGTACCGTTCACTCGGCATTACAATCCTGCCGCCACCCCATTGATTGAACTCCCGAGTTGTGCCTTGCGAAGCCTTGAACCGCGGACCATTCTCAAATTCCGATCACTCATCGGTTCTGTCTTTCTCTGCCAACACCGGTGCCGCCGTTCTCTTTGAGCGTCCTCCGACGGTAAGGCTCGTCGACCGGCATTCCTTTTCGCTTCTTCGTTTTTATGGGTCGGTAGGGCGTAGATCCGAGTGCCGTCGGTGAACTAGTAGCGCAGAGGTGGGTCCGAGCGGGTTGTTGGGGGTTGGGTCGTCGTCGGGATTTGGCCGGGAATCGGGAGGCGGATCTGGCGTGGGTTGGGGTTAGGCGAGAGGCGGAGAGTCAGAGGGCGGGAGTGACGGGAAGTCGGGGCGCGGTTGGCTCGCCGTCGTGAGCCGCCGACGTCGGTCTGTAGCCCCGCAAAGCAGAGGAGTCGGAGTGGGTCGTCGGGGCCATAGTAGTCTCGGGAAGAGCGGGTGAGTGTGAGCAGAATCGGGGCTGGAATCGGAGGGCGAAGGCGGGAGAGAGCGGGCGGAGGGCTGGCGTACCGTCAGCGGTCGGGGAAGGTCAAAGCCAAATCTAGAATTGGGGGTCGTCGGGCGTGAGGTTGAAGAAGGGTGGAGGGGTCCACGAGAGCAAAGAAAGGGAAGAATGATGGAGTAGGTGGGGTGATGTGGAGGGATTTAATTGGGGCCTTTCAAAAATTAATTAGTGAGCAGCAATTCTCTAGGCTCGGTTAATAGATGAATTTCGGTGGTTTTTGGGCGTTCGTAATTAATTTCAGTTCGGGCCAATTTTGGGTATTCGTTCGGTTCTAAAAATTTGTATTATTATTATTATTGTTCAGGATATCAGTTTGTTTTGGGTCCGTGATATTTCTTGTTCGTAGCGGGGTTCCTTCGTCTCTCAGGTAAGTCGATTTTCGACTTGCTCAGTCCTGTTCTAGCCTGTTAGGGTTGCGTGGTAGTTATGGGATTGGTTTTGGGAACTAGTCCCGATCGATCTTTGAAAATGTTTTGGATATGTGTGCTATGTGTAAAACGTTTTGGAAACTGGTTTTCGAAAATTGTTATGTATATACGTATGTTTTCGTCGTCGTTTTCTCTATGTTGGGCAGCGCTCCAGTGGAGGCTTATTGTGGATGGTTGTGATGGGATGGATGGTTGGATTGAGGATGGATGGTTTACGAGATGGCCCGTCTCTGAGTCCGGCGTGGGATCGATACGCCGTTGTCATGACATGCGGTGTTATAGGGGCAGTGCCGCATAGTCTAGGTAGTGTGATGGTATGCAGTGTTATAGGGGCAGTGCTGCACACCGTAGGTAGAGTTTCTGATTGCGCGTCGTATGTGGTGATATCTGATTGACTAACTGGACCTAGGACTGGACTAGAGATATGTGTGTGATTGTGGACTTGTTTGCTGACCTTAGTAAAACTGTTTTGAAACGTCTCGTAGCTTCCATGTTAATTCTAACTTGATAGGATAGGATCTGACCCCTCGGGGAACTATTTTTCATTCCAGGTAGTCAGGATCCCGTGACCGAGCCTCAGCGCAATGGTGGTGCGGAGCAGTAGCGCGTGTCATAGCATTGGGGTTGGGTGTTATTATGACTATTGCTGTTAGTTTTATTATTACTTGTCTTGGATTATATTAAGTGATTTTGCAGATGTTTGTCTTTTAGGATGAGTTTGGGAATTTGAGTATTTGAATTCGAATTTGATCTTGGGGATTAGTGCATGTTAACTTGTTTTAAATTATAAATGTTATTTTATTCAAATACAAGTTGGATGTTTTCTATGTTTTCTCGCCATGCCCGCGTTGCAAGATCCGAATGTCCGTTGTCAAACCAGCTTGGTAGTACCTCGTGAGGTCTACTACTGAGTAACGCCTTGTCAGAAAGACGGGGTGTTACAAGTACCACCTCACAATAGATCAATTATAATCTAGCTTTTATTTAAAAATACAATATCTTTATCTTTCTTATACTTGAAATCTATACTACTATAGTATAAAGCGGAGTCAATGTCTTCACAAAAATTTGTCCCACGTGTCATTTCTATAATAAAATAATCAGCCGAGCTCTCCTTTATACAAATTAGGTAGTTAGAATCTCATATAATCTTATCCCGTAAAAATTTGCTTAAAAGTTACCGAAAATTATGAATTATCCCTTACCAAGAATTAGTTGTAATCTTCTACTAAATATTATTATTAATAAAATGGGATATTTATCATGAAGTAATTTTTGAACAAAGGGAACCTATTTATACTATGAGTTGATTTACTGTTGGTAAAAAACATTAATCACAATATGAAGATAAGTATATATGATTATATAATTTTAACGTGATCATTGACATTACATATCTATATTAAATTGGGTTTATAATCACATTACCCGTACATTGTATGGGGGTTAAACTAGATAAATCTTATTTGTTAAACCAGTAGTTATCATTGTATTTCATCTCGTTAATATGAAAACAGTTTTTTATTTCATTTAAGTATATTTTTTTGGTTGAAATTTCATTTAAGTATATTGGAATTGTATGATAGATGAAAAAAAATATATTATAATTTGTATAAAGAATGTTATAAAGGAACTAAATATTTATAACCCTTTTATACCAATTATAATATTTTTAAAAAGTGGAAACATCAAACATAGGCTTTCTTGATAGACCAAAAAATTTTAAAAAAAAACATCATTTATAATATATGAATATCACTCTCAAAACAATATATATATATATATATATATATAAAAGAATAAGGCTTGTACTTGAGATTTTGTACTTGATTATTGATTTTAAAAACTCATTATTTAGTTTATTTATCTGATTAAATACAAAAAAATATATATTCGTACCTGTATGAGCAATAGGGAAGTTAAGAAAAAATATTACTGAAAACTCAAAATCATCTATTTTTTGATGTATACATAGAATGTAACTTACCTTGGAACCCCATAGAGTTCGATGCTCGTAATCAGCAGCGGCGACTCGGTGGGCCAAATCTAATGTATTAGGCGACTTAAAGGGTCCATCGACGATTCGGGTCGGGCTTATCTCGGGGGTCTCCAGGCTCGGGGGGGAAGACGGGCCCCCGAAGAAAGCCCGCCTTTGGAAAAAGCAATTGCTTCCGACGTAATGGGGTCCAAGGAAACCGTCCATGCCCAACGGGTTGATCTGATACAACCGTATGTGCTCGGACGAATAGATGTCGCCCTTGTTGAGCCCGGTGAATATCTGAGGAAACTGGACGTAGCCCAATGTGGGTCGGGTCGCCGGGTCTTGAAAGTAGCATAGCACATTCCAAATGGTTTGTGGGTCGTTGGAGAACATGTCACAGTCTAGGTTTAGAATGATGGGTGCATTTGTCATTGACCCTGAAACTCGAATCTAACATGCATATATATATAGTCAACTTAAGAATCATAGTACGTTTATGAAATTGTTTTAGCTAGATATCTTATACTCCCTCTATATCCGAAAGATCGTCCATAAAGTATATTTGCGCGTGGATTGATAAAAAGTAGAGAAGTTGATGAGTTGATGAAAAAAATTATAAAGTTGATGGAAAAATTGGATAAGATGGGTAATATATAAAATTGGACGAGGATAATTTTATAGTTTTATAGGAAAAAGTGATAAAGTTGATAGAAAATCTCGATAATAAGTGTAATATATTGTACGAAGGTAAGATTGTAAAAGCATAATAATATAAATGGAAAATATGATGACCTGGACAAACTTTCAGGACACTCAAAAAGGAAAGATAGACAACTTTTCGGAGACGGATGGAGTAGTATACTTGGGAAACAAAAAAAAAAAGTGTATTTACCAGGGCGTTGAGCGCACCAGCCTTGAAGTTGTGATGGTGAGCCCTACTCTTTTCCCTCGATACATAAATCAAGTTTGGCACACTATGTCCATCTCTATCAAGGTGTACGTTTTTGTCTAGCAAGACCTGATCAATCATGTACACATGCATATTAAACATGTGTTCTAGGGTTAATTAATGAAATGCATTATCGATTGAATGATTAATTAGTTTGAGAAGAAAAACTGAGTATGTTAAATGCCTGGATGATTGTAGGATGGTGTTGTCGAGTGAAGTCAGGAGTCCATTTGTTAAACATCAAACTTTCTTCTTCGGAATGAATGTATTCATCCCCAACTTTTCCCTTTTCCATCACGTTGTCCACTCTTGTTTTCATCTCTTCATATAGCACCTGCATGTCCACATAAACTTATAATAAGGTTTATGTTATTTTCTCGATTAGTCAGTACAAGCTTTTATTAGAGGCTTTCAGTGTCACAACTCTAGCTTATGATTAGCGATGGTTCTTGTAGTACATTTGTGTAAATTGAACAAAACTGCATGATTTTTCATTTAATGTATCAATAATATTCAACATAAGAGCATGTCATCCAAAGTAAGACCAATGTAAACGAAGGTCATTGCTTCATCTCTTCATTTGCAAGCAATGTCTGTTGGGATACAAAACTATCCCACATCGAGTTGGGAACAAAATTGTCTAGTATATAAAACGGTGGACTACTCCTCCTATTGCCAATTGGTTTTAGGATGGAACCCCACCGGGCTTGTATCTGGGCCACCCACACGTCTATTATGGTATCGACACGGGCGGTCTGGGCCCGTTTCTTCAAGTGTCAACTGGGACGGTCCAATTGCACTTGAGGGGGCGTGTTGGTATACAAAACTATCCCACATCAAATGTTGGGAACAAAATTGTCTAGTATATAAGACGGTGGGCTACTCCTCCTATTGCCAATTGGTTTTAGGATGGAACCCCACCGGGCTTGTATCTGGGCCACCCACACGTCTAATAGTGCCTTGTTATGATGGAGAAAATCTATCATATTATGAAGAAAGAGAAAGAGACAATACAAAGAACCATTTCAATATCATAGCTTTTTGTTACCAATATATATCTTGCATTGTATTTTGAACCGTTTAGTTATTTATATGATTTGGTATATAATCATTGTATAGTTTAATGACGACATTATTTTTTTTAAGGTTAAATTATTAATGTTTAATACTCCCTCCGTTTCACAATAAGTGTCGTTTTAGCTCTTAACACAGTTTTTAAGAAAAACAATCATTCATTTTAAAACTTACAACTTTTTCTTAATCTTAACACTCATTACATATTTTTGGCCAATAAATGAACAACTTTAGTCAACAAATACACATTCCAATAAAAATTATCATTACTCACCCCTAATAAATTACTTTGAAAACCTAAAACGACACATAATATGAAACAAATTTTAAGTGCTAAAACGACACTTATTGTGAAACGGAGGGAGTATGTTTTTCTCAAATTGTTGTGTATTTTCACTTAATTTTGAGTGTGCCTTTACGAATAGTTGGATTGTGCATCTTCGATTAATGCATGTTCCAGAATCATATAATAAAAAGATACTTGTGTGTTTGGCCTGTGTATTGTACAGGCAATGTAGGAGCAATTTTGGACATATTTGTTTGTTTTCTATTTATTTTCCTTTATGAAAATGAAAGGAATATTGTGTCGTTTGTAAAAGATGTGGTACTAATGGATGTTACAAGTTGACAACATATGATACCCATGATCAATGAAAACCTTGTTCATTGAAGAATAACCTATTTTTCGTAGCTTGACTTGGCCATAAATGACTTTGTCGGAGCTTTTCTCGACTCATTTATTTATTTTATGTTTTTTGAACTAATTATTCAAGACACTAACAAAATAATATTAATAATATTTAATTTAATGCTTAGCTTTCCATGATTTTACAATGTAATATTAATAGGCTTTTAGCCTATTTACAAAATATGCCCACAATTTCCTTATTCTACACTACGTGCTCACCATTATCATTACAAAAGGTGTACAAAAGTTCAAGTTGTTTAGATTCCTTCAATCAGGTGTAATTGCTCTTTAGAGATAAAATTTTATTGATGAAAAAAGTTTATTTTATATATCTTTTGGACAAAATCTTACTACCTCCGTTCAAAAGTACATTTTAACTTTTATATTTAACGAAAAGATAAATTAATCTTTTCTTGTTATCCTTGTTAATGCCAAAATTACACACTTCATTCTCAGTAATTATTTTGGGGTTATTGAGTCGATCGGTCGCAAGCAGCTACCGTCTATGTCAATAGTCCAGGCTGAAGCCTCTGCCCTCTTACACACCCTTAGAAATATTAGCTGCTCACAAATAAATGATTTAATCCTTGAAGGTGATAACTTAATTGTGATTAATTCATTAAAATGTCAATGGAAAGTCCCTTGGGAAATACATTCAATTATAACTGATATCAGGAATATCATTTCGATTATCCCTTGTGTTTTATTTTATCATTGTTTCAGGGTATCTAACGTTGTTGTTGATTTCCTTGCAAGAAGACCAGTCAACCTTCAAAGTCTTAATGCAACCATCCACCTGTCATCTTCCTCTCTTTCCGCTTCTAATTTGTTTGTAACTCAATCGAGGTGTTTGAATTGTTGAGTCAACAACCCTTGCTGTATGATTTTTTAAAGATCTTCCGTTGTGATGATTTAGACTATCATTGTAACAGATATGTGGCCTTATTTTGGCGTGTTCGAGCTAGTAGCTCCTCAATAAAAAAAAATTACACACTTCATTAAAGGTACTTTAGTACAATAATTTGTTTTTTTTATTAAAATGTGTGCCTAACTCTCAAGACATAAATATTGGTCATGCTTATTATTGTATCACAAAGGAAAAGAAGAAAAAAGAAATGTCAGAATTTGTATAAGGCCCGCCCAATACACTTATTGTAAGAGAATAATAGGCTACCCTCTTTGTTCAAACACCCTTATTTAGGCTCCGTTCAGTAAATTAGCTGAAACTCCTGAAAGCTGGAACTGAAAGCTGACAGCTGAAGATGAAAGCTGAATCCAAAAAGTAGTTGAGACTGAAGTGAGTAGGGGAATGTAGAAAACTTGAAATGGGTGTTCGGTAGGACAACTAGCTGAATCCCGAAAAATATATGTTCAAAGACAAAAATGCCCTCACATTTTAAACAAATAATTATAAAATACCCTCAATATATACCAACACATACCCCTAAATAATTAAATAAACATACCCTCAACATATATGCAAATGAAATCCATCAGAACGCACAAGCAGGAGTGAAATCTCAACACTGTCAAACAAAAAAGTAATGAAGATGGTGGAACCTGGAATGGGATCGCTCGATTGGAAACCTAAAACCGAAGAAGGCTGAGAAAAAAGCCACAACTAGGGAAATAAAAACAAACAAACAAGCCAGATCTGGGAGGGGTTTTCGATCGAGTGAGACTGAGGAGAGATCCAGAGCTCTTCCAATTTCAGATCTATGGAGAGTGAGGGCAAGGGCCAATTTCAGATCTATGGAGAGTGAGGGCAAAGGGTATCGGGTGGAAATTATCGTCTTCGTTCATCTCCCGCTACCCAATCCGCTTGCAGATTCAGCTTCCCCTTGGGGGTAGGAGGGGAAGCGGAATGCCTCTGTTTAGCTCTTTCGTTCATCTCCCACTGGTCAGTCCACTCTCGCCGAACACCACCTCAAACTAGCGTAATCTACTAATCTCTTTCGTTCATCTCCCGCTGGTGGCCTCCGCTACTACCGAACGAGGCCTTAGTTACCGACATGTTTTTTCTGTTTTTCTTTTCCAAATATGTTAAGAAACGCAACGGGGGAGATTTTTTCAAAGAACCTATGGTAAGACGGATTTGTTTTCTTTTTTGAGAGGTATCGTGTGATAAGAAGATTTCGCTCAAGCTCAAGGATAAGTTTTACGGATCTGTTATAAGACTTACGATCATTTATGGCAAAGAGTGTTGGCCGGCGACAAAGGCACAAGAGCAGAAGCTCATAGTTGCAGTTGTAGAGATGAGGATGCTTAGATAGATGTGTGGCCACACGAGGATGGATAAGGTTAGGAATGATGAGATTAGAGATAAGTTGGGAGTAGCAAATATAGAAGACAAGTTTCGGAAGTTGAGACTTCGTTGGTTCAACCATGTTCGGAGACAGGGCCCTAACACCACACTTGAGAGGGGTGAACGTTTAGATTTTCTAAATTGATATGAATTCATGTAACAACCAAAAGTAGTAGCCTATTCATGCCTATTTTTTCCAATCATACAATAATTGAGGGTCCATCGTGCATTCTCAATCGAGGTGGGTTAGTACCGCCAAACATTTTTAAACAGTTATTTCTATATAAAATATTTATATTTTTTTCCGGTCGGAGATATGAAATATTTTAATTCGTATTAAGTCAGTTTTGTCAATATCTAGAGTAGTTTACATAAAAAATGAAGTACGTTGTTTATTGAATTGGGGTGTTAATTGTTAACTCAGATTTTATTATTATAAGAGTTAAAATTTTATTAATAAAAAATGTTCTTTATATATATATATATATATATATATATATTAGACAAAATCTTACATTTTAACTTTTATATGTAACGAGAAAATAAATTAATCTTTTCTTGTTCACCTTGTTAATGCAAAAATTACGCACTTAATCAAAGCTATTTTAGTACAATAGTTTATTTTATTAATATGTGTGCCTAACTCTCAAGACAAATATTGGCAATGGCTATTAACTTATTATTGGATAACAAAGGAAAACAGAAAAAATGTCAGAACTTATATAAGGCCAAATATACTGATTTAATTACCGACATGTTTTTTTTGTTTCTCTTTTTAATTGTAGATGGAGATTTTCTTAAAGAACTTATAATCAAACGAATGGTGTATGATACGGAGTATAAAGGTATTGGTAAATACAACAAGCTAAAAATAAGTAGGTCTTCTTACTAATCTCGTATCAATATCTATTACTATTACTATATACTAAAACGGAAGCAAATTCTGTCACCACAATGCGGCACATCACCTCTTTTTAAAAAAATCTATCTTATTCAATCTTAATTTTATCATAATCTTATACAAACTTAATTAAGATATTAGTTCTGTCTTATAATTTATAAGTTGTTTAATTAATAATTCTATCCAAATATATAAATCTCTATCTTATCGTTATACATATTTAATTAATACATAGATCTATCATAAACCTTTTATTTTAAAAAATATTTTTTGTCATAATTTATAAATCATAATCTGAATATTTTACCCATTTAATCAAATATCATATTAAATTTAAATTTTTTTCCGTAATTTATTATTGTATTTTGTAAAATTATCAATGGTAGCAAATTCTACCACTATATTTAAGACAAATATTCATTCTATTAAGATAATATATTAAATACATTTTTACCATCATATCATATTAAAATATCAATAAAAAAAGTAGATGTTATACTTAGTTACTTACCATATACATCACTATTATTGGATATTGATTACGGTATAGAAAAAAAAGATAGATTTCTTAATTAAGATAATAGTAATTCGTTAACCTTTTCATTACATATTTATATATTTAGTATTTAATTATTTTTTCAAAAAACAATTAGATATATACGAGATATTTGGTTTTCTATTTAACTTATTATATCTTATCTATATCTTTAATATTATATTTAGAACAGGTCTGAGTCAAATAGCAATGATATATATTAATCTGAGTTTTTATTTAAACTTATTGATTTTATTATATGAGTTAGTTTACGTAATTTAATTTAAATGCCAAAATATTTGTATAGATTGTTAATAAAATGTGATAATGCATCTTACGTTATTTCATTCTTCCTCAATTTTTTAAATATATATTTATGTATGTATAAAAAATATATATATAAATAAAATTTAGTTATATATGATGATATACAAGAATTATTCATTTTATAATCCAAAAAATAACACCCCCGTAAAAGGTACGGGTCATCTGCTAGTATACTTCTAAACCTGAAGCAATTAAGGGCGATTTTTGTCATTAGGATTTTTGTAAACTATTCACCCTATTTTTATTAACTGACTTTTATAATAATTTTCTATCCATCTATATTAAATAGATTAAAAGGATTACAAGTGGATATTTACTTGATAGTTTCTATCTTGATTTTCTAGATAAAATTATATAATTATAAAGATCGCAATCGATTATCGTACAAGTTGATATTTACTTCATATCTAACTATCTCTCTATCTATTGGTATATATTAAAGTAGAATAAATTATAGGATTTGAATTCAAAATTAATAACGTAGTTACATCTATGTTATATCAGCACAATATTGCAAATCACACTCTTTATTAAATTAATACATTACATTTCAACCAAAAAAAACATTACATCTATGCTTTTACCGTAAAAGATTGAATTTTTTTTTATCTCCCCATATAATACATGGTATCTTCCAAAAATATCTATTGAAACTATTCACCCTATTTTTATTAACTGACTTTTATAATAATTTTCTATCCATTTATATTAAATAGATTTAATGGATTACAAGTGGATATTTACTTGATAGTTTCTATCTTGATTTTCTAGATAAAATATAATTATAAAGATCTCAATGGGTTACGTACAAGTTGATATATCTATCTATTGGTATATATTAATATGGAATAAATTATAGGATTTGAATTCAAAATTAATAACGTAGTTAAATCTATGCTATATCAGCACAATATTTCAAATCACACTCTTTATTAAAATAATACATTACATTTCAACCAAAAAAAAACATTACATCTATGCTTTTACCGTAAAAGATTGAACTTTTTTTTATCTCCCCATATAATACATGGTATCCTCCAAATATATCTATTGAAATTATAACAAAGATATCGATCAAATGGTTATGCCATCTTCTTTATCGTAATATAATACATGATATATCAATAGGTCCTGTATTTTAACAGAAAGTGCATTGAATATATATATATAAAATTTCATGTACATATTCTGTTATCTTGACTTTTTGAATAAAAACTTACATGAATAGCATGTATATAATTTGTTAATTTTATCCATATACAAAATGCCATAAAGATAGATCTTTGTCCCTATGTATTCACATGAGACTTAATTGAAGGTTGCATAAATATTTTTTATTGGTGTTATTTTTCGTTATTCATCTTTTGGTGTTACTGATTGTTCACTTCATCATGTTTCGGGTTTCACATATAAATTTATTTAGTATGAGTAATTACAAAATATTGTTCCTATTAAATTTTTTTTTTTAATAATCCTAAATAATTGACCTTATTAACTCGCTAACTAATCGGAACTTGCTGAATAACATGTCATGACTTGAACCGACTTGACCCATTCATAATTTGAACTCATATAATAACCTGTCGTTAGCTGATCCAAATTGACCTTTAATCCGATTGAACTCAACTTGCACTCAACTCCAAATGATCGAAACAAACCGAATCGACCCACTTGACAAATCTAATATGAATAGTATTGATACATTAAGATTAATTACATATTGAGTTAATATATTTGACATGTAAAAATTTAATTGTACAAAATATTTTATAATTTCTTAATCCTAAATATGCACATTTATTGTATATGTATGGAGATGATTTTATAATAGAAAATTTTATAAAAAATTATCAATGCATCGAGAATAAACTATTAGTTAAGTCGGTTTGATGAGTCGGTCATTTTGATTTCGATTTAAGTACAAGATTAGAAGATTTATATGGAGAATAAACCTACTGATGGGGTCGATTTGGTAGGTTGGTCATTTTAAGTTCAAATTGTGTACAAATTTCGACCGTTATGTGTGAAGAATCAACAATTAATTGGGTTGGTTCTATAGGTTGGTCTTTTTGAGTTTAGATTAAACATAAGTTTGGGTTGTTATAAGTGGAGAATAAACCTATTTATGGGTTGATTCTGTATGTTGGTCATCTTGAGGTCGGATTGAGTATCAGTTTAGGTTTTTATATGTGGAGAATGAACTTATTTATGGGTCGGTTCTGTATGGTAATCATTTTGAGTTCAGATAGAGTGCAAGTTTGGGCTATTATATATGGAGGATAAGCTATTATTATGGTAGGTTCGGTATGTTAGCCATTTTAAGTTTGGATTGAGTATAAGTTTGAATTGTTATATATGGAAAATAAGCCTATTGATAAGATTAGTTTGATGGGTTGATCATTTTGAGTTTGCATTGAATACACATTTGAGATGTTATATATGGAGAGTATATTCACTAATAAGGTTGGTTCGGTAGGTAGTTCATTTGAATTCGGATTAAGTACAAGTTTGAGTCGTTGAAAATTGCCGGTCGATTGGATAGGGTCATTGCAAGTTTGGTTCAATTGGGTTTGGGTTAGTCGGTTCAGTTCGAGATTGGATATACATTCTTGTCATCAATTTTTGAGCCAAGTCCAATTGGTAATGGGAATTGACTATTTTACGCATCCGTTTGACACTAATATTTTGAACCAGCTTGATGACGAATGGAAGTTTTTTTATTTATTTATTTTAATAATAAAATGTATATAAATGTATATAATGTTGTATATGCCATTTTAAAGTTAAAAATATGATATTAAGTTATAGTAGTTTATATGTAAATTAGTATATTATATTTTTTAATTAAAAGAGTTTTTGGACAAGCACTAAATCATTAACTATGTTCACACAATCAAATTTAAGTTTACTCTACATAGATTCTTGTCACTAAAATTAATCAATTGGTCAATTTTAAATGTTGGAGTTTTCACAACACTTATCGAATTTAATTAATTATGTATTTTATTTATAATACATATATCTTATATAAATTAAAATAATTTAAATTTTATTAAAAAACCCCCGGACAAGGCCTTGGTAATAACTAGTTTTCATATTATTTCAGAGTACTAGACTACGAGATATTTACGAAGAAAATTTAGACAATATATAGTTAAACTACTTTACGAAGAAAACTTTTTTATAACCCTTTTTGGAATGACATTTTAGTCAAAAAAGGGTAAATTTTCACCGGAAAGTCGGAATTAGGGCTGAGCACCGGTCCAAAACCGGACCGGACCGGGGACCGGATACCCCTAAATATATGGCCTGGGGACCGGACCGGAAAACTCCGGTCCGGTCCGGTCCCGGTCCCGGTCCAGGTCCGGTTTTGGACAGGATTTTTATTTTGTTTTTTAAATAATATTATTTGAAGTAAAAATTAATTTTTTATTGAAAAAATTATAATTTATTTAGAGAAACTATATATAAATTATGAAAAATATAATATTAGTAAGTATATAATATAAATATGAAACTTAAATATTAAAAATAAACTATAAAAACATTAAAATTAATATAATTTTTATTTAAATTTATTTTTTATTTAATTTTTATAAATATCCGGTCCAGAGCGGACCGGGGACCGGGTTTCTAAAATTCATGGACCGAGGACCGGACCGGAAGTGCCTCGGTCCGGTCCCGGTTGGTACCGGTCCGGTCCAAAAATCTGGTCCGGACCGGATTTTGATGCAAACCTAGTCGGAATCTATATGATTTCTAAATAAAGAAAGTTATTTACACTAAATGTTTGCTTATTACCTTAATCTTCATGGTTTCCTCTGAGATGCTATGACAACTCTTGAAATAAGCATGAGGTGACCTCACGAGAACCTTGTGCTCCTTGCAAAAAGGGATCCAATGCCTCGCGAACTTGGCAGCCTCGGCGAACGCAAAGAGCGTGAGCTGGGAGCCACCGTCGTCGGAGACGTAGACCGAGAGCTTCTCCGGCGGGTAGTCATAGGCCAAGACCGACAGTGCGGTGTTGACCACCCCCATCGGCGGCTCCTTGTAGGGGTCCGCCGTGCAGATGAATATGTCCACCGCCGGTGTACTGTCTTGGGCGCCCCGAACCAAGTTCGCCGGAAACTGCCTCCGGCGAACGGGGCGCATCCTGAAGCCCTGGGTGGCGGCCCACTGGAAGGCGAGGATGGCGTCGGCGATGACGAGGAGGGACGAGAGGAGCTTTGTGTCGGAGGTAAGGAGGTTGGATATGTTGTGGTACAAGAAGGCGGCTAGGCCGCACGTGTAGACGGCCGCGAAGAGGCGGTTGAAGGGCGTCCGGCGTAGGGCCTCGCACGTGTGGAGCGGTGGAGCCGTGGCAGTGTCCATTGGCCTTTTTTTTTGTCAAGTGGTGGGAGAGATGGGAACTAGTTGAATGACTTGAATTTGTTTATGCATCGTTTGGTTCACTTTAAATGAGATCCACTTTTTGTTGGTTTTTTTTTTTCCAAAATGAGCATTCACAACTTTTTAATTCTTGATGACTCTAATTCTTACTTTTTTTATTTCATTAACATTATGTGGAAACTATGTAAAGTTGGATGGAAGCCTAGAAAGGCCTTTCATACCCTTCTGAATATAAAAACTCAATCTATAAAAAATAAAAGAACCACTCTTAACATTTTTAGAGTGACTAATAAATAGCTCTTGATTCGCTCTTGGCAGAAACTTTTTTTTTTACCGGAATAGGCTGGCTAACGTGGTTCGGAGATGAGACGCTAGATGCGATGGCTTGTCTCTTCCTAAACACTTTGGTTTAAAATTGTTATTGTACACTCGTGCATGAGATCCGTGAAGGCTAGTCTAGTAAGGGAAACGTATTAATGCGAAGGATCGTATTTAGAAGTGTCAATAAGGTCGAGTCGGATGGATTCGGGTTCGGTCTTTTCAGGTTCGGGTTGAGTGTGGGTTCGGGTCAATCGGGTTACAGCTCAAGTCGGGTTGAGTCTTGACAGATTATTGTGCAGGTTCGGGTCGACCTAACAAGTCAAGAATTTGAATTTTTGACGATTATTAAAATAATATTATAATTAAATAATACTCCCTCCGTCCCAAAATGTTTGTCCCTTTTCCTTTGTAATTTGTGAAGGAAAATGGACAAACATTTTGGGACGGAGGGAGTACTATTTAATATCAAATATTATTTTAATATATTTTATAATAATATTTTATTTATAATAGTTTTTATAGTAAAAAATATTATGATATTTATAAGAAAATATATTTATTCTACATATAAAAAACCGGGTCGGTTTGGTCGGGTTCGGGTTTCAACCCAATCGGGTTCGGGTTTATCGGGTTCGGGTTTATCTTTTGCACGATACTATTTGGGTCGGGTTTCAACCCTAAAATTTTCGGTCGATTCGGATCGGTTTTTCGGGTTGGGTCAGGTTTTGACAGCTCTAATCATATTGAATATGATAGAGCTCTTGACCATATATAATATAAAAATTGAATAAAATTTTAAAGTTAAAATTCTATTAATATATTGATAAAAATTAAATCATCTATAAATCAATAGATTGAGAATATTCAGAATCGGGTCTATCGAGTTTGAATTAAGTTGTATATTGTTGAGTCAAAACTGGACTTATATCCAAATTCGAACTCATATCGGTAAAGTGGGTTAATATTTACATCACCCTTACTCGTACATGGTACGATATTTTACCAGTTTCACATAAAATGAAGAATTAAAGAATAATTAATTATACCATATAATAAAATTGTCTTTTTCGAGCTTTGATTTCACATTTATTCTGGTCCCGTTAAGATTAAACTACTTATAATTTTATTTTTTTTGGTCGGAATTACTTATAATTTTATAATATAAATACTAATAACATTTATAAAAAAATTGAAGCTCCCGCGAGAGTTGTTGGAGAATTTGAATGATTGTTTGAAAAGTAGGAAAGGCAAAGACAACACATAATTTGTTTACCGAATTAGCCACAAAAACTACATCTAGGGATACTACCAAGTCAAGGTCGGGTTCTTTACTAGATTAGCAGATTCAAGAATTAAAAGGACACTGATTTTTTGATCTACCCTGATCTCTCTCTCTCTCTCTCTCTCTCTCTCTCTCTCTCTCTCTCTCTCTCTCTCTCTCTCTCTCTCAATGCTTTTGGTAACACACCAATTACGTACACTAATCGAGTTGAGTATAAACAGAGATCGAGAGCTTAAAGATAGATTTTTCCCCCAATAAACAATCTAGCCCCTGAAAGGATACAATCTTCGGAGTTATCTCAATGACACGGGCCAAAACGCGGGTAGACTGCCCTAGATATATGTGGGCAGGCTTTTAGGCCCCAACCCGCATATTCGTTCTAGAACCCCGAACTCCATTCCATGGGCAGCCCTACCTAAGATGCGGTCGCGGTTTTAGATCATCCCACGTGATACTACATCCTTTTCCCGGCCCGTTTCAGTCATCGATTCATTCCGTCTTCTCACCGCCTAACCCGAATCAGGTTCCATACTCAACAATCTCCTACTTGGAGACTGATTTTAACTGTAACTAGTTTAAGCCCCGTACCATGTACGGGCAACTGTAATAAATTTGTCTGGTATATTAGTAAGAAAAATATTCTATTTACAAAGTTCAATTATATGAACCGAGATTTAATTAAAATAATTTATAAAATGTTATAAAGATTTTTATGTAAATGATTTAAAGTCTAAACTATCAAAATAAATGTATAAGAAGATTTCAATTAATAAATTATATTATATAAGTTAAAATTATTTAAATAATTTGAAATTTACTTACCTTTTTTTAAAAGATCATGTCTAATTAATATAGATATAGATTCTTAGATAGAAAACCCTATACATATATATAGTCTAGATTATTTGTTTGAAAAATCCAAATATATTTCGAAATATATTATATTTAAAAAAATCATGATTATATATCTAAAATTATTTTTTGATTTTATCTTGTTTTTTGTGTAAATGAAAAGATCATGTTTTATTATAATTAGATAGAAAATCTTAACTACACTCTAAAATATTACTTGAAATCTATAGTAATATTTTGTTAATATTGATTCCGCTTTATAAGAATGGAACGTAATCAGTAATGATTAGTCATATTCTTACCATATTCTCTATATCAATTGAATGGGAATGGCGAATATGCATCTTTGACACAACTTTTGGCAGGATATATAAGGGTATAAAGATTAAAGTAGCACTTCGTAGAATAAAATTGCAAGTATAAGAAAATTACTTATCTGCCTTCTATTTGTTCCAAAAACAACAAACATAAAATCAATTTCGAAATCCTTGAATTCTTGATAAACCTTCTCTCTAGAGAAGGATTATATATTATATCTTCCTATAGGTATTATTCCAAAAACAACAAACTAAAGATTTCGGTTGATATTGCACAAACTAATTAAAAAGGTATTGTTATCTTATTGTGACAATGATGGTATAAATATTATATCTTGCTATATGTTCGTTAAAATTATTAAATTATATATATTTATCTTTCTATGATATAGATCTTCTTTAGTAGATATAAATTTTTTTATTAAATGATATGCCTACCTATTGTGGCAATGATCCTATTTTATCTTTCCATAAATATCTTCCTATATGTTCTTTAAAATTATCAAATCATATATATTTATCTTTGTATTGTGATTAGTGTTTTTTTTATATACGCAAGGGCCTGGTTGATTATTTTATTAAAGATATGACACGTGGCACAATTTTCTGTGAAGACTTTGTCTCCGCTTTATACTATAGACAGTATAGATTGACACCTTCTTCACATTCAACAAACTCCTAACTGAAGAATGCTCTAAAGCGCCAACTTCATCCTCCCGATGATCCTCCCAACTGGTAGTGGCAGCTAGTGCCAAGCCTCTAGCTTACGTGCTTAGGCAATCAGAAGTCTATATCCCGGCTTCTCTTCTTGTTTGCTCCCACCTGGTTGCAGCACCTGCGGATACTCAACCACTCTAAGAAGCAATGCATTTCCCACATAGCCTGCGTTTGCATCGTTCCCTTGCATATCCCGACACTCATTACTGTAGTGACCACTTTCACCATAATTCCAACACTTGATGTGACTGTTGTCCTTGGAAGACCTCTCCTTTGGACTTCGACTTGCCATGAACCGACTTGCCCTTACTTCCAACATTCAAAGCTGAACCTAATGTAGAACTCGACACCCTTGTACGAACTCCCTCGCTACTAATCAAGTCCCTCATATCGTCGAACTTTAGGAAATGAAAAATTGATGGACCCAAAACCTCCGATTATATTTTTCCTTATAAACTAAGAACATTAAAGGTGCTTTTAAGACTATCCTAGTCTCCAAGACAGTCGTCGATGATCCTCGTTGTCGTTCGTGACCATCGTCGTTTGTAACTGCCATCGTTGTCCGTGACCATCGTCGATGTTCATTAGCATCGAGATCCCGAGAGTTCCGGGGTCAGTTTCAACCACTTTTACCACGTTTTCCTCGACCATGAAGACTTATTAATTTCTTCAGCAAAGAACAAGTCAAAATGATGAAGCTTAGTCTAGCGGGTCATGAAAAGTTAACAGACGATCCGTGCTAGTCTAGCCAGTCAAGAATATCTTTTTGTTTTGACTATTTTAATAATATTATGATTAATTAATTTTATATTATTTTTATACTAGATATCTAAATTAAATAATTTTTATTTTACATATAAAACAAATTGAGTCAACTTAACAATTTGGATCGGATTCGGGTTTCAACCCAACTGGGTTCGGATCAATCGTATTCGATTTTAACCTTGACGCACTAATAATATCTAAAATAAAATTATCGGTTTGTGTTTCGACAACTCTAACTCCAAGGGATGCTGAATGCTTAGTTCAGAAATTATATAATAAGATTTTGTATATTAGAACTTTAAGAAATGTATAATATAAAAAAGATTCGATTTTATAAATAGTTACAAAATATTATTATATCACAACATCATTTGCGGTTATTAAGGAAACGATAAAGTAATATTGGGAGAAGAAAAAGTTGAATGATGATGTGTGTAAAAGTAGAAATTAGATAGTGGTAAATTTTTGAAAAATGATAAAGTAAAAAAAAAGTTAAATCATTATGGTTAAATAATAAGATTGACCGAGCCTAATTTTATATAAAAAATTATATAAAAAATAATAAATATTTTAAGACAATGAAAATAGAAAGAGTACAAATATAAAATTACGTACCGAACTAGTATATCGAATTATATCCTCCGGATATAATAATATTATTCTCTTTGAGCATCTTCTTTGAAAAGGATTTGCCCATAAAAAGAATCATTCACTTTTTTCTTTGTAATAATTCAACCCATATAGGATATTCGATTCGAACATGGTGCTCCACAGCTCCTGCCACCATGTTTTTACAGATTGCTAGTGCAATTTATCGGCATAAATATTACTAGTAGGCATAAGCATCATCTACTTGCAGCCCCCCTAGGGATGCTAAAGCTTAGCTAAATTTGTTATCATGGTGTCCACTTGAAGATATATCATATATTATGATGATATCATTAAGATTGAACGATTATAATTAAACAACCGAATGAGCACGTAACTAGCTAATTAGTTTATGCAATAATGTATTATTAATTTTACGGTTACGGTTATAAATAACCTCTTTTGCATCTCTAAGATTGAGATATATGACATGTGCTACCGCTCGTAAACTTCCCCTAGTCATGGATCCGGAACCGGGGCATACTAAAAATCGGCGATTTTTAGTTTTGATTTCGGTTATGTCCAATGATTAATTTTAAAAAATAGGTGAATGGGTGAATTTTCTGGTTCGGAACAAGATCAAACTACCCGTTCACCGATTTTATGAATAACTTAACCGATACTAGAACCGGGGGATGACCAAAACCGCCGGTTTGACTCATGAAACCGACGGTTTTTCCGGTTCGGCTCGATCAAACTACCCGTTCATCTACTCCGTTGCCATCACTGTCGCTCGCCCCTTTTCCGTCCTCTCCCTCCCCTGGCCAAACCCCAGTGCTCCTCCACAAAATCAAAGTCAAGAAATGATATGGGAGTTTTGCTATATATGTTTGGGCCAATTAGTTTTCTACATTACTCACATGTGGATGTTGATTTTAAAATATGTTGTAATTTTCTTCTTGTTATAAAATATGTATTGGAAAATAAAACATGTCATCATTTCTCTAAGTGAAAGGGGTATGTGATAGTTAACTACTTTATTTTCATTTAAAGATGTACATCATGGTATAATATTTTTATAATAGTGGATGCTTGAAGAATTAATTTACCATTATCTTGAATGGTTGAATTGTATCAAACAATTCCAAACGTAATATCAAAATCATATCTATTACATTTTTAAATGAATTCATAAGGCTAATTCAAACTATTTTAGAAAATATTACAATAATATTTTCAAGCTTGAGATCATTAATATGTGTTTGATCCCCATGGTCATTACCATAGAAACATAAAGAAATTAAAAACAAATTCTCACACAACCTTAAGAAGTAAACTACCCAAAACAGACAAACCAAACACTTGAGCTGTAGCAAGGATAGTGGTCTTATAAGGCATCCTTCCCTTATCCATTCTCAATGACATAGCTTCATATATAGGCCATGAGCTCACAATCACAAACCCACAAAGCAACATTTGTAGACACAACGCTTGACAATCATGTCCATAGGTGGTCCAAATTGCACCTGATCCCAATGCCACTAGGTTGATGATGGCAGCCATTGTGAGTGGGACAAACATAGGTGAGCTAACACCAAAGTCATAGATGCCTTGGTCATACCTATATATAACACCATGATTAGTATATGTGAGTTATAAGCATATTGAGCTACTAAATAAATAAGGTTGCATCTCATTGTGATGGAATTATTCATTTTCGTAATATAGGCATGACTAATTTTAAAAATGAAATCATTCTCCCACCTTTGTCTAGGCTAAAGAATATTAAATAAGATGGCAAGATAAGATAAAGATTTAAATTAGAACATGCATGATATCATAGTGAACTACATTCATTTCCATTTCTATAGGCTGTTGTCTAAGAGTATCTCCAAGAGATGCTCCAAAATTTTCTCCAAAATGGGAAAAAAGAGCTACTTTCTCCAAAAAAAAATTGTTCCAACTCCAACAGTTTCTCCATTTTGGAGAATCAGTATTTATTGGAGTAACACATGATTGGACGGAAAGGTTGAACATGTAGGGAAAATCAACTTTTACATTTAATTAACCAAAAAAAATAAAAGCAAAAGAAAAATATTAATTGCAATTTCACAAATGGAGCAAATGGAGACATCCCCAAATTTGGAGAACCCACTATAATTTTTGGAGATCTTCTCCATTTTGGAGATCAATTTGGGGAAGCTGTTGGGGCTAAAATTAGGATATAAATCTCCAAATTTACATCTTTCAAGAATTTGGAGATGCTGTTGGAGATGCTTAAACATGCCTTATGCTAGCGATTATCATAGTGAACTACATTCATTTTCATCTCTATAGTCTATTGTCTAACATGCCTTATGTTAGCGATTAGGGTGTGAGATTATTGTTTGGTAGGCCAATACTTTGGTATGAAGATCAAACCCATACTTAAGCTATTATGGTGAAATCTTCCATTGATGGAATAATGTTCAAATACAATGTGCTAAGATATGGTACCTCTTGTTAAGGTCGTCTTCTTGGACTTTGCTGGTAACAGTGAAGCCAGACATTGAGATGCCAAGGTGGGCGAGGAAGTACTCAGTGCATCCGAAAAGATGTGAGGAGATGCCACAGATCATCCACATCCTTTGGGCGTTCCACCATCTTTGGAAAGTAGAGTTTGCTAGTATGAATTCTAGCAAGTCTTGCCCATAGGCGCCAATGAATAAAAAGATGTGTAGTGAAAACCATGGATCATTCACCTACCCATATAGGACATATGTCAAAACATTTCATAATATCAACTACTAGTTAGTAAATGCCATAAGTGACATTCATACCTTTGGGAAAATGGAAATTCCATTGAGAAGAGCAAGTTGTGGGACAAAGGCATAAATGGTAAGAGGGATTGACCAAATGGGCCAAAAAGCATAGTGAGAATAACCAAGCCCCATGAATAAGCCCATGGACCGTATTCCATATGTTAATGTGCTGAACTTGGAGAAAAGGACCTCAAGAAGCCCAATCGACCATCTTTTGCATTGGCCCAATAAATCAATAAGAGTAATTGGTGAATCACCCAAAAACGCTGGCCTATCAGGGTGGCAAAATATTGATCTCCAACCTTCACATTGTAGTCGATACCCTGAAAAGTAATCCTCCACTAGTGACCCATATCGGATACCCATCTGTAAATAACATTATAAAACACTCACATCATGCTTTCGGATTAAATTACAAAATAAAAGTGCATACCAACGAAGAGAAAAGTCTATGCTTGATTACGAAAGAACTAGTCTATGGATAAAATTAATTTTTTGCATAGGGAAAAGTAAACATTAAAAAAAGTACACGTATTATAAAGTTTTAAAAGTAGTTTTTGAAGAAAAAATTGTGTTTAAGGCGATAAGTGTAGCTACATGTCTTTTTCTTCTAAATATCATAGTAGAATTTTGAGGAATGGAATTTACCTTGTATCCCCAAAGAGTTTGGTGCTCATAATCGGCACTTGCCACTCGGTGGGCCAAAGCTAAGATATCCGACGACAACAAGGATCTATCAACGATTCGGGTCGGGCTTATCTCTGGGATTTCCGGGTCCAAAGGAGAAGATGGGCCCCCGAAGAAAGCCCGTCTTTGGAAAAAGCAATTGCTTCCGACGTAATTGGGCCCGCGAAAACCATCCAATCCCAACGGGTTGATCTGGAACAACCGCATGTGCTCGGAAGCATAGATATCACCCTTGTTAAGCCCGAGAAAGATTTGAGGAAATTGGATGTAGCCTAATGTGGGTCGTGTCGTTGGGTCCTCAAAGTAGCATAATGCCCGCCAAATTGTTTGCGGGTCGTTGGAGAACATATCGCAGTCTAAGGCTAGAATGATCGGTGCATTTGTCATTAAGGCTGAAACCCGAATCTAATGTGCATATATAGAAGTTCTTAGTCGATCAATACCCTTTGGACATAGGTTAGAAAAATGATAATTCTAATTTAGGTATATGAAATTGTATGCATACCAAAGTGTTGAGAGCACCGGCTTTGTAGTTGTGATGGTGGGCCCTACTCTTTTCCCTGGACACGTAGATCAAGTTTGGCATTTCATGTCCAGCTCTATCCGTGTGTACATTTTTGTCTAGCAAAACCTAAACATACATATGTAATAAGCATGCGTTATAGGGTAATGAGATAAGAAACAAATAAATAAAACTAATAATCAAGTTTAATGATGCCTGAATGATTGTGGGATGGTGTTGACGAGTGAAGTCAGGACTCCACTTGTTGAACATTGCACGATCTTCTTCAGAAAGAATGTGTTCATCCCCAACTTTTCCCTTTTCAATCACGTCGTCTACTCTCGTTTTCATGTCTTCATAGAGCACCTGTAATATGTCCAAACAGAATCATACAACTCTGGTTATTTTTTGGTCAAAATACAACTCATGTTATTAATTTGCTATAATAACACAGATCTTTAATAGTGTTTGGCGGTACAAACTATTGGAAAAACAAATATTAATCGTCTATTTTGGATGTTAGCTAGTGGGCTTTTGATGAGTGTCTGTGTTGGTCCAGTTAGAATAAATTGAGCTAGCAAGACTCCATAATGTATAGGTTCTTTTGTATAAACATGTCTTTTATTAAATCAAATCTTTTACACCTTATATACTCCACTATCACGACATGATTGATCAATCAAATTTTAAACAGAATTAAATTTCTTTAATATTAATAGAATATTAAATAATATATTTTAATTAATTAAAACAAGAAAATAAAACAAAAGGGAGTGTTTAATAGGGGTGTCGGCTCGGGTTAAACCCGCATGTTTGCGAGTTGGCTCGGGCTAAGCCCGCAGGTTTGCGAGTCGACCCGTGACCCGTTACATTTACAAAAAAATATAAATTTTAATTATTTTATTAATATTAAAATGTATTCATATTAAATATTTTTGTTTAAATTATTATATTAGTACTAAAAAAAATTGAAAAATTAACCGTATTTGGGGTTGATCCACAATTTATATTTGTATTGCATAAAACATACTGGATTAACTAAGTCAAACGGGTCAACCCGCAATACCCTCAAACCTGCGGGTCGGGTCACTTTATATTTTTCGCGGATCGAGGATCCGCAATACCCTCCTACAAAGACATTTCCTACTTTTGTATAGTAATACATTTTCTACAAAGTATGTGATAAATATCTATTTTCTTAATAATTTATATCTTTCACCGAATTCCAGTACATAAAAGTTCGTTGTACTGAACATAATTTATCATCGTTAAAATAATACTCCATCCATTTTAAAATAGTTGCTATATAACTATTTTTTTCACAATACTTGTCTATTTCACAATATTTTTTCATCTCTCTCCATTTATATCATAATAGTTAACTCTATCATTATCATATACACTTTTAATGTTTCTGTACACTAATAATAAACTCTACATTGATAGAGGTAATATAGAAAAAGAAAATATTTTTAATATATTGGTAAATGTTATTTGGACAAATATTTTGAAATGGATGGAATAGGTAATAAAAGAACTTTAACATCTACTTATAAGTATTCATACAGCACTTTCGGTCTCAATAAAAGTCTTTCTGTTCTTATAACCATTTTTCTATAGTGTTCTAAATCTTAATGACATATTATAAGAAGTCCTAAAATAAAATTAGTAATCTTATTAAACAAAATTAAAAATATACTATATGCAAGATTCACCAAAATTTTCCATGTCAGAATTCTTATCATGTGCCCAATGATACACTATATAAAAAATGTTCTTATATTCCAACAAAGTAGAGTTTTTTCGGTTACTGTATGTCTTTTCCGATTTGAGTTTTTTATGGAATCAGTTTTCAATAATAGAAAACTTTCATCTACGAAAATTATTTTTAGTTACATTTTCATGAATCACCCTGATTTTTACAAAAAAAAAAAAAACAATACTGTCATGTTATTATATACCATAAAATTAAGGGAAATTCAAGAAAATAATTATACCACTTAGTACCCTATGATTTGTATTTACTTTTTTCATGTCCAGACTATCTCAAAATCTAAATTCTCTCATTTGGATTCATTTTAAACTTTAAAAGAAAAGCACATCCAATGTGAATTAAAAAGAAATAAAAGATCAATAAAAAATTAGATAAAAAATCCGACTCTGACCTTATATTAAACTGTCAACCTTTAAGCTCTTGTACAAAAATATTCAACTTTAGCTAGAAAAAGAAATCAGCTACTCTACAGATTAAGATTTCCCCATGTATGAATAATTCTTCCATTGCAGAAGGAATCACCCTTTTGGATGTATTGATGATTTTGCCCATTTGACACTAATTTGACGGCAGAATACATATACAGACCCCTGTACTTGAACGTTTTTTCCTATCAACCCCCTCTACTTAAAATTGTACAATTAGACCCCTATACTACCCAAATTTTTGCCTATCGAACGCTTCTAGCATACGTGGACACGGGCGTATTAGTTACGCTCCTCTATTGCGAGTGTCTTAGTTTCTTTGCTTACATGTTAGTAAATGATAATAAAAAGGATTAAAAAAAATGATAAACATTGCCTTTTTCTTTATTTTTCTTTTCTTCTTAAGCTTTTTCCCCTCTTCCCTTCCCGGTGAGAAATCGAGCAGGTCCCCGACCAAATTTCCGGCGACTGCGCATCGCCCTGCGCGACGAGCGTGGAGAAGAGGAAGAAGCTGAAGGAGACGACCTCGAAGACCATGAGGTTCTTGAGGACGGAAACTCCGGCCGTGCACTTGGATGAAGGTTCGAGGCTCCGTTGGGCCGGGGTGGAGAGTTAGAGCCCCACGAAGACGGCGACTGTGAAGAGAGAGTTCACGATGACCAGGCCGTCGAGCGCAGTGACGTGGACGCTCGTCGTTGAGGCGGAGATCCGGCCCCCTCCGCCTCCGCCTCCGCCATGTTGGTTTGGGTAGCAGGCGAATCTGAAATTTGGGGAAAAATGGAGATTAGTGCAATTGAGGTGGTTGTGATTGAAAGGCAGAGGAAATTGAGAGTATTCGGTGTCAGATTGTTAGATCTGGGAGATTGAAGCTTTTTTTTGGTGAGCTTTGCTTTTTGCTTGGGAGTATGTACTGAGTATAGTGTGGATGGTGGTCCCTGACTATTGCTTTGACGAAAGGGTGCGGTGGAGGGGGAGGAGAGGGCGCGGTGGAGGCGGAGGGAGGCGTCGGAGAGTTGGTAGGGGAGGACGCCGGGGAAGGCGATATCCCCATCGACTTTTTGCCTTCTCCGGTGAGTTTGTATTTGCTAGAATTTTTTTTGTGTGTTTTTTTTTTGTTTTGGTGCAATTTCTATACATGGCTGATTGTACAAATGTTGCCTCAAAATTTAGCTTACGTGGCATATGACATGTCATTTATTTTTATTGCGTGGAAGACAGCTCAGGCGCGTGTTATACACGTAACGGTATCAATCCCCATTTGTGTTCAATAGACAAATATTGGGGTAGTACGGGGGTCTAATTGAACAATTTTAGGTAGGAGGGTTGATAGGAAAAAACGTTCAAGTACAGGAGTCTGTATATGTATTTTGCCCTAATTTGAGGGGCATAAAGATTACTATTGCCCGACAATTGCCAACCCAATCTCCACGAAAATCACGCCCAGATTACAAATGCGTTCATGAAGTCGGACTTCAACATAGATAGGATTAAGTTTTTTATGGCTTTTTTTTTTTAACATAAAAATGGATTAAAATGGGAAAACTTGGATTTTGTGATAATTAGGGCATGAAATAAACTAAATACAAACCATAGGGGTATTAAGTGGAATATTTTTTGTTAGGATGCCAAAAGGAAATGTCTAAAAATTGAGGATATCAGAATAATTTCCCAAAAATTAATGTGTCAGGCTGGGGAAGAGATGGGGCCGATTGATAGTTCCGGGAACGATTTAGAGGCAGTGGTGTTAATGGAGGTGGGACCACCGTCAAGGTAGTGTTTGTTGTGGTGTATGGCTGAGTTGTCGTGATAATAGTGGCGGCTCTAGACGAGACTGGAAGGTTAGTCTTAATCATGTCTTTAGGGAGGTGAATTCGTCGCAGACACCTTTACTAGACTAGTCTTTTTCTTTCCTTTAGGCTGAAATTTTATTTCCAATCCGTATGAAAACTGTTTTCTTATTACTTATGGACGATTCTAGAGGTTGTTTTACGCCCGAACATGCTTGTAATCCTGTTTTGGTCTTTTATTAATTTTTAGGGTGTTGCCCTTTGCTCGACCCAAAACAAATAGCGGGATCTTTTACCATTGTGACCCCATTTTACCGAAATAAATTATGTTTTATATTTATACTATCGTGAGTGTCCGTGTTACTACGCACAAGACATCTTTAATTATTTTTGTATTTTTATTTATCATTAATTTAATTGTAGTCAACCATTATTTTTAAAACATTCTTAATATTTTAATCAAATAATTTTCTATTTTGCATAAATTTGTACTTTGTAATGTTGTAAGCATATTTTTTTCTACCATTTTGACTAATATTAGTATATATAGAAGGATAAATTTGTAATTTATCCTCACCTTTTTATTTGAAAACTAGGGTGAAATGGTAATATTATCTATTTAGACTAGGGCTGGACAAAATTCGGTCCGGACCAGATTTTTGGACCGGATAGGGAGGATACCAGTCCGGTCCTCGATCCATTAAAATGGAGGTTGCCGGTCCCAGTCCCGGTACGGTCCGGTCCCGGTCCCGGTCCCGGTCCCGGTCCGGTCCCAGTTCCGGTCCGGTCCAGACCGGATTTTTATAAAAAATAAAAATTATATTAATTTTAATGTCATATGGTATATTTTTAATATATAAGTTTCACATTTATATTATATACTTAGTAATATTATTACAGAGTATTTTTCATTAATCATATATGATTTCTTTAACTATGTTATAATTTTTTATATAAAAAATTTATTTTTTTCTTAAAAAAATTTTAAAAAAAATAAAAATAAAACGGGTGGTTCCTTGCAAAAATCTAACAGAACCGACGGTTGGATGGCTATTCACAACAAAAATATATTTAATAGGTGCGTCAAAATCTATCTATTACTATATACTAAAGCGGAAGCAAATTCCGCCACCATATTGCGCCACATCACCCATTTTATTATATTAATATATTTTATTTAACTTTTTTTGTCCTCTATTAAATTGGGAAATTTACACTTAGCATGTGCAATTTTTATCTTTTCGAAAAAATAATCTTGTGTCATCTATTAAATTGGAAAATTTATCTTTCTACTCTCTACTTGAAAATGCTATCTTTGGTTATATATGATTTAGTTTTGTTTATATTCTAAATCTTATTGCTGTTGTTGTAGGCTACTTTGGAGATTCACTCTTTTCATGAGCTTACCAATCATAGGAACATAAAAATATACAATTTTTGGTCGTCTCTTGAAGATGCGAACGTTGTTAATAATAATAATTGAATATCGTCGAAAGAGCTAATTTTTATAGATGAAAGAGGTTAGAATTTCTACACCATCAATTACATATTTGTATTATTTTTACGTATTTTTTCTAATCAATTAACTTCATTTTCTTTTGTTATAGGGAAATAAAATAAATAAATAACACCCCCGTACAAGGTACGGGTCATCTGCTAGTAAATATCTGTTTACGGGTGGTTCCTTTCAATACTGATCATTTAACAAGTGGTTTAACTCGAAATTTCTCAAGTTAAAATGGAATTGTATTTACTTAATTAGAATTTCTTATTTTTATAAACAGGTTTATTAGTTTTCATGTAAGATTTAACTTTTTATGATATCGGATAGAAAACCATTTTATTTATTATAAAATGAGACATCGGATAGAACAACTGTTGGTTTATACAGGAATAATTGAAGATTATTGGATATGTGTGTTTTTTAGACTTATTTTTTGCTATATTTTTTTTTTTGAGTCAAAATTTTTTTATTTTTTTTTTTTGTAGTTTTTGAGTCAAAATTTTGGCTATAATCGATTACCGGATGTGTATGTTTTTTTTGTTTGGGTCAGAATCGGATATGAACGTTATGTGGAGCTTTCATCTTCATCCCAGAGAAGAGGACAAGCAATGATCTCGGAAACCACATAATTGGCTATTTTATACCATACGGCGATTGATTAGTAACAACCATTTATTTTTTATTTTTTTATAAGGAAAATGGTTAGGATCACCGCAAGTATTATTCAGACTCGTATAGAGCATGGACAATAGATGAGAATGAGTTAGTAACTAACTTTAAAATGAATAGGGTAAACCACCGTCTTAGAGTTTCGAACCCAATATCTCATAATAAACTCGAGTGCTTAACCAGTGAGCTGAACGTAAACGCCAACCATTTCTTATCCCGGCTAGTAGCTAGTGTATACAAAAAAACATGCTCTTATGCATATAGTTTTCATGTTGTTACTATAAGAAAACCCATCGAAGTAAACTAATGTAAAACTACTTTTTTTTTTGGTCAAGAACTAATGTAAAACTACTTAACTCTCAACAAAAACCAATAAGTTTTACGTAATTAATGACTTAAACTAAATTCCAACTACGCTCATAGTAACACTAACATAGAGAGGAAAATTATTTCGCTAATCGAAAGATCGAATTTCACTTTATGGTAGAGAAGGTATCGGGGAGGGTCTTCCTTAACCCCTGGCAGTACCCGGCCCGGACAAAGATTAGCTCCGATTAATCGAACTGGGCGAAAGATTAAAAAAAAAAACATAGATTTTTTTTTGGTTGGAAAAAAAAAAAAAAACATAGATAGGAAAATAATTATCACCTTAATCTTCTTGGTTTCGGCAGAGAGGCTATAACAACTCTTGAAGTAAGCCTGAGGCGACCTCACATCAACCTTGTGCTCCTTGCAAAAAGGGATCCAATGCCTCGCGAACTTGGCGGCCTCGGCGAACGCAAAGAGCGTGAGTTGGGAGCCGCCGTCATCGGATACATAAACCGAGAGCTTCTCGGGCGGGTAATCGTAGGCCATGACCGACAACGCGGTGTTGACCACCCCCATAGGCGGCTCCTTGTAGGGGTCCGCCGTGCATATGAATATGTCCACCGCCGGTGTAATAATATCTTGGGCGCCGGTGTTTTTGCCCCTATCCAAGTTCGCCGGAAACTGTCTCCGGCGAACGGGGCGCATCCTGAAGCTCTGGGTGGCGGCCCACTGGAAGGCCAGGATGGCGTCGGCGACGAGGAGGAGGGAGGAGAGGAGCTTTGTGTTGGAGTTGGTAAGGAGGTTGGAGATGTTGTGGTAGAAGAAGGCGGCTAGGGCGCACGTGTACACGGCCGCGAAGAGGCGGTTGAAGGGTGTTCGGCGTAGGGCCTCACACGTGTGGAGTGGTGGAGCGGTGGTGGTTGTGGAGGTCGACCTAGGTAGTTTTGGGGTTGAACTAGCCATGGTCGGCCTCGTTGAATTGGTCTGAGGAATTATTGTGCAGTTGATATTTTATTTATAGTGAGTTTATAAGTGCCATGGCATTTGATGAGATTAAGGTCGTGTCAAGTCATATTCTCGGTCTATTCAATTTGGATTTGTTTTCTAAAATTTTTCGATTTATTAATTCCGTTGTCAGTCCGGCTAATAAGAGAGTTAGGTCTTATTTCACTTTTGTCCCAAACAATTTTTTTCTCTAAAAATTATATTTTACTTTTTTTTTTATAACATATACAGTATATCACATTTATACTTTTATGTTTTTAAAGACAGATTTTTTTCATTCAAAACAACACTTTTCAACCAAAATTTACTTTTAACACAAAAGTGAAACAAAACATTAGTTATCCAAGTCATAAAAGTGATTGGTCACTAGACTTATTAGATTATTTAGGCTTACATCCGATCGATTAGCCCGTCCGATAAAAGAGTTATAAATAGTGAGACTTGACCAGCCTTAAAAATTGTGGTCAGGTGACAATTGACCAAGACAAGGCTAGTATCTAGTTAAAGGGATGTGTACGTTGAGAGTTCGATCTCGTATGGATGATTAATTAATCATGGTGTCATAAGATCAATTTTGGATTAAAAACCTTATTAAACTTCTATATATACTAATACTAGGCCCGTATATAATACGCATGCATGACTTTCAGCCTAATTATGGACCCACCAGATTATCACTAACGAACTATTAAGGCGGGATAATATATTAAGCTAATATTAATGGTGATTCAAGACCTAACCCTAAGACTGTCGATCAAACTTCCGGCCTTTCAACCAATTAAGGAGGAACACGTGAACCCATATGAGACCTCTACCATATATATGGAGTTTCATTGTTTGAACATCCATTTTTGTCCTCTTGATATATTTACGGATCCGTTCTGTTAATTAAAGTGGACGTGGTGTACTATTTCTTACGTACTAGTCCAGCTTACTTGTACATAGTTATTGTACTTTCATTACGTACTCCAAACAATATATGTTTTTGAGTAGCTCTAGGGCCTCCAGCGCGCAACGACTATGGCTCCTTGATTCGAAAGATCTTTTCAAAGGTCAACGCTTGGGCTGCTAGACACCTTACGTATATATGCAGGGCGGTTGGAGCTGATCAGGGCTGTTCTGTATGGGGTGATCAACTACTGGTGCAAAATTTTCATTTTTCTACAGAAGATAGTAAAAAAAATCATTTGTCTGCTGCCGAGATTTTTGTGGACTGGCAGCAGTGAAGGGAGAAGAAATCCAGTGGCTTGGAGCTCAGTCTGTAAACCTAAGGTTGAAGGTGGTTTGGGGCTCAAGGAAATCCTAGCTTGGAACAAAGCTAGTTTCGCTGAATTGGCCTATGAAGTCAGCTCTGAATCTGAATCTATTTGGCAAAAATGGACTAATGTTGTGCTTCTAAGAGGAGAAGATTTCTGGAGCATTGAATGCAGATCTACATCAAGTGCAATCTAGAAGGGGGTTTTGAGGATCCGAGATGAAATAGTGGAAGCTTTGGACAACAATGGTACTCCAATAATCTTGATGAGCAGAAACGGAAAATTTGATAGCCGAAGTGTGTATGATAGCTTGAGAAGTCCTGGTGAGCCAGTCCGATGGCATGAATTGTTATGGTGCAAACTCAACACTCCTAGGATTGCCTTCCATGCATGGATGACTATTAAGGGAGGAGCATGCACCAAAGACAAGCTGCTACAGATGGGAATTATTCAAGATGAGGAATGTGCATGTGTTATGTTCCAACCACTGTCAAGAGACAAAGGAGCACCTCTGGTTCAATTGTGAGTATTCAAAAGAAGTCCTTAAAAGGGTATTGCAATGGGCCAAGGTTGCGAGGCGCTTGAACAATATAGAAGAATGGCTTGCAATGACAATTCAGTTTGCAAAAGGAAGACATTGAAATTCAGCTTATGGAACACTTGTCACTGCACAACAATTTATTACATTTGGTTGGCTAGAAATAGGAGAATTTTCAGGAATGAAGTATGCTCCATAGAAGATTGTACTAGGAAGTGCATTATGTACATTAGGAATTGTGTAAATGCAAAATGGAGAGGAGAAATCGAGAAGATAGGAGATGTATGGCTCGAATCGGGATAACTGATTCCACAAACACGTAGGTTAAGCCTAGGATTTTGTAACCTCTTTATTTTTTAAAAATGAATGAATCACCCCTTTCATTAAAAAAAAACATAGTGTAATATAGCACTGGCTAAAATTGGTAACATGCTGTAATATATATGCAAGCAACTTGGCTCTGTGCCTTCATGAATTTTATCTATGAACGCTTGTAATTTTGCTATGGTATTATTATGGGATGGGGTCTTGTGCTTTTGTCTTGTTCCATCTATTTAAGAATTAATCAAGAAGATATTTTTGGAGGCGATCGATAGGTGTATTGTTGGTCCGAAGACGAGTAGTCCAATATGAAACGTACCTATCTTAGCTTGTCTTTGTATGTTTTTATTGAAAATAAAATATGATAAATCACCCCCTTTAATTTCCACAAGAACGTGACAGACTGACAGTTATTTTACATGCAATTATTACGTACCTTAATCATCGAAACCATGAAGAGTTAGTGTACGTAATTTTCAATAAGATAATTACTAGCTTGATCATTTCAGTGGGAAACACGTACAAATCACACTATCTAGCTTTCCAACATGATCGAGCCATAATTTAGGACCTATCATTTTCATTGACCAAGTCCTTTCTAAAACTGGATCACTAAAACATTAAGGATCAATCAATATATAGATTTAAGTTATATTGATACACTGACCAGTGTGATATATAGTTAATAATTATGGACCATTAGATTTAAACATAAAAATGGACCGGATTTAATCTTAAAATTATAGAGAAAAGATTCAGAAAATCTCGTAATTGTAGAAAACCGAAAATCACGTACCGACATACGTATATGCATGATTAATTATAAAATGTCATAGGCATATTTTAACAAATTGACATGAAAATGAAATACATGCAACGTTTAACACTATAGGTTTTGCATATTTTAATTTAACATAAGACATGCAACGTTTAAGACTATAGGTTTTGCATATTTTAATTTAACATAACACATGCTCAAGAGTTAGGTCACACACAATCGTATTTGCCTTTGTTTTTTGGTTACATTAACAAATATTCTATATCAAGCTAGTTGTGCACCAGTTATTATTATTTGTTTTCTATAGATAACGACAGAGATCATAAAGAGGCCAGGCCAGTATAAACAACTTTGCTTTCGTATATAATGATATTATACAATATAGGGTGAAAAACTACGAACCAACTCGAAAGGGTGTGGTTGGAATTGTCATTTTGGAGGGCTGATGTAAGATGCATTACGGTCCATTTGATCTCCAAGATCACAATCACATGCTTATCAAATTATCTTGGACGCCAATTTTCTACGTTTTTTTTTTCCGACACTCGATCTTAATCTGATTATTTCGCTAGTGTTTTTTTTTTAAAAAAATATCTCATAAAACATAATTTTTATTTTTAGGAAAAATGACTCAAAACAATTCTAAGTATCAACTTTCAACCAAAAATAGTCCCAAGTTTGAAAATCATCACCAAGTTTAACCATCTTAAACTAATTTTCAATGAAAATTTATCTCATTTGGACCAAAATAACTACTAAAAATAATTTTTTATTTTTATTTATTCATCTATATATATAAGGTAGCAATAATTTCAATATTTTTAAAAAATATATTTCTATTTATGAAAAAAAAATTAAGAGAAAAAATAATTATAAGAAAAAAATGAAAAATACTTTATAAGGGTATTTTGGTCAAAGTATGATACATCTTTACCGAAAATTAGCTTAAGTTGGTTCAAGTTGGGTGTTTGCATTATAAAAGTTGGTTTGTTTTTGAAAACTGAAAACTGATTTTTTAATTATGAAAAGCTTGTTTTCTAAGGTGGTTTTTGGCCAATAAAAACTCATTTCTATATGAGATTCTCTTATATATTTTGTTGTATTTTCTCTTTAAATACTTTTTATTTGGCAGTAGATAGTTCTATCAAATATGCATAAACTTCGACCCAAAACAAATTAATACGCATAAATTATTGTCTAATATATCTCGTTATGGCTTTATATTTTGTTTATAAAATTAAAAACACTCTAGATTGAATTAGTGGATCAGGACAAATATGGTCAGTTTTGTCCAAAATAATTTTAAAAAATTATCAAGAAGAAAATAAAACCTTAAGGTCAGATATTCATATTCTACACAATTAATCACACTTAAGTAGACTTGTCGATCGGGTCGGGCGGGTTCGGGTTGAGTTCGGGTTCGGGTCAATCAGGTTACGGGTCAAACTAGGTCGGATTGTTTCGGGTTGGATCAACCCAACGGGTCAAGAGTATCAATTTTTCAACCAAAATTTAAATAACATATTATTTAAATAATAAAATATAATATTAGAATATTATTTTTAAATATTTTAATAATAAAATATAGCATAATTTTCTAAAACAAATTTTATATATTGTAATATAATTTAAACTGTAAAAAATCGGGTCCGACCCAATGGGTTCGGGTTTAAACCCAACGGGTTCGGGTTTCAATCGGGTCGGGTTGAAACTGAGTCACGGGTCTAAATTTCCGGGTTGAAACCCAAAATGTTCGGGTCGGATTGGGTTGGGTTTGCAAGCCGGGTTAGCTTTTGACAGGTCTACACACCTAAGATTTTGCTGATTTTTATTCTAAAATAAAAGCTCCTTTAGGCCTTGGATGGGTCAAGAAGTATATAGCTCATTATTTTTTATATATCGGGCCGGCCCAAAATCCCTGATTGCAGCAACGGGATGAGATAACATTTCCACATGTTTTGAGTTCATTTCAAGGATCCCTTGCTTTGGGACACAAACAAATCATAGAAATGCCTTGCTTTGATATTGTTACAATAGGGCCTTTATTCTCTCTTGGAACTTGGTTTGATTATTTGTTAGCTTAAAGTGAACAATATTTGAGTACGAAAACATGCATACATTAAACTCCAAAATGAGTTTTGTTTATTTTCCTCCAACAAACATCACTTTCAAAACCATCCCAAACTTTCTCATGCTCACCCATAAGACAACAAAGCTCCAAACACCCAATTGGAAGCAAGAAAAGCACAAAACATATCCACATGTTCAAACCCTCCATATAACTAACACTAGTTCCTTCTCTCCATCCAAACCTAAACACACATTAATCCCACTCCATTGCAAAGAGAATAGCTCCGAAGAAGGAACACCAAATGATGACCCCGATTGTAGGGCTCTCGAGATCGTTCTCAAGCTTTACTCGGCCATCAAGAATAGAGATCTTCAAGTGCTCTCAGATGTGATTGGAGAGGAATGTAGGTGCATGTCGAACTTTGTCTCGGGTTTCAAGCCTCTTCAAGGGAAACAGGTTAAAAACGCTCTTCAATCTTCATTAGTACACTCGTTTCACCACAAACCGTTTTTTTGTATGAGAACCTAATACTATATATATATGAATCGCGCTAACTTTGTGTGGTTGGAGTAGCAAGTGTTGGAATTCTTCATGACTTTGATGAGAGTCATGGGCAACAGTGTTGAGTTTGTGATCCAACCAACAACGGATGACGGTACAAATGTGGGATTGCAATGGACATTAAGCAAGTCTCCTTTAATCCCTTGCATTTCCTTTAATTCTAACCCATTTCTCTCAAAACAAGAAACTTGAGATCAAGGGTTTTGTTGTGTTAAAGCTGATATTTTTATAATAAATTAAAAGGTCTATAATTTTGCAGCATGTAGTAAGACTCATGCACCATTGAGCAAAGGTTTTAGCTTCTACACAACTCATTCTTACAAAGGAAAGTTAGTTATAAGGTCAGATAAATGACACCTCATAATGATGATAATAATACTTCTTCATTAATTAAACTTGTCAACCTTTAATATATAGCTAACTTTCTTCAAAATGCAGGAATGTGGAGATGTTCATGGAGCCAATCCTTCACATCGAACCTGTTCGATTGGTAATTAAATCCTAATTAATCTTCCATTTTCCTTTTATTCGTCGTTAAGACAGGGATTTAATTTGCTATTTTCTCTTACAAATTGATATGGGTCCGTTGCAGATGTTGATTGTGCTATTGTCCAAAGGAATTGCGCAAATGTGTCATGACAACTTGTACAAAAAAAAGATGAAGGGGTACTTGTTATTGTTGATCTGCCTACTAATGTTAATCGTTGTATCCATCGTCTTCATCAAGTTCTTCCTCCATTAACAATCCTCTTGCAAAGTGGTTGTGGCTTTACATTGTTCTGTTATGATTCTTGAGTCCGTTATACATTTGTGACATATTAAATTGAATTCCATTCCCTCTCTCAAACTTTGAGATTTGCTTCTGTGTTGTGATAAAAGTGAAGATTCCTACCTTGCCCATAAAAGTATTTGAATAAATATTAGAATACCAACTAGACGCGATCAAACAAGGGCTCGGGCTGGGCCTGGGCTATGTCTGACACTTTTTTTGGCCCATTGATGCGGGTGGACTGGGTCTAGGCCTGCTCCTTATGGTCTAATACTTATGCCCATACCCGCTTATAGGGCCGGGCCGGATTTTCCGTTTTTTCTTAAAATAATATTATTTTAACTCTCTAAAAACTAGTATTTTTGAAATTGTTATAAACTCAAAGCTAAAATAAAAAAAATGCACCTATGATATATTAAGAGAGAAAAAATTAAGGTAAAAATGAGTCAGCAACAAAAGTTATTAAACTGAATCAAACAATTAGAATTATAATTTATTTATTATGTAGTCTTTTTATTTATATATTTAAAACGATAAGGACCAGACCGGATTACGGGTCGGACTTTAAAGCTCACTAACCTTTGAAACGATAATCATATCCAGCCCTTTAGATTATCCGGACCGGCCTGACCCGACTCATTGAGCTATAAATATTATCCAAACCCGTCCATTCTGTTGGGTGGGTGGACCGACCCTTGTTTTCTCACTTCTCAGGTCTAATACCAACTTATAGACCATAAAAAATAAACAAAATCAGCAAACTTCTCAAAAATCAATCCAAGAACTTCCCTCATTTTACCTAACAATAATCAAACACTTGAACAAGCGCCGGCGGGTAGTGGCCATCAAATCCACAAACATGACTACAAAAAAAGACGTGTTACAGGCCTCATAATTCTTTTTAGTTAAACTTCTTCCGTGAATTATGGACTATGATTTGTTGGCATTTAATCCATCTCAATAAAACCGGCTATAAAAGCTAACCCAAATTCATCCCTTGCATCCTCCAAACTCCTCTCTCTTTTCACCCATCAACCACTTTTTTGCAAACCCAATTCATAATTCCCCGGAATTAGAATTGGGTTTGTCAAATTTGTGGGTGATGAGAGAAGGCAAAGGAGGAGAAACAGAAGGCAGGGGAATGGTTGCGGTCAATGGCGCCCATTTCGAAAGGACGTCACCGTCAGCTTCTTCGGACGGCGGGTTCTTCGAAGAAGAGATCATCGCTGCCAAGAAATATGATCATGATTATAAGCAATGTGGATCTGAAACACACCATAAGAACCTGCCGATGCCGGTTGTTTCTTCTGCCGATAGCGTTGTTGAGCTCCTCGAATGCCCTGTTTGTATAAATGCCATGTACCCGCCAATCTTCCAGGTTCAAATTTCACATTTTGCAATTTTGTTTGATGGGTGATCATTTTGATTTCCCTTGTTTCTTGCTATAGCATTATGTGATCATAGAGTCTTGTGCTTCAATTTCTCTTTTTTGGGTAATCTTAGGTTTTGCTTATACTAGTCAATTTGATTGGATGGATTTCATTTAAGCATTAATTGTTATGAATGTGGAGGTTTTGTTGATTAATGAATGTAATATTTGATGTTTGAGAGGGTTGATTTCAAGAATATCTATAAGGTTGAGAAGGTTGATTCCTCTTGTTGTTTGTTGCTTATGTTCCCCAATACTCCTGTTGATGTGTTGCTTTATTCTTCTCAGTGTCATAATGGACACACAATATGCTCAACATGTAAGCCAAAGGTACAAAACCGGTGCCCGACATGTCGACAAGAGCTAGGAGACATCAGATGTCGAGCTTTGGAAATGGTGGCAGAATCACTTGAACTACCTTGCAAATATAGTAACCTTGGTTGCGTCGAATCGTTTCCTTACTACTACAAGCTAAGGCACGAGAAGCGCTGTGGCTTCAGGCCCTACAAGTGCCCATATGCTGGTGCTGAATGCTGTGTTGTTGGAGACATTCCTAGTCTGATCTCCCATTTAAGAGATGATCACAAGGTGGACATGCACAACGGTGCCACATTCAATCATCGCTATGTCAAGTCCAATCCTCACCAAGTAGTGAACGCCACTTGGATGTTGACGGTAATAAGAACGACCCTAATGTGGAAAGATTCTATCTTTTTTTCTTGTAGGATTGTTGTATGGACTGGTTTTCGAGAGGAACTAACAATAATGATAATGCCTTTGATGTTGGCAGGTGTTCCGTTGCCATGGACACTACTTCTGCCTGCACTTTGAAGCCTTTGAGCTCGGCACAGTCCCGGTTTACATAGCGTTTGTTCGTTTCATGGGAGACGAAGCTGAGGCAAGGAACTTCAGATACAGGCTAGAGGTGGGTGGGAGCGGGAGGAAGATGGCATGGGAGGGGATCCCGAGTAGCATTCGGGCTTCTCATCAGAGGGTCAGGGATAGTCATGACGGCCTCATCATCCCGAGGGAGATGGCTCTCGTTTTCTCAGGAGGGGACCGGAAAGAGCTCAAGCTACGGGTGACTGGAAAAATATGGAGAGGACACAAAGAAGCGTCCTCGTAGCCATGGATATGTATATATAGGTTCATCTTTTCGGTTCATTAGTTTCTCGATCATGTCCTAGAAGTGACTTGTTGATGTTTTCGGATGCGAGAAAAATGGAGGAATCCGGGCTCAAAAGAGTAGATCCTCAACCGGGTTGTTAGCTCCAGTCGCGATACAAGCAGAGAGATCGTCGGCCGGACCATGACATGGTACCTCAAAACATTGTGGTGGACTTGGTATATTTTTGGTGGCAGAATTGAGTTGATCAATCTGAGAAATGAGTACACGTTTGAGATGGAAGAGAAAAGGACTGTAATGGCAACTTGTACCAAGCACTCAAGCCTTTTTGTTAAATTGAGTGTCTTGGGACATGAAATTCAATCCACAATTGCCTTCCAACCCCTCCTATATAGTTTAATGCGGATAATGAATGCTCTATAACTATTAACTATTTAGAATACCGTACTCCCTAGAAATTTATACTTACTGGAAATTAAATATGCTAATCAAATGAGTGGTGAAGAAGGTTTTTGGAACCTCATGGTTTACAGAGATCTTTCAAAGGCAAGGCTAACTAGGCTAGTCCAGAATTTGGTACCCCTAGACCAAAGCAGAAATGAGCATTGTTTACACCGAGATTGGGCTCCATTCTACGTCTTTAGGGAAGTCATTTCTCAGGGAAGTTTTGAATTCAAGTAAGAAAAAGCTTAGCGTGAATATTTCCCAATAATATGTATCCAATGCATGAATTTTTACATAAAACCTACAACTAGAATCAACATTCTGTAGGAAGCAGCTATTTGGAGTGGCCTTTCAGCAACACCAGTTAATTCATTGTTCTAGCCTGAAGTATACCATATCAAGAAAAGGGAGAGGTATTTGACCTGATTAAGTAGCCCATTCACTTGTCTTTGTCCTTGACCTTTGCAGCTTCTACATACTGCTCTGCTAGCTTTTTCACCTTCTCACCTTCCTTGATGAGGAAATCTGCATTCTTGGCTTTGGAATGGTATTTCATGACTTTGTCTGTCGTCTTTCCTACAGCCCACCTATACTGATCAACTGTGATTACGCCGCTCTTGCACAACGGCCGGATATGCTCCTTGATGTAGGATTGAACCTGCATAGCCAACTTCCCAAACCAACCGAGTTTCTCCATTAGCGCATAAGAATTATAAAAAAGAAATAAGTAAAAAAAAACCAGGAATTTTGCATCACTGTAAAGTGTGTACCTTCTTAGTCACAGAGTCGTCAATCTTGTGCTGCTTCTTCTTGTCGACATTTACTTGATGTTCATTCTCGCTTTTCTTAGTTTGAGCATTCGTATTAACCTTGGCATCAGAACTACTAGGAGCCAAAGCAAGATTGTCGAAGAGAGGCTCTTTCTCTGGGCCATATAGCTCTTCACATTCTGTAGGAGTGGGCTCCTCAACTCCTTCAGCAGTTGAGTCTGGAGGAAGGCTCAGAGATTCTTCATTATTAACCTTATTCAAATTTTCGACATTGGCAATCAGTTCATCACTCGGTTTATCAATTGTCTGGGAATCAAGAGCAGTCTCTTGCTTATCTGTAGCTAGTGTGGAAAAGACTACTTTCATCTTTGACTCCCCTTCTTCTGTCTGCAATTTTGCATCTTTGATCGTGCTTGTACCAATGTAATCCTCATCCTCTATATCATACTCAAATTCGCCATATATATCCAGTTCTGGATGCGAATCCATTTCTAGTTCATTGTCAGGCCCTCTACCTTTGGCCTCCTCATCATCATCACCATCACCATCACCATCACCATCACTGTCATCATCATCGTCATCATCAGCTAGTAGGCCTGCACTCTTAAGTGCTTTCTCAACGTCAGGATCTAAGGCGGGTGGAGAGACAGAGGGCTCTCCTTCTGTAGATACTTTTACTAGGGTTGAAGGACTTGGATCATCCACTGCACTTTGGGAACAAGTGCTTTTCTGACGCCTAAGCTCCTGAGAACACAAGTTCAAATAGACAGCCTTGCTGTTTGATTTTTGGGCAATCTCCCTTTCGATGTTAACCGCGTCTGCAACAGCCAGTTCTGTTGCTGCAGTTTTACGGATGGGTGAAATATTTGTCAGCTTTAACAAGTTTTCCGCAAGGCGGTTAAGTTGTACCTGCATAACAATTTCAGGGTGAAGAGCAGAAATGTATCAGTGTACTAAACACATCACGGTTCATCATTTGTTCACTTGTACTAGAGAAAACCACCACTATAGTGGCACAAACAGACGCAACACGTAATTAAAGATTCCATGCAAACTAAAAAAACAAAGGAAGTCACATCTACATTGAGGACAATTTTCTAAACAATACAAGATACACAAATTGATGACATCGTATCTACATTCAATCAAATCTAAGCAGTCATCCTTTTTAGGAGCTTCAAATCTTGCATCTCTAAGCTGTATAAGTGAGCAGGCTGGGACAATGAAGTAACAGTGAAAATGGAAGCACAGGACTCATGGAACATCATATATATATATATATATATATATATATATATATATATATGACAATGTTCTGCATCTTGGTTATGAAAGTCTGCATAGTGTATTGATTGTATCAAGCAGGGTTGAAGTCTGCATAGGTTCTGTTCATTTCAGATTACATTTGTCATCATAAGATCTTTTTTTGAAATGAGTTTTTCAAATATATAATACTACACTTTGATTCCGTCCTTTTCTTTGTACTTTCTTCTAGTATCAAGCATCCATTTTCGACAAAAATCTCTTATAATGAATAATATAGTCTGCAAGGAACAGACCCATAAATCTGAATGTAAGCGCAAAATGACTGATCATCTCTATTGAATTGCATGGCTAAGTTTTCAAATTCATCCAACTTATTAGCTGTATACAGCATTACCAGGAGAATATGATCCAGATTGTTCCTGTATTGACTAGGCCATACTCACATGCATCCCAGAGGAGGAAAAGGTCTTTCCTCAAACATGAAAAGCACATATGAAACCAACTTCCATTAATTTAGCAATCCTCATACATCATTAACTAAGCAAGACAAGACCATGAATCCTCTCAAAGTTCACATAGTTGTAACACACACACCTATGATCCACTAGCATAATATCTCCTTGGATATAAATCTATATTAGAAATCGTATACTACTCACCTGCCTAACTGAATTAGAAATTTTATTATGCCGACAAGGCTCCGTTTTTGGTCTCATATCAAGTGGCAGTTGGGCCTGCATGTACAATATGCCAATCGAGTTATTATAGTTGGTATACCAAAAATTTCAGAAGAAGTAGAAAATTGGCATTGTATTTGTATGTATAGATCCTTCACAACTACATAAATAGAAATACGAAAGGGAAGCAACCCATTTACCAACAACGGATAGTTTCCTTTTAGTGCTGAATCCTCCTCTGGCTTTTGGTGCCCCGGACGAGAACTGATAGATTCTGCCTTCCTTGCAAGGACTTGCAGTGCCCATTTCCTTTTATCAGTTTTGATGTCCTCGGGTTTATCAATTTTTACCTTTTGGATATTTTTTATTGACTTGTCCGCTGTTCCAACCTGAGCTCCCTTACTAGAAGAAGCCCCTGTTTTCAAGCTAGAGGAAGAATTATTGCTAGTTTTATTATCTAAACAAGAGCTGTTGCTCTTTGAAGGAGCTGAGCCCAGACTAGGTGTTGAGTCGGTTTTATCAGCTTTGTTGTTATCAAGAGCTGCAAGAGGCTGAATATCATCTTTTCGAGGAAAAACTGATGCATCAGCAAGATATAACCTAGAAAGAATCGAATTACTATCCCCCTCTTTAGAAGTCTCTTCTGCTTTTTTTGCTTCTGGATCCCATTTAAGGAGGCTAAGAACTGATTTTAAAGTGTCAATTTTCTCATTTTTTGTTGTTTTAGGGCAGCGATGTTTCCAGAATTCAACCTCACAATCACGATACCATGAATGCCTTCTCTTTCCACTTGATGTTGCATATATTTTCTTGGTCAGATTCTCCCTTGTCTTACTTTTCTGCAAGATCAATCTATTTGCCTTAACAACTGATGCAGCAGATCCCTTCTTAACTGGTTCAGCATCAGGTACAGACACAGCTGCCCTGAAGGCAGCAAGCAGTTTCTGGTCAACTATGTTTTTCCCAACATCATCTGAAGATCTGTCACGGATAGCTTCTCTAATTTCTTTCCTCAGGGTTTGAACCATAGCAGTTGATTCATTGTCCTCAACAGGCCTCCTCATAATCTTTTTTACTCTTGGTTTAGCTGCATCTCTTCTTTCAGAGAGCTTATTAGCAGGGTTGCTGCGCAGGATCTTGGATTCTGTCCCTTGAACTATACTCATGATGTCAAGAGCAATCGCTTCCTCTGCCGATTCAAGCGCTACACTTTCGTTTCTAGAGCTTATAATATCATGAACAGCCTCTTGAGATGTATTAAGAGAAACACTATCAGATAAACCAATATCAGAAGTTCGTTCAGCATTGTTAACAGTATTTGAGTCCCTTGACAAGCCTTCAGTTGCAAGCCTGACCCGTTTTCTCTCAGTTGCATGAGCACTGGTGGTAAGAGAATAGTCAAAACAAACATTTAGTGAGACGTACATAAAAAAACATTAAGTGTTTTAAAAAGTAAGAAGATAATGAAGAAATAGGTACCTATGACCCCTATGCCTTCTCTTCACACCAGCTAACACAGGAATATTCACTTGAGCATTACTTCCATCAACTGAAATATAATATGGTAACACAGCGAAGGTTTTGAGTCATCTGATTTCTTGTCAATATTACAAGACAAAACACATGTCAAAAGCAAAGAGAACTATCAATACAACTTCAACTTGGAAGATTCAATACCTGGCGTGTGACAAGAGTCTCCGGGAAATGAGCGGTGCTGCAATTCATCTGCACTTACCTGGGTACTCTCTGCATTGTCCACAGAGACAAACAAATTAAATATTTCAGAAGTAATGAGATCTTAATGATATGAAGCAGAAATACTTGTCCACATCAAGTTTCATCTACTTATAAAATAAAGTGCAAAGGAAAAGGGTTAATTACCACCTGATAAACCAGCCACAAACAATCCTTCATCCGCTCTCAGGGTGGCATTCTCTTCTGATGTTCTTTTATCAATGGATTGAGGACATTTAATTGACGAAACATTACGCAGATATAACATAGCATTGTCTTCAAAATTTGACTTCGAATTATGATTAACCTGATTAGATTCCTGAGCCATATCCGTAGAGATGGACGATCCTATGTCCCTTTCCTTTGAACTTAGTAGATCATCTGTTTTCTGTTTTGTTAGAGGGGGATTATCAGAAGAAGTTTCAGGGGTCTCCGATCTCAGTTGGTTGATGTAATCTTCTTTCTCAAATTCTAGGGATTTGGTTGTCAAGGATTTCTCAGTAGGTTCTTCCATGAGATGTTTTTGCTCTACCAGAGAGACAACCATTGCCGTTTCTCCATCATCAGCAACTGATATTGAAACTTTTCCAGAAAATGTGTCAGTTGAACATTGACTTCCCGCAACTCCGGAATAATATTGGGTTTGTGCCAGCTCACTTGCACTTGCACCTACTTTGCGTGCTTCATCAAGTAAACATCTGCAGCATATTGAAAATAGAACAAGGGGAATACATAAATGCTCAAGTAAAGAAATAGAGATTCTTAATGGCATAATTGCTGAAGAACCAATGCATAAGTTCTGCTCATGACTTAGAAAATGCTTTCATCAATCACTAGAAGGTTACATTCTAATGTAAGTGACAATCTATAAGTGTCTCAGTAAAATGAGAATGTCATGGAATACTATTAGGGGGAGGAAAAAGTATGTTTCACGGAACAATGAAACAGCTATTTCTTGAGGCTTGGATTTCATACCAAGTGTTTTGTTTAAATGCAATTGTAAGCAAATGAAATGAATGTATATGCAGAGGTCAATAAAATACCTTGAGCTAGAAGATGCTCACAACAAAAACTGTCAAATTAATATGATATAGTCTTCTGAAGTACCTGGGACATAACCATGACTCCACAGTGCTTTCAGCATCAAATCCCACGCAAAAAGCATGGTACCTGTCAATTGTAACCATACATTTTAATACGGTTGTCAATGCCAGCTCCAAAAATGGGGGCAAAAGTACAAAAATAGTACTTGCATATCGCTTAAGATTTATGAATTATGACATGTTCTTCCTCAAAAATAAAATTACAGCAGTTTATAGATGCGGGAAGTTTTCATAGACGTGTAATTATGAATGAACAGCATAAAAAGATGTTCGAAAAATATAAAGAGTACACCATATTGACACCAAAAAGACCTACATTTACAAAGCGGACAGAATTATTTCAAAAGACCATCATTTGCATGTACCTTCTAAAATTTTCTGTTCAGCAACCAATTCTCGATATCTCAACTGAAGAACAAACAATGAAAATTCTCTAATTGGTCAAACCTTTAGCTACATCAATACACAATAATCTGCCTCTGTAAATCAGCACTCCTACCAACATCCCAGCCCATTCTACCTTACTTCATCTCTAGAATATACACTGTTAATCAGCCCTTATCCACATGCACTGATCATTTTAAGGGGAGAGAAAATGCAGATATCCTTGTAGTTATACAGCCCAAAATTTTACTTACGCGTACCATATCCCATGAATCACATGCAAGCAGATCTGCTTGTCTTTTTTTCTGAAAGTAACTTACCTAAAGTAATTACTAAAAAGGGGTACTTACAAGGACAAATTTAGGGACTCATGCTTTAGCATAGTCCCTACGCTAGATCTCTTAAAAACATATCATGTCAATTGTCTACTTTACTAAAGCTTGAAAGTCTAAACTACAATCAACTTTGTAACCATTGCCTAACATACAGTGCCAAGTCTTTACTCACAAACACAATGAAAGATAACTCAAATAAGACAAGCTTATGTGTACCATCAGCTCTTCCACCATGTGTCCAAGAAAAATTAAAAGAAAATGTTAAGCCTCAAACTCACCACTGCACACAAACTGTTCTTAGTAAAGGCATTACCATGTATCACATGAATCACAAGCAATTGACGTATCAAAAGCCAAATTTTCTTCAAGAGTAAATGAATCACTCCGAAGTTTACAGCCATCACCATCCAAGCAGGTAACTGCCTACAATATGATGAGTGCAAAACAATTAAGTATACAAGGAGATACAGTTCGGCAGGAGAGAATCATGCAGGGAAAACAAAAATGCGCTAAGAAAGTTTACTTGTCAGAACATGAATCATAGATGTCCAAAGGACAGTTTGTGTAACTAAACTCATCAGGAAAGTTTATCAAAGAAGGTACATCAAATTAGAAGTCTTAGTAGAAAGCAATTACATTTTCATCAATGTAATATGATGGGAAGGAGAGTGTATTATTCTTCCCCTCGACGGACCAATCATCGTTTCTGCATACAAAGACAAATGTAAAGTTGTGATATTTTTACAGAATTAATCAGCTAGAAAATAGACAGAATTGGATACCTGGAAAGTGACTCTTCATCTGTATTGTTGCCTCCAATAGTATCAACCACCTTTGCAGCCAGAGAGCCTCTTATTACACATTTGACTTGTGATATTATATTTCATACTATTACATTTACACTACCACATATACAAAATCTTTTAAGGAAATATTTCCAATTTTCCATGAAAGAAGAGATGTTCAGAAGCACGACATAAGATCCCAAATGTATAGATCTAACAAGTATTTTATGTATAAATTTGTTAAAAAAACTAACCGGAACACATGTGATCAACTGAAATTCCTCGTGACAAAGAGGGCAAAGATTTGTAATTGTGGACCAATCATCAATGCACTTAAAACAAAACCTGAAATTTACATAGCATATAGCAGTCAGGTATCATATAATAAAATTTCTCAGACCAATAAATAAACAACTAAAAAACATGATACATCAAGACGTGTTATACCAATGCTGACAACAATCTAATACTCCTCTATCAATGATATCGAGCATGCATAATCCACATCTCTCATCCTCAAACATAGACGTATCCTGCACAAAAGCCAGAAAACAGAGAGATACATCAAAACAAGAGAATACGAAGTGTTCTGCAATTTTATTTTATTTTTTTGTGTAATGATAACTACAAGGAAAAAGGTTCAAAACATGGCAGCATGATTATCCTTTTTAGCAACTGATCTTGTAGATAACTATAGACACCAACAATAGACTTGCAAACCAAAATGTTATTTACCCTTCCATGCAATGCATTTCATAGGGTCACATCAACTAGAATTACTTCAAGGCTTCCAGCTGATGTGATGGAATATTAAACCAAACTTACTCCAAAAACACACACTCACATCGGGGAAAGCCAAGGGAATTCCCCTGGATTCCTAAATTTCCTTGGCAAAAACATCTAGAACTAAGTGCCAGTATAGAGACAACTTCTGGCCATAACACAAGCTATAGCCTTGACAAAATAAGCTTGAGAAGCATATCCTACAATGTCATTATTGCCAAATGTTGAAGCTACATATCCAGACGGACCATAAGATGTTCACTTTATCGAGAATCAAAAGAAAGAAAATGGCAGGGACCGTATGATTTTCTCTAGCCCTGAAGTTCAACCAAGGTAAAAGTATGAAAATAACTACCGGACTAAACCCCTAATCTATTTTAATTTCTCTGAAACGCAATGGCAAGGGAATGTAAAATCCTATTCCTGGCCCCTGCCCTCCATATACTCTAGGAAAAGCACAAAGATTCAATCGATTCTACATTAGTTAATGAACGTGATTCAGCCAAACATATTCACTCCTCTAAACCTAGCACGCAGAACAATTAACCATATAGCATGAGAGAAATTCAGATCAATTAGTTCCTTGATTTGATTTCAGTTCCAAGAAAATATGCCCATGAAGAACAAGGCTTACAGTGTCAGCATCAGCCTGGAGCATTTCTTCTGCAGAACCCGCATTTTGGAACCAATCCAACTCCATTGTGCCCCTCAATCGCCAAGACAAAGATGTCACCGGTTCAATACCTGGAAAAAGAAACAGCCAATAGCTCATTTAGCCACCTAATTGCACACAAAGTATCTAGGGTTTTGAGATTCTGATCATAACTCCCAACCCTACGCTTCAAGAAACCACAGGCGAACATAGAATTGCAAGATTTCTTACAAGCCCCAACTTCGAGTGTGGAAGAACTTACCCGGCTACAAATTGAAGTCTTGATTTGAATCTCTGGTTGTGGAGACTAACGACGGAGGGGATGGCCGTCAACGAGATTGGTGGCTTGGTGGTTGCGTGATTGAACGTCGAACGCTGCTAGAGTGAGCGCACACAATCACCATTGGAAGGGATGCATCAGGGAAGACAGGGTCTCGTAAAATAACGGCTTAAAACGCCAATAGCCTATTTTCATTAATTAATTCTAATAATATACCCCTAGATAATAGATTGGACAATAATAACCTATTACATAAAATTGGACAAAATTGCCCTCCAAAATTAATTTACGTAAATTTAGAAACCTCTCCTCTACCGTCTTTACGTAATTCTCAGTCCTACAATCTTCCTCCCGTCGGCCACCTTCCATCTGCCGGCCACCATCCTCCCGCCGCCCGCCGCCCTACCGCCGCCCTCCTGCCGGCTACCGCCGCCCGCCGCCCTACCGTCGCATCCTTACCTCCGCCATAGCCTTGCCCAGATCTACGCATCTACGCCGCCCACCTCCCTCCCGCCGGCCGCACCAGCCCCCGCCGGCCACCCCTCCACCTCCTAGGTCAAATTGCGTAGACCTGCAATTCGCAACTTTGGTATGTTACATTAATTTTTCTAGGGTTTGTTACATTAAAAATTATGTAGATTAGATTTTATGTAAATGAAAGTTGTTAAGATTCTGTTGCATAATATTTGCTAGGATCTTGTTACATTAAATTTTATGTAGAATAATTTATGTAAGTTAAATTGCTACATTAAATGTATGTAGATAAGATTTATGTAGATTTAGTCTAGTTTATTTGAGTATTACATTAATTTATGTAGATTAATTTTGTGTATGTGTTACATTAAAAATTATGTAGATTAGATTTTATGTAAATTAAAGTTGTTAAGATTCTATTACATAATATTTGTTAGGATCTTGTTACAGTAAATTTTATGTAGAATAATCTATGTATGTTAAATTGTTACATTAAATGTATTACAATAATTCATGTTTTACATTAATTTATAAAGATTGATTTATTGTAAATTAATTTAATGTAGATTGGTATGTGTACATTAATTTCCGTGTAAAACAAATTTTATTACATAAATACAAGTTAAATTAGTGGTGTACATTAACTTAGTGGTTTATATTAAATTGTAGTTGGTTTATTATTGTGTGCAGTCATGAAGAGAGTTATGATTACTGTATACTACGATGGGCTGTGGAAATTATGTGATAGAGAATGGCATTTTATGGAAGAAAAGATGTGCAAAACAATTTTGATGAAGGAAGAAACTACCTTTGATGAGTTGAATGCACTACTTCTTGGGAGATTTCACGTGGATACTAATGAATGTAGTATCAAAATTACTCATCCAAATATAGCAGAGCCAGTAAGCAGACCATGTGATGTGAACGGCACAGATGATGTTGAGGCATTTGTATTTGCTAACAAAAAGTCTCATATACCTTGGAGTGTGCCGTTATGTGTTTCATTGGTGAAAAGAAACAAAGTGGAAACTACTGTAAATCCTAATCAAGCTACAAAAAAAACACTACTACATAAATTTCATGATCAAACTACATAAAATTAATTAATTTATTGTATAAAAATCTTAAACTAATTTTTATGTAACCCTAATCAAACTACATAAAGACACTACTACATAAATTGCATGATCCATCTACATAAAATTCATTTATTGTAAGAAAATATTAAAACTAATTTTTATGTAACCCTAATCAAGCTACATAAAAACACTACTACATAAATTGCATATATGATCCAACTACATAAAATTAATTTATTGTAAGAAAATATTAAAGCTAATTTTTATGTAACCCTAATCAAATTACATAAAGACACCGACTACATAAATTGCATGATCCATCTACATAAAATTAATTTATTGTAAGCAAACCTTCAAACTTGTTTTTATGTAACCTAATTATTACGTACGAACAATTAGCACCTACGTACACCAATTAGCACCTACGTACAAACAATTAGCACCTATTGTAATCTTAGTGCTCTTCAAATTTTTCAATTGAAATCAAAATTCTCAGACAATACCAATTGCCATCGAACAAATCCTATTGGTTGTTCAAAATTCTCACACGTCTGGGAATAGCCATCGAACAACCTTCGAACTAATAGCCATCGAACACTACTATAGTACAGTATTAGGTAGTGTTACGTAGAAAAATCGATCTCCCTATAGTACAATACTAATCGAACAGTACTATAGTACATCGAACTAATAGCCATCGAACAGTACTATAGTACAATACTAATTTAAAAAAAATTGAAACATCAAACAGTTCGAACAATATAAAATCGAATTGTTCAATACATACCGAGTCGTTGGTGGTGCGTTCGTGATGATTTGGTGGTGCGTTGGTAGTTCGCCGGAATATGTTAGAAGGCTTCTCTGAAATACGTATTTTGGATGAAAATTCTCTAATTAATAGGGGTGTTTTGGTATATCCAATTAAAAGATATAATTTTATTTGGAATTGATAATTGAAAAGAGGATTATTGTGGGATTTTTCTCTAAAATAATACTCCGTAATGCTTTCTATTTGTTAAATTGAGATTTTGCTGTTAAGTTTTTGGGTAATACATCGATTTGCCCTTTCTTCTTACATAATAAGACATCCTTTATCCGATCAAAAAAATAAGACATCCTTTATAAGTATAAAGGGATAAATATAATGCATTTCGATTTCTCATGAGTAAGATCGATTTCCTTTTAAGGATGCTAATTGTTAATATGTTGTCTTCTTGCAATTCTATATACTTGAGTTGTCTAGTCTTTGGTTGTGTTCGGCTACATATAGTTGAAGGAGTTGATGTTGAAGGCATTCCAACTAGATCAACATCGACAGTTCGACACCATCAATTTCATCAAGTAACATTCACGGTGTGATTTGTTTTGCCCAATTTCTACTCAATCAACTCGTTCAACACTATGCAGTTGAACATCTTACCCCTAGTTGACGGTGTTTATTTATTTTTAGAATTTCAACTTCAATGCATTTTAACACCATCAACTCAGTATCAATTCGTTGTCGAATGCAACTATCTCTAAGAGTACAATACATTCATTAGCTTTGCATGAAGATGACTCTAAAATAACTACACTGTGTGAAGGTAATCTACTATTAAAATTTTGACTTCTCATGAGTGAGGTCGATTCCTGTGCTAAATCGCTAATTGTTAATAAGTTGTCTCCTTGCAATTCTATATGGTCTGGTTGTCTAATCTTTTTATCTCTAAGGGTATAATACATTTATTAGTTTCGGCCAATTATCATGTTTTATAATCGGATCAATTTTCAAATGAAATGTGCGTCATTTGATTTTATATCAGGTAAGTAGTTTTTAATTGGGATAAAAACTATGTAGACCAACTATTATCATTCATGCCCATGAAAATTGCTTTGGATGGTGTGCCTATTGCGATATTTCATTTTGAGTTGGACGCTTTATCACAATGATGGGACCGTGATTAACAATTATCACAATTTTGAAACTTTATTTTTTATCCTAAAAGTTCTTATTGTTGTTTTGAAATATGACAATAGATGCACTAAACTGTGATAAAATGTTATTCTTTCTGTCCCTTTTTGTTTTTCTCTTTTTCTCCACAATTTACAAAATAAAAGGGACAAACAAAATACGACGGATGGATTATTGTTATACTAGGGAGAACAAGGACATCAAAGGGAAAAAAAAGACGAATAGCAAGAAGGCGGAGGTGGAATGTTGTAAGAAGAAGCATGCACACAAGGAAGGACGAGATGGGGGGAGTCAAGAATGAAAGGTGGAGATTTGTTTGAACATTATTTTTTATAGAATGAACGGTAATGTAAAACTCTAGCTCTTTTATACTATAAGTGTAGTTACCTATTTTTTTTAATATACAGTATAATTTAATTAATTGAAGGTAAAAAAAAAAGAGTAAAAATCAACTTTACATTCATTAAAGTGGCATTCCAAATGCAATTTTGTCCATAATAATACCGAGTTTCTTCGCCAAATCCCTATTGTTTAAGGTGGCGTTTGGTATAAAAGTTATGGAAAGGAAAGGAAAGGAAATAAATTAGTATAGAAAATTGTGATGATCTTCTCTTTTTTGGTTGTAAAATGAAAAGAGAGGGGTAATAGTTAGAGGAGTATGAGGGATATGATTACCCTATGTTAAGGGGGTGGGGAGAAGTTGCTCAAAATTTGCTTGAAAAGTGAAAGAGAGGGGTAATGATTACCCTTTGTATCAATAAACCATAAATTAAATAAGGGTCCGGATCCGGTAGGAATGATTATTATGGTAAGAAATAAGAATGAATCATAGCCATTGGATGAGGAGAGATCAAGTGCTCAAGAAAAAAGAGGGAAAAAAACGGCACGGGCGTATTATTCGGAAAACGGCACGGGCGTCCAGACTTTGTGCAACTCTATGGCCAATTTGTGCAACCGTATTTGTGCAACTCTATGGCCGATTTGTGCAACTCTATGGCCGATTTGTGCAGCCATATTTGTTCAACTCTATTGCTTATTTGTGCAACTCTATGATCAAATTTTGCATTCATGTCATATTTTATAGCAGTCGAAGTTCGTATAGTTTGTTTCGCTTTGGTAATTTGTGCAAATCTATTGCCAATGTGTTGAATTCTATGGTCAATTTATTCATCAATATTTGTGCAACTCAATGGTCAAATTTGTGCAACTCAATGGTCAAATTTGTGCAACTCTGTGGTCAATTTGTTCATTCATATTTGTTCAACTCTATTGTCAATGTGTTGAATTCTATGGTCAATTTGTTCATCAATATTTGTGCAACTCAATGGTCAAATTTGTGCAACTCAATGGTCAAGTTTGTGCAACTCAATGGTCAATTTGTTCATTCATATTTGTTTAACTCTATTGCCAATGTGTTGAATTCTATGGTCAATTTGTTCATCAATATTTGTGCAACTCAATGGTCAAATTTGTGCAACTCAATGGTCAAATTTGTACAACTCTATGGTCAATTTGTTCATTCATATTTGTTCAACTCTATTGCTAATGTGTTGAATTCTATGGTCAATTTGTTCATCAATATTTGTGCAACTCAATGCTCAAATTTGTACAACTCAATGGTCAAATTTGTGCAACTCTATAGTCAATTCATATTTGTGTTACTCTATAGTCAATTCAGATCTCAGTGCGCATCAGAGGACCAATTGCTCCATCGAAAAAACTTTGGAACAAACCTATAATCAAGATCTCAAACGAATCACACCAATACTAATAACAACACCGAAACAAAAGAACAAAGAGAGAGAATATGAATGCCAGCTTATCAAATTGTACGTTATGGCCTTCTTGACTCCCTTGCAAGGCCGACGGAGGTCCGGCGCCGCTATTGAACAACAACCAAAGAAGCGCTTGATTGAAGATCAGACAGAGAGAGTTCCGACCAGAGCGACTCCGGTTCAGGCTGGGCTTCTTCGAGGAGGATTTGATGGCGGCGGAGCGTGATGCTGTGTCGCGACTTCTCCCCGGAGTTGAGCACCGTCGGGATCTACGGACCGGAGGGAGTCAGTTCAACTCATCTTCCACAGCCACAAGGCCACATCTATGTTCCTGCCTCGAATCTGGATCTGCTTGGAGAAAGATGACGTCTAAACAATCGAATCAGGCCATGGATTTCCCAAAAGATTCATAAGCAACAAATATCCTAAAAAATCAAGATGAAATCCAATTGAAATTGAGCATATTACTCCCACCAAAAGTGCAATCCAGTCAAGAGGAACTCACATTAACAAGACGAGTGCTCAGAAATCGTTCGGAACTGTAAAAAATCCTAATCCAAACAGCTCGAGATTCCCAAATCCATCCACCTTGAGGAGCACCGATTTTCCGCTAGTGGCGTAGAACGCTTTGTTGCTAGAGTTCAGCAACAATTACATCCATCGGCCACCTTCCACTCATTCTCTCATCTCCATCCCATTCCGGCGAAATCCAACCGGTGTTCCTTCTCCGCCGGCCAAAATTCACCACCGACACGGAAATTGGAAGATTGATTTCCTCACACTGACGAGAAGAGCTCTTTCTCTGCTCCTCTGAAGGCCTTCAATGGAGGCTTTTACTGCTCGCAAATCGTCTTCGTCTTCGCCTGCGTAGCAAGTTGATGTGAAGAATGAGAGGAGTGGAGACGGTGAGGATGTGGATCTGCTTGGAGAAAGATGACGCGAGAGAGAGCGCCGAGGCGTTTTTGACCAGGCAGAACCTTGTGCAACTCGGATTCGATCGCCAATCGGCCAACTCGGTGGATCGATCTGAGATTAGGTCAGCGATGTTGCTCCGGGAGACACTTGTGCAACTCGGATTCGATCGCCGAGGCGTTCCGGACAGCGCATCGGAGGAGTATGGAGGTGCTCCGGGTCCGGGAGACGCTTTTGAAGGGGACGGGAGGGGTAGTGGTTGTGACGGGGAGGGCGGTGGTGGTTGGGACGGAAGAGGAGGGAGTGGAAGAGGAGAAGATGAAACGCGTACGCATAGTGCCGTCGGGATTCTTTTAGTTTTTTTAGGGAAATAACAGCATAACCTTTTTTGCGCGTGATATTGACCGTACAGATCGGGGTGTAATCAACGGATAGGATCCATTCCTATTTCCCACCACAATAATCCTTCCTAGATGACTCTTTCTCGTTAAATAATACAGTATCTAGATACATAATTTAATCATTTTCTTTCCCTCCAGGAAATCAAACGAGCCCTAAATATTGAAGCCCACTAGGCCATACATGTTTTCCCGGTCAAACATTTCACCAAAAATACACCTTCGTGACAAATCCAATGAATAATCTATTCCCGCAATAGCCCCCACATTTCCCCAGAAATTGCAGACATAAGCCCCACATTTCAGCAAAACACAGTCTCGTCCGCGTCACGAAATTCAAAACAAAACCCCAGAAATCAACGACCAAGTTCACACTCTCCCACTCACTCCCCATTTTCTCTCACACTCCTTTCCCCAAATCTCTCCTCCCTCCGTTCAAATCCACACCCAAAACCATGCACAAACCCTACCCCGGCCAAGTCCACGGCCACAACCACGGCTACGCTCACGGCCACGTCCACGGCCACGGCCACCGGCCGCCGTATTTTCCGCCGCCGCCACCTCGAAAGTCCGGCGGCCGGACAAATCTAGCCTCCTGCATCCTCGCAACTCTCTTCCTCGTCTTCGTCATCATAATCGGCTTCATCGTCTACTTCTCCCTCTTCAAGGCCAAGGATCCTCGCATCGCCGTCAACGCCGTCCAGATCCCGTCGTTCACGGTCTCAAACAACACCGTGAGCCTCACCTTCTCCGAGTACGTCTCCGTCAAGAACCCCAACCGCGCCGCCTTCTCCCACTACGACAGCACCTTGCAGCTCCTCTACGCCGGCAGCCAGGTCGGCTTCATGTACATCCCGGCCGGGAAGGTCGCCGCCGGAGAGACGGAGTACATGGCGGCCACGTTCGCCGTCAAGGCCATCCAGATCTCGCCGAAGTCCGGCGTGAATGTTCCGGACACGTTGGGAAGGTTTCCGAAGGTTGGGGACGGGATTGATAGGGTTTCGCCGGCGATGGAGCTCGAGTCGAGGATGGAGGTGGCTGGAAGGGTGAGGATCTTGCATTTCTTCTCGCATCGTGTGGCGGTGAGCGCTGATTGCAGGATCGCTGTTGCTGTTAACGACGGATCTGTGCTAGGGTTTCATTGCTGAGTGTGTTTTGGTTGGTGTTGAGGTCGGTTTTCGGTTAATTGGTGTGTTGTTAGGTGCGATTAGCTTGGATCCAAGTGTAAAAAGGTTGATTAATCCTCTGGTAGATTTAGTTTTCGGTTTTGTGTAGCCTGATTTCAAGTTCGGTGGTGGATGGCAAATTGGATGATACAATATGGTTTTTTGTGTCTCTTTCTGATTTTTTTTTTTGCTTTGTTGTTGACTGATCACTATCTGCTTATCTGTATCATCTTCACAGGGCTATTAATTAGTGTAGTTACATCTGTATTGACAAAACGAAGCGAAGGAGTATTATGCATTTAGGTAGAAAATGAAACAAAACCAGTGTTGTAGCTAAAAAGTGTTGGGGGATGCATGCGTAAACCAATGATTCTTTGGGTCGATCGTTTTTGCTTGGAATGAGGAAAAAGTGCCAATTGCCGTGAAAAGTAGAGCACAAAACACGCCAAAAAGGAGGCTTTTTCAGACCATAGCTCCTCCGAGGGCGCCAAAAATAATACGCAAACCAATACAGTACTGTTTTTGCTCTTGAATTATACCGAATGCCTGAGGCGCCCCGGGCAGGCTCTTTGGGCGGCCCGGTCAAACTGTTCCGGTGGAGTTGATTGGGAGAAAATTCAAAAAATCAAATTTCAATGCCTTCCGAACACCATTGCCGACACCGGGAAATTAGGTGGGATTTTACCATTAGCATAAATGTATATAATCAGAGATTTTGACGGTAAATGTATATAATCAAAGATTTTGACGGTATAACCGCCATACATATCTTCTTTTTTATAAATCTGTCCCAAAATCCGTCCTATTTTGTCCCAAAATTGTGGCCTACGCGAACTATTGGAAGATTTATCTCATATAAAACTCTTCATGTTTGCCTAATGCAATTTGACCGAGTCGTATTAATTTTATGCCTCATACAAAATCCCACAAATTTGACGTAAAAATATGATAAATAAATTATTTATCAAACATAATTCATATCAAATACTATAATAGCTTTGAATAGTTTAATTATAATATTTTAACTTCCTAATGTTAAATCTCGTAATTTGTACATAAAGTCTTAATCATATAACTAATTTATCAAAATTAATACCTAATATCATAATAAAAATTCCTAAGTAAAATGAACTTTAACTAAATAAAAATTCCTAACTAAATTTATCAAGATTAAGTACTTAATACGTAAAAATTCCTAATATCTATACTACTATAGTATAAGCCGGAATCAAAATCTTGATAAAAACTTGCGCCACGTGTCATATCTGTAATAAAATAATCAATTGGACCCTCCTTTATACAAATGAGGTAGTTCGGATGTCATATAATCTTATCCCGTATACATTGCTTAAAAATCACCGGAATTTTTCGACCAAAAAAAAAATCACCAGAATTATAAATTATCCCCTACCAAGAATTAGTTGTAATATTTTGATAATTATTATTATTTAATAAATGTGATATTTATTATAAAGTAATTTTTGAGCAAATCCAAATTATTTATATTATGAGTTGATTTACAATTGGTAAAAAAAAGAATAATCACGATACGAAGTTATATACTCCCTCCGTTTCATAATAAGTGTCGTTTTAGCACTTAAAATTTGTTTCATAATATGTGTCGTTTTAGGTTTTCAAAGTGATTTAATAGGGGTGAATGATGATAATTTTTATTGGAATGTGTATTTGTTGACTAAAGTTATTCATGCATTGGCCAAAAAAATGTAATGAGTGGTAAGATTAAGAAAAAGTTGTAGGTTTTAAAGTGAATGATTGCTTTTCTTAAAAACTGTGTTAAGATCTAAAACGACACTTATTGTGAAACGGAGGGAGTATTAAATTGGGTTATATATTACGCGTATATGATACGGGGTAACTAGCTAGTTTATGCCTAATACCAAAAGTTCTGCAAGTGCATGTAGCAGCCGGTGTTTGACTGCTTTTTAAAAAAGTGAAAAATGATTGTTCCGCAAGATGTGGCCGGGAAAGTGGCTTCCGGAGGGATCCGCCGGAATTAAAGCCGGGGCGCCCTAATTGTCTGAGCGGGGCGCCTCCGATTACCCGAATTATACCCCATTGAAGTTTAATTGCATTGCAAATGCTTATTAATTTAGGAAGTGAAAAATATACAACTCCTTCATTTACAACGTACATCACTACATGGGGATTCCTGCAATTTCCCTCCAACATAAGTTTAACTAGCTTAACCTGTCGTGCCATGTACGACTATTTTACTTTAAAATATTAAAATAAAATTATATATTTATATGGAAAATATTATATAAGTTTTATTATATAAACATGTTTTTTATCTTTTAAAAAGAGTGATATTGTTTTTTAAGTTCATATAACCCCAAAAAATATATATAAGACATAATTTTTTCACTCATTTGTATATTTTTATGAAACCTGATTATAAGAATATAAATTGTTATTTTACTTACAATTTTTATCATATATTAACAACGACTATCATAAATGTAAATATAATTAAAAAAAATTCATCAATTGATAAATTGATAAAGTTTATAAAAATTTAATAGAATTAGTCGGAAACCACAAATTTACTTGTATTAGAGGAATAAGTTGAATTCAACATTCATAAATTTTTCTTAATTTGTTTGTGAAAGATTTTTCCCTATAATGCTTTTAGAACTAAAAATTGGCAAAAACCTTTTCTTATAAGTAGATAAGAAGAAATTCAATAGGAAAACCCTATAATGCCAATAATAAAATTAGTTTTTTTTTTATATATGAGGTAGGGTCAAAATTAATGTTATAGTCAATAAAATATATTATTATTTATAAAATACCTTCAACATATTTCAACACAAAACCAATCACTTATATTTTATATTTATAAAATACCTTTGCATTGTAGAGACTGATCACGAGTTAACATATTTCAACACAAAACCAATTAATGACGTGAATAATAACCTTTACTTTGGTGACTGAAATCAATTTTAGTTAAAATAATAACCTTCAACATAGTACCTGAATGGTGTACGTGCTTAAGCAGCTTAAACAATTGATAATGTAGTAAGTGAAGTTAACAATGCCAAAGAAAATTAATTACGGAATGGTTTAGCATAGTGGGTATTTGTTATTAAAGAAATTTAAAGATAAAATTATTTAAGGAAAATAAAATTAAAGATAGATAGCATGACTTTAAAGATAAAGTTGAGAATTAGACAATTAAGGAAAATAAAAGATATCAAGTTGTTATTATCTATTTGAGTTGAAAAAAAAATCAAGCGGGGCCAGAATCAACGTGGCGGCTCGAAAACGGTCGCGTTTTATAATATATATATATTGATGATTAGGTTATATAAAGATAATTATTAGGAAAAATCAAAATACTAATATATATGTGGTGGGGTCAAAATCAGCGTGGTGGCTATATAAAGATAATTATTAGGAAAAATCAAAATACCAGTATTTATGTGGTGGGGTCAGAATCAATGTGGTGGCTCGAAAACGGTCGGCTTTTATAATATATATATATATTGATGATATTGATTATTGTTGGGTCTGATACCATGAACATTGGCAAAACTTTTGAACCCCATAAATCTAGGCCAACGTGGAGTAATGCAAGTTCATCCAAAAGAAAATTGTAATTTGGTCTATTTTATATGGTTTCAAACAAAAGAAAATTACAATTGTCTTGGCTAGGCTTGGAATTCAGCCATGTAGCTTGGTGCCAATATAACTTCGACAAAGTAAGAAATAGAAATTCAATGAATTCAATACTCTATATTACAAACTACATTGCCTCAAAAAAAAAAAATTACAAACTAAAAAGAATGTTAAAACCAGCTCACCCAAATCTTCTTCTAATATTTCAAACTCAAGATAAACACTCGGGGAAATAGCGGGAAGAGGAAATTTCTAGCATATAAATATTCTATTCACTTAGCCAGTCACATGTATATAGACTTCTAAGCTCTAATCATAAAACTCAATACTATTACTAAAAAATGCGCACACCTATTTACAACTGTACTTATTTAATAATTAGAACAAATCATAGATTCTAATGATTATGAATCATTTGGATATTTAGTCTTTACCGGCCTTCCTTCATCCCCTTAACTTTCAGTCGGTCATTAGCAGCATTCGATGCGCCATAGCCGAATGGGTTCTTGCTAGCCCAACTCCACTGATCCCGGCACATCTCCTCTATCCCATACTTGGCTCTTCACATAACAACACCATTATTCTTAAGTTAAACACCATTTTGGTAATTATTAATGATTAATGATATAGACTACTTGAAGCCAGACTTACTTCCAGTTCAACTCCTTCTCTGCCTTTGCTGTTGATGCATACACTATCTCTGCATCACCGGGACGTCGTCCAGCCTTTACCAAGGGAATTTTCTGAAGAATCAAGAGGGAAGGAATTAAGGTTTACTAACACCATGGAAATTAAGTTCTGTAGAATGAAAATCTATTGTTACTTGGACTAATAATACCTTTCCTGATGCCTTCTCAAATGCTTTGACCATTTCCAGAACTGATGTGCCCTTTCCTGTCCCCAAGTTATACACTTCACAGCCGACATCAGATTTGAATAGCTTGCGCAAGGCAGCAATGTGTCCATCAGCTAAGTCAACCACATGAATGTAGTCTCTGACCTGAGATATAATGTAATGTAACCTATTTCAGCAGGTGGCATATATAGAAAAAGAATGAATGAAGTGTGTATAATGCAAATGTTGGTGACCAACAACCAATAGTATGAAGAAACACATACACCAGTGCCATCCGTAGTGTTGTAATCGGTTCCAAAGACTGTTAAAGAAGGCCTTCTTCCCACAGCCACTTGCTGTACAAAAGGCATCAGATTATTTGGTGTTCCACTCGGATCCTCGCCTATCCGACCACTCGGGTGTGCCCCAACAGGATTGAAATATCTCAGCAGTATAATCTTCCACTCAGAATCAGCACGTCTTACATCACGGCAGATTTCTTCAATGAAAAGCTGCAACAATCAAGCTTAGTCATTACTAGTATGAAATGCATCAGGTAACATCACATGGCATATCAAGATCACTACAACAAATTGCAAAAGCAGCCCATGAAATTCTCCATTCAAAATTTATTACCTTAGTACGCCCATAGGGATTTGCTGCAGAAAGGGGAAAATCTTCAGAGCAAGGAACCACCTTGGGCCATCCATACACAGTAGCAGAGGATGAAAAGACAAGCTGGGAGCATTACCAAATGTTAACAATTAACATCAAGCAAATGGACATGTGGTGAGCAAAATAATCAAGGAAAGCGTGAACGAAAATTAGACACACCATCTTGCAACCATGGGCAGCCATCACTTCCAGGAGAGTGATTGTACCAATAAGGTTATTGTTGAAGTACATAAGTGGCTTCTGAACGCTCTCACCAACTGCCTTGAGTCCGGCAAAATGAACCACAGCATCAAATCTGACAGAATAGACCAGAACATGATAAACTAAATAACAAAAGCTTTATGGGCAAAGATTTTACACATAAAGCCAAATACAAAGCAGCAAACATGGCACTTGGGGATGATAGAGACAAAGTGAATTACAGTTTCCCCAGGATTGATTTCTAAACAGTAATAAAAAAACACAAATTGCCAAATGTTGGGAGGAATTGCATTACTTTATTGAGGAAAATAGTTTGTCAAGTGCTTCTCTGTCCCGAAGGTCCATCTGTAGGTGACAAAAGTCTTCCAAAATCAGCTCCCTTATTATTATATTCATAAATAAGTTGCCACGTCCAAGGTAATTAAATGCAACTTCTAATATATTACCATCCACAGTGAAAACAACAGAATATGTACCCTGTTTTTTCAAGGCGAAGGAAAACTATTTATGCGTTACAGCAAGTATAATACAGCAATTATAGTCTGGTACAAGGTTGGCCAAAGCACTATTGTTATTTTTTTCCTTTTTTAATAATTATTTAGGTGAATTCTTGTAACACAAGCTTCATTTGATAGTAGTATAAAATTAACAGTCAACAAAGAAGAATATACGAATATCAATTCAAAATGTCGATCCTCATATACATGCTAGTGTCTCCAAACAGAGCATAATAAAATAGATCTGAGCTTTCCAGAGAAATTCTCTCTCCTTGCATTGCTGGAACTTTTCTGCTTTCCAACTCTAAAGTAACAACCGCCTCACTCGTTCAAAAACCAAAAACGAAAAGAAAGCTAATCGAGTACTACAATGGAAGCAACGATTCAAAAACCTCTCACGGAAATCACACGCTTAACGGCCAATTTCAATTCAAACGCGCAATTCAGCTCCAAATGACATACTTATTCCATAATTCACAACTGACAAAAACACAAGGAACCGGAATTCGGAACACGGAAACCAGCATTGAAGATCTGAAAGCGATATACGAGTAGATTCAAATCCGAAGAAGAGTGAACGACGAACCTCATGGAAGACGAGGTTGGAGGCGAGATCGCCGGCGAGGAGCCGAACGCGATCGAGTGCGAGCTCGGAGGAATTGTCAAGGCTATCGACAACAACGACGTTGAATCCGGCGAGGAGCAATTGGAGAGTGGTGTGACTCCCGATGTAGCCGGCGCCTCCGGTGACGAGGATGATCTTCTTGATCGCCATTGGAGCAGCGAAGAGGGAGCTTGGAAGCGAAATCGGAGAATTTTCAGAGCAGAATTAGGGATTCGGGAGTGGAGGGGTTTGTTAGAATGAGGAGAGAGAGAAGGCGGAATGGGGGGATTTTATTAAGGGAAGATTCTTTATGATACGGTTTTCTGTTTTTTTTTGTATGAAATGGAAGAAAAAAAATGCGAGAGGGGAAAGAAAAGGGGACACGTGCTCTTCAAAAAAAAAAAGAAAAAAAGAAAAGGGGACACGTGGCGGTGGGGGAATTGTGTCGTTTAGTGACGGTGGGGCCTGCGTTTTGATGAGCCGTGGTATTATTGGTCCGACTAGCAGAACTCACGCGGTGGTTAGAAATTTAAAGGGGGATGATGCGGTGGAAACCGCCACCGGCCCATCTTGTTGTATCGCGTGGCCGTTAATTATCGCTTTCAACTACGTCGGCGGCTTCTTCTATCACGCGCTTTGCCGTGTTGATTGTTTGAGAAAGATGGTGTAAGTTTTGCTTCCTCTAGCAAAATATGTTTATTGTTCTTTTAGCCTACTTTAATTTATTTGCTCCATTGTCTCAAAAAAAAAATTTATTTGCTCCACACTCTAATTTTGGTAAAACTTAAATTCCATGAGGCTACAAAAAGGAGATGGTTTTGCACCTACTTTGCATGGTCAAGGATCTTGCCCTTCGGCATGTAAGAAGTTGTTCCTTGTGATTGCTACGATAGTTTTGTATAAGGCTGAGCAAAAGCCGGTCCAGACCGGATTTTTGGACCGGACCGGTATCGACCGGACCGAGGGATCCCCGGTCCATGAAGATAAGAATTCCGGTCCCCGGTCCAGTCCCGGTTCGGTCCGGTCTGGACCAGATATTTATAAAAATTAAATACTCTCTCCGTTTCAAAATACATTACCATTTGGACATTGCACATATATTAAGAAAAAAATGTTATTCCTATATTACCCCTATCAAATGTAGAGTTAATCATTTGTTTAGAGAAATATAAAAAAGTGTAATGATTATGATAATGAAAATTATTAGGGGTATAAATGGAAAGAGATGGGAAAAAATATGAAATGAACAAGTATTATGAAACAAGAAAAAGTGTCCAAATGGTCATGTATTTTGAAACGGAGGGAGTAAAAATTATATTAATATTAATTTTTTTATAGTTTATTTTTAATATTGAAGTTTCACATTTATATTATATATACTTAATAATATTATATTTTCATTAATCATATATGTTTTTTAATTATATTACAATTTTTTATATAAAGAATTGTTTTTTTTTAAAAATAAAAATCCGTTCCAAAACCAGACCAGACCGGACCGGAACCGGGACCGGTCTGGTCCGGTCCCCGGTCCATACATTTCGGACAATCCGGTCCCGGTCTGGTCCGGTCCGGTCCGGTTTTGGACGGGTGCTCACCCCTAATTTTGTATTTGTTACAAATAATTCATATTCCAAATACGAAGATTTAATGAATTGGATTTGAAGTCCCAAACAATTTGAGTTTGCATTTGTTAGAGGTAATTCATTTTAGGGTTGTAAACGAATCGAGCCGTTCACGAGATGTTCGACTTTCGATTCGGTAAAAACTCGTACGAGTTTGGCTCGAATTATAAACGAACCGAGCCCGAACAGCTCGATAAGATAAACGAGCCGAATTTGAACACTTGGAAACTCGATTCGTTTGTTCACGAACAAACTCGTTAATTTGTTCGTGAACAAGCTCGATAATATGTTCATGAACAAACTCGTTAATATGTTCGCAAACAAGCTCGAATATGAATAAATACATAATATATAAAATATTGCTTTATTAATGATATTTTATTATATATCTATATCATTTATTTTTACGTTTTTAGTCTTTTTACACTTATTTTGTTTAAAAAGTACCCACCACACTAAACCCTAATCTCTCACGTAGACTACGCAGTCCTCACTCTAGTCTCTCAGTCTCTCACGCCGCTCTCAACCTCTCATGCACTCCGACGACGCCCTCACAACCCTTCGACGACGCCGCTCTCAACCACTCACGCACTCCGACGACGCCCTCACAACCCTCTGACACACCTTCACAACCCTCACAGCCCTCCGACGACGCCAAGCTCGTTTAGTGTGTTCGCGAACGTACTAAACGAGCGGGCTCGCGAGCCGAGCTCGAGTTCGACGAACCTGTACACGAACCGAGCCCGAACAGCTCGAATCGAACTCGAGCTCGAGCCCGAATACGAAGATTTAATGAATTGGATTTGAAGGCCCAAACAATTTGGATAAGTCTTAATTGACGATGGATCAAAGTGGGTCCATTATATACACCAGGAAAGTAGCCGTTTGTGGAGAGAAGAATTCAGAAATTGGGAGGAAAGTGTACTGTCCATCTAAGGCGAAGGGCATGTTCGGTGCATAGGGTATTATGCCCTATAATGTCTTTTTTTTCAAAAGCCCTTTTCTAAACCAAACAAGGCATATTGATGTGATGAGTGTGAAAAGATGGGCCATTTGGCCCACTTTTTTTTTACTTGATTGGCTATGAGCTGCTTTTTGGATTGAATTTTCTTTCCCAAGATAATAGCTTATTTTTTTGATAAGTAGTGTGCACCAAACACATCCTAATTACGTATTTAGTAGCTCCTATAATAATCTATCATATTATCTTTGTTGGAAGGTTTGTGTCGGTGAGCGAAATTGGCCAATTAACGGTTGTGGTAACCGACAGTAGACATGTATACATAGGAGGTAAGCTAGTCATTTTAGGCATTGATCAAAAAGAATCGATATGTGTGAGTTGTGCGTGTGAGTTGTAGTCGTGTGAGATTGAGTGAAAAGAAAAATATATACGGAGGCCCATGTACTTGTAAGAAAAATTCAAACATACCCCCTACTTTTTTTTCTCCCATTGAGCACTTGTACTTTATAATTTTGTTCTATTGAGCACCTGCAAGCTGATGTGGCGCAACGTGTGCATCTCATACTCTATTTATCGAGTTGAATAATGTGAATCATGTGAGGTGGATATATTTAATTTAAAAGTATAAAATTAAATGTTTACATGGATTTATTCAGCTTAATTTAGTATAAAGGAATTTTAATTACTAAATCTAATAAAATGTAATTCATCTTCTCCTTCCTCCTTCGTCTACCTTCCGCATCAATATATTACAGAGTAAAGAGAATGAGATCATCCATCAATTCACCATGTGAGAGGAAGATTCAAGCTAATTTCCCAAGTGAGACACCCCTTTTGGCCTTTTCCAAACCCTAATCCCCCAATCTCACCCTCACCTTCAACATCCAATCATCCCCAAATCCCAACCCCAAATTCGTCGTTCGGCAGCTCGACTCCACCTCCACCGGCAACGGCGGCAACGAGCCTGCTTGGACCCTGAAGAGGTGCCTCCTCATAGGGGTGTCCAAACCCGGTTAACCGTAATTTCGGTTAACCGAACTTCGGTTAACCATAATTTCGGTTAACTAAAATCACAAACCTTAACCGAACTGTTAATCTCGGTTAACCGGAGATCGGTTAACCAATTTTTCGGTTCGGTTTTATCGGTTAACCAATAACCATTTATGTGATTTAAATTATCATAATATGCATGAAAGATAAATAAAATTATCGAATATGATTAAACAATATAATCTAATTAGATCAGATCTTCAAAATATGTACTAATTTTATATGCCTTGATAGTTATACTAACCAAATGATACTTTAAAGTGTTATTGTATGTATTTCATTCGAACAACATATTTAATAAATAAATTAAAACGCTTATATAGACACGTACAATAACATAGTATTTAATAAGTAAAAAATTGAAATTACAAGCCACAATAAAACTATGCAAACAAGATAACTCAAAAAGGCTCAATAGAACAACATCATCATTTGAAAAATGAATTGTTTAAAGTAAATCAAACTTATATATTAATATAAAAATTTAAAAAATTAATTTTCGGTTTTTCGGTTAACCGGTATTACAAAAATCATAAACCGAAACCGAACCGAAAACCGTTAATATTCTCGGTTCGGTTAACCAAACCAAAAATTTAAATAATGTCGGTTCGGTTAACCAAAAAATGTGCCGGTTTTTCGGTTTTTTGGTTCGATTTTTCGGTTTCGGTTTTCAATGGACACCCCTACCTCCTCATGTGGACCCCATAACTCCCACTAGAGGTTTGTCGACATCGTCGCCCACCTCCACCGGCGAGCTTGAATCCACCTCCACCGGAAGCGACGTTGCCGGACCCTCAAGAACGTCAAACAAGCTTGACTCCACCTCCACCGGCGGCAGCAACGACGAGCTCGCTCAGACCTTCAAGAGGCCCCTCCTCGTGGGGACGCCACAACCCCACAAAAGCTTCATCGATGATAGTCCGACCTCCACCGTGCTTGACTCCACCTCAACCGTTGGCGGCGGCGACGAGCCAGCTCGGATCGTTCAACATCGTTTTTGTCCCGTTCCCGATTGCTATTGTTTAATGTGGTTTTTAAAAATATTTTAGGAAAGGGAGGAAGATGAACTAATTGGGGGTTTACATTAGGAAATCAATATATATACTTGCTCATTTCTTTCGAGCCACCAAATTGATTCTAGTCTCGCTTGATTTTAATTTTTTTTTCAACTCAAATAGTTAACTAGAACTATATATCTTTTATTTTCCTTAATTATCTATTTTTCAATCATAACTAAAGAAGAGGTTAGAAATAATATTTAGCTTAACACGTGTCACGTTCTTATTGGACCGCATCACCCATCTTTAATAAAACAATTCAATTTGTTTAATTGGTTGAAATTTCATTATAGATCTCACATTAAATTTCTTTTTATCTACTGATTTCCATTTTAATTATTTTCTTTAAAAAATAAACTTTAAATTTATACATAATTTTGATAATAAAAAATACACCACAATCTTTTTAGTTTATGCTTCAAGAGAGTTTTTTCCTTGTGTGATTTATGGTGCGTAGTAATGTGGAAAATTCACATAATTGAAAAATAATATATAATATACCAAAAAAAATTTTTAATACATAATATATCATTAAAAAAATAAGTAAACATATGCTCGAATCCCATAAGAGAAAAGTTGAAGAAATAGTACATATTTATATTATTCTACATTATCAGACTATTATTTTTGTATGAAAATCCACACAAGTCCAAATCATGTATTCAAGACACGGGCACTAATACTAATGTTGGAAATCCTTGTTTCCCAAGTAATTGGGGTTTAGAAAATCTCATAGATGAAGGTTGATACTTGTGATAGAGGGTTAACCTTTCCTTTAAGTAGAGATTAACTTCTTACATAAGATTACATGCATAAGTAATCTTTTCTTACTTACGCCGTTTATTTGGTATGCCTGTGTGCTAAACGCTAAAATTTGATAGTGCTTATTATTATTGTTAGGATATAATTTAGGATAATGATTCTATCTCATGTATTTTTTATATCTTGCATAATATTTTCCTTTATTAGCTACATATAGCTTGGAGCCTAAGGCACTACTAGGGTTGCATTGTATTCTCTATATATTGGAGAACGTTCTCATCAATAAACTACAACCACTTTATTTATTTTTTTGGTCGAAACTACAACCACTTTATTCAATCTCAACAATTCTATATTATCATAGGAGGTAGATCAAAAACCTAAGCTATTGATCGAGATGTGGCATCAAGCATCCATTGGTTGTGTTGAGGGTGGAGTTAATAATAATTATAATCTTTGAAATCACATTATTTCATCAATAAGCAATGATCAAGAAACCATATCGATCATCTTTATAATCCACCAATGATATGATAAAAGATTATAACTTTGTTATTAACTCCGCCCCAACATCACCAGTGAATGCTCGATCGGTGCCATCAAGCCATTAACGGATCAAGGACGTATACAACATGGTTTTAGATTTATAATTATTTTTTTCCTTATCAAATATTAGTACGCCAAATATATACGCGGTTCGTTCTTGTCCTTTAATTTGTGAGATAAAGTTTAGTTCGATCATCTCGGTCGACCACTCATACTATAAAAGAAGTAAATTGAGTTTCTTCTTACTTGTACGTAAACTATTTAAGTTATGGCAATCCTCTTCTTATTCATGCCTCGCTCTTTGTTTTGATTACAGACCACATCGATCACTTCAATGACATATTCTCTTGGTTTCTTATTTAATTATAAAAACATATTACAGGACCTAGTTTAATGACGCAACAAAATATTAATCTTAATTACTTTAATATGGTCGATCAACTATTTCTATATAACTAAGATCATAAATTATGATATAGATAATCTAATGATAACTTTATCATCATAAGTCAAATCTTTCATTATTAAGTAGTTATTTAAAAGTTAAATCAACTATTTCTATATAATTCTTTGAACTAGATGTTCTAGACATTGAGCAAGACATCGAACAAAAAAAGGAAACATTGCAATAAATTTTTAGGTGCGTAATCGTATCATGGAATTTATTAAACAGGTTAACCTCGGAAAACCTGCCCCTGAGTAAGGCTCTGTTCGGTAAAACTAACTGAAATCAAGCTGAAATGGTAACTGAAGCTTATATTTCTAGCTGAAATTCGTAAATAATTTTAAAGGGCTGACAATTTTTAGTAAGCTAACGGGTGTTCGGTAAAACAAGCTGATTGTTGATAAGAGTAGAGGGTAAAATGACGAAAAGAGTATTGAGGAGGGAGAAGACAATAAGATGAGGGATATGGACCCACCTATATAAATTTGGAGAAAATGGGAATAAGCTACCATAAGCTGGATAATCTACACACGAGGAACTTAAATTTATAACAAAAAATTAAGCTACTACAAGCTAGAATAAGCTATCATAATCTACTACTGCCGAACACCTCCTTGCAAGCTTATTTATTTCAATAAGCTATCATAAGCTCCAGTAAGCTCCAATAAGCTTCTGCCGAACACACACTAAGTAATTAGATGAATCTCATATACCTCTTTTTACACAAAAGTAACTTTTTTTTTCGGCGAAATTTTGCGCACTCCAAAATTTCGGTTGCGCACCTCGATATGGACAGATTACAAACCCGTACATGGATTTTTTGGAAAACCGGGTTTTTCTTGAACAGATCCGAAACCCGTCCATATTAAATTATTAATCTAATGAACCCGTTTCGGATGTGCGGATCTTGGAATTGTACAAATAAACCGGGAGTTTGCTGGCTGAGGGCGGGTTTCTTGAACAGATCCTAAACCCGTCCAAGTTGAACAGATCCAAAAACCGTCCAAGATTTGACCTAATATTGTGCGGGTTTACAAACCCAACAGCCGCCTGCAATCGGTGTCATCCAATAATTCCAAACCCGTCCAATTCCGTTCGAGTCCGACTGCGAAGGAGGCGGATATGGAAACACCGTCGAAAGAGGCGGATGTATTGACGTCGGCGGCGACTAGCGGATCCGGGCAGACTTCTACCGGCGGGATCCAAACCGGCATCAGGGAGGGGGGTTCGGTGGAGGGAGAACTGCGGGCGTCGGAGGGGATGGTGCAGGGAGGGGCGGCGACGGAAGAGGCGGCGGTGGTGGGCAGCGGGGAGGGAGAATCGACGGGTTTGAAAACTTCCCATGAACGAGTTACGAATCCGTCCATATGTGGGTGTGAAAAATTCCCATGAACGAGTTACGAATCCGTCCATATGTGGGTGTGAAAAATTCCCATGAACGAGTTACGAATCCGTCCATATGTAGGTGTGAAAAATTCCCATGAACGAGTTACGAATCCGTTCATGGGTGGGTTTGAAAACTTCCCATGAACGAGTTACGGATCCGTCCATAGGGCATTACACATACCCTGAGCCCTAAACCCTATGGACCGTTTCTGGACTAGTACATGGGGGGTTTTACCCTAATGGGCGTTTTTCTGAATTTTTTTCAAATAATTATATCCATTTTTTTCAACAATTCAACGTTTTATCATTTAAAACATAAAAAAATCTTAAGTTACAAATCGGATGCCACATGAAGAACTTCATCGTTAAGCGCTAGCCACTAGGTTAGGACCTCTTATGTTTTATATTGACCTTGATGATGGTTCAACCCGCCATGAACCATGAAGTCCTTTACAAGGTTAAACTCGTCTTATACCTTGAAGTCTTGCACGATGGTTGAACTCGTCTTATACCATGAAGTCTATGGTTGAACTCGTAATGTGCCATGAAAACCTTTATGATATTTCAACTCGTCAAGTACCATGAGGACTTCTTGTGAGTCGTTTGCTAGTTTAATATGTGAGATTAATCATAATAGTAATATATGTAAGTGTAAGTTTAAAGGCGATGTGACCGGCAGATGGACAGGTTACGAATCCGTTCAAGAGGGTTTGTAACCGGCAGATGGACAGGTTACGAATCCGTTCATGGACGGGTTACAAATCCGTCCATGAACGAGTTTGTAACCCGCCCAAGACCGGTCGTGGTGGGAAGGTCGCGCAGTCGGTTTTTCTTTTGAGAGTACCCAAAATAATATTGAACCATTAATTTTTAAATATAAATCTGGGAATCTAAGGTCCAGTTAAATATACAAAATAATATTACGTTTTAACATAGTAGTGATACTCAAAAGTGGAACTACAATGTCTAACGAGAATTATAATCTTAAGTTAAAATATCATTCCTTCCACTTCTCTTTCGTTGAACCACATAGTTTTGCATTCGGCTCTCGTAGCGGTGGTGCCATTCTTCAACACTCAAGTACTTGTAAATTGTCCATTGCCTAGGTGGTGGAGGAATAGGAAATTCATCGTTTAACAACCAAATCTATACATAACATAACAAAATCAATATTTAGTAACACATTTATGTTAAAAACATCTATATTTAGTAATAATGTGCTCGTTTAAGAAAACATACCGGTACATAGCAATTGCACTAGTCTAATTTAGGATACAACTAGTACAAATCCCGTACCATGTACGGGTAATGTAAATATAAAAATGAATTAATTGATGCGAGATCGAATTTCGATCGGAACCGACTGGATTAAAACAATTGACACGTCTACTATCGTAGATTAAATATTTTCAAGAACTATCAATTTTATTAAACTATTTTATAAAGTTAATTAATAAAAAACTTATTCTTATTTGATAATATATAATTTTATGTTTCATCTATAAATAAATAAATTCAATGAATTTGATTAGGATTATTGTGTAAGATTAATTTCTCAAACAATATTTATTTAAATTAATTTTTTATACTATTTACTAAGATTTGTATTTAATAATATGCTTATTTGTATATTATCTATAAATAAATAAAACACAATTGCTTCAATTATGGAATCCATTATTGGGTAAGATATCAAATGGATATCAAGATTATTTTTAGTGCAAAATTGGGTAAGATATCAAATGAATATCAGGATTATTTTTCACAAAAGTAGATGACCATTGCCCACAGAAGATGATGACTCCGACGAATATGATGACCTGCTAAACGATGATATCTTTGTGGTCCCGCTACTCGAAGTTGACATCTCAAGACAAGTATTTGTCGTATATGCTCTCTAGTTTCGTGGGATGAATTAACAATTGAAAAGTGAATAGTGAAAACGCACGAGGCCGCATAAAAGGCGAAATTTATCGGCGGCATAACAGGCTTTATGGACGGGTTCAGAATCTGTCCATAGGAGCCTTTTTTTCAAAATTCAAAATCTGTATTTGTGCGGGTTCTAAACCTGCCCATAGAAGCTGGTTTTTTTTTAAAACTTGAACATTTTCAGAACCTGCCCATATGGGCCGTTTTTTAAGTGAACCGGATGTTCGTTTATGAACGGATTCTGAAACTGTCCAAGGTTTCCAGAAAACCGGGTTCATCTTGGACAGTTTCGTAACCCGTCCATATTGGAGTGCGCGACCGAATTTTCGGAGTGTGCAAACGAGCGGCCTTTTTTTTTGGTCGAATCTACACAAAAGTAACTTCTTAGTGTGTTAGAGAGTTGTTAACATATTTTCATTAATTGCATATACAGGATGATTGTCGCTGATTTTGATACAATTCTCTTCTTTCATACTATAAGCTAACCCCAACAAAACAATTGTCAAATTACCAAGGGGAAGGATGGATGTTGGTATGCGACCTGGTGTGCGCTATAGAGCTCCACTTGATTCTTATGAGCCGCCGTCAAATTACCATTCTGGTTGTGATCGTCGTTATGATAAGCTTTCTTATTATAATGCGCCTGCCAATCTCCAGAATGTAGCGATCAAACAAGAAGAGATTCTTCGCAAGTATAATGAGTTGGGGGAATACATTGAAAGAATAGGTGATCCAACATATAACCAGGGTGGACGCGGTGAGTTTTATGCTAGCCCTGATGATTATGTGCATGATGAGTTTGTAAGGGTGCGAAGAGGAATTGTGCAGTCAAGTGGCCGTCATGGAAGTCCTAGGACCAGGCATGGCTATGTCACTGACCGTCCTATTCTTGGTCCTGCTGTTGTTGGATATAATTGAAAGACTAGAAATTTGGGAAGATTTTCTTATGCATTATGGCCTCTCTAGGGCACAATATATACAAGTACAAGATATCTTAGGGCAAAAGATAACTACACAAAAGGAAAATATATACACTTGCTTTACATAACAATAATATCTTCTAATACTCCCCCTCAAGTTGGAGCATTTGGATCAACAATGCCCAACTTGGATGACAAAAATTGAAACTGTGTGCGAGCTAAAGCTTTTGTGAACACATCCGCGGGCTGCTGAGTAGTCGAGTTATGAGACATCCGAATAGTGCCATTAAGAACAAGATCCCGAACAAAGTGACAGTCTATCTCAATATGCTTGGTTCGCTCATGGAAAACCGGATTGGAAGAGATATGCAGTGCAGCTTGACTGCCGCAATAAAGGCGGATAGGAAAAGCATGGGAGACACCAAATGACCGAAGCAAAGCTTTCAGCCACACAAGTTCACAACAAACCAAGGCCATAGATCTATATTCTGCTTCAGCAGAAGAACGGGAAACTGTAGGCTGTTTCTTGGTCTTCCATGAAATGGGAGAAGCACCAAGCATGATGAAGTATCCAGAAACAGAACGACGGTTAAAGGGCAAGCAGCCCAATCAGAATCACACCACGCCGTGAGCTGCAAGGAGCTGCCGGTGGACAAACGCAGGCCTTGGCCAGGATGACTTTTAAGATAGCGAAGGACACGCAATGCAGCCTGCCAATGATCCACCCTGGGTCGAGACATAAACTGAGAGAGAACATGCACAGAATAGCATAGATCAGGTCTGGTTATAGTGAGATAGATAAGGCGACCAACAAGACGACGATAGCATTCTGGATCATCAAAGTCGTCACCAGAAGCTTCGGCCAACCTATGATTCGGATCCATAGGTGCATCACACGGCTTGGACCCCAATAAACCAGAGTCAGCGAGAAATCTCAAGAGCATATTTCCGCTGAGAAAGAAAAATACCATCAGAGCTCCTTGCGATTTCAAGACCCAAAAAATACTTCAGAGCACCAAGATCTTTCATGTGAAAGCAGCTACTCAAATAGGCTTTGTAAGAAGCTATAGCAAAGGCATTGTTCCCTGCAATAATGAGATCATCCACGTAAACTAGGACATGCAAAACATTTCCGTTCCGAGCCAATGAGAAAAGAGAGTAGTCAGCTCGACTTTGAGAGAAGCCGAAAGCTCGAAGAGCGGCGGCGAGTTTGGAGAACCACTGTCTAGGAGCTTGGCGGAGTCCATACAAAGACTTCTTAAGTTTACAGACTTGGCCTGGAAGAGCGCCTTGTAGACCAGGAGGAGGAAGCATATAGACCTCTTCATCCAAATCGCCGTGTAAGAAGGCATTATGCACATCCATTTGATGCAGTTCCCAACCTTGAATGACTGCAACTGAAAGAAAGACCCGAACAGTGACCATCTTGGCAACCGGGGCAAATGTCTCATGAAAGTCGATGCCTTCAACCTGACGATTTCCCAAGATGACCAAACGAGCCTTGTAGCGCTCTATTTCTCCATCAGAGCGATACTTGATCCTGTAAACCCACTTGGAGCCAATAGGTTTCTTGCCCGGAGGAAGAGTAGTGAGCTCCCAAGTCTTGTTACGTTCAAGGGCGGCTAATTCAGAAGCCATAGCATCCTGCAAATGAGAAATGGTGCTAGCTTCTCGAAAAGAGACGGGCTCGTGACCTGCTGTAACAGAGGCTAGAAACCGAGCATAGTTATCTGAGAAATTAGCCGTAGAAACGTAAGAAGCTATGGGGTAGAACGAACCTGAGGACATGCTGATCGTGGGTGATGATGAAGCAGAAGGGGGGGTGTTAGAGCTGCAGGCAGAATGACAAACAAAATCTTTCAGCCTGACCGAAGCTTGACGAGGCCTAGTGCTTCGTCGAGGTGCCGGCGGAGCATCCACAATAGGCGCCTCGGCCTGAGCTGGAGGAGGCGAGTGTGGGAGGACAGGCTCGTCAATGGGAGGCGATTGACTCCCCCTGTCATCAAGAGCTGGTGCAATATCATCAAAGATTGCAGGATGTCGTGGCGAGTCAGATGACTCATCGGAAGACACAATAGAAGAGGTGGTCGAATATGGGAATGTGGTCTCATAGAAGACAACGTCCCGAGAGATGAAAATACGACCGGACTCCAAATCATAGACCCGCCAACCTCGTTTCCCTGGTGGATACCCGAGGAAGATACATTTGAGACCCCGGGAAGCAAACTTGTCTTTGGGTTTCGGCATGTTGGAGGCAAGGCAAAGACAACCAAAAACCTTGATATGAGAATAAGTAGGGCAATGACCATGTAGGAGCTCATATGGAGTCTTGTAATCAAGCAATGCAGCAGGAGTACGATTAATAAGATAACAAGCCCCAAAACTTGATAGGCAAGTTGGCCCCAAAACGCAGGGCTCGTGCGACGTTGAGAATATGACGGTGTTTCCGTTTGACACGACCATTCTACTGAGGAGTATAAACACATGAGGTCTCAAACAGAATACCCTTGGACGAAAAGAAGTCCTGCAAAGACATGAATTCAGAGCCATTGTCCGAGCGAATTCGCTGCACAGTTTTGCAAAACTGAGTAGAAGCCATTGCACAGAAATTTTTGATTAACGGTGCAACCTCAGATTTGGATTTCATAAGAAAAACCCAAGTAGCCCTAGAGAAGTCATCCACAATTGTCAAAAAATAAGAAGCTCCTGTAGTCGATGGAACGCTGTAAGGTCCCCAAATATCACAGTGAAGTAAACCAAAAGAGACAACTGCTTTATTAGAACTCAATGGAAAAACACTACGAGTCTGTTTGGCTCGAAAACAAATGTCACAAGGACTTGAATCATGATTCAAAACTGAACTACTATCAAAAACAGAAAGCTTAGACAACACAGCGGAAGACGGATGACCCAAACGAGAGTGCCAGAGAGACAAATCAACAGACGGCCGAGACACTGATGCTGCAGCAGATCCGAAGTCACGTAGCCAATACACCCCGCCCCTTTGCTCACCCAAACCAATCATTGTCCTCGAAGTGCGTTCCTGTATGAGACACAATTTTCCGGTCAGAGTGATCACACAATCAGCATCAGTAGCAAGACGGCCAATAGAGATCAAATTACAATCAAGAGATGGAATAAATAACACATGATGTAAAGTCAGCATAGACGACAGAACAACAGATCCCTCAAACATAGCATGAATGAGACGATTATCAGGCAATTTAATTGCAATAGGGGTAATAGAGATGAGATCCTGAAGTGACGACTTGTCTCCGGTCATATGAAAAGAGGCCCCGGTATCCAAGATCCAAGAACGCTTACCGGAGGACGATGAAGGCGAAGTAGTGTTCATGGAATTAAAGACCGAGAGCACAGTGCTCCATTGCTCTGGAGTGATGGCCTTACCAAGAGCAGCCCGATCGTCAGAGTTCAAGGACTGACCTTGGGCGGAATGAACGCCGGGATGAGAAACGGCATTGACAGCCCCCGCCGGTTTTCCTCTGCCACGACCACGAGAGGGTTGTGCGTCAGAACCGCCAAAAGAAGCCGATGCCGATACCCGGACACCGTTACGAATAACATCACCATTCTTGAAGAGATAACCCTCGGGATAGCCATGGAGCTTGTAACACTTAGAGATCTCATGACCGACAATACCACAATGAGAGCACGTTGGACGGTCAGACTTCGGCTCGGAAGGTGGTCGGCGATGTTGAGCAGCAAGAGCAAGGGAGTCGACTGACTTGGACTCCCGATCTTTGATAATAGTGTGCTGGCGTTCCTCTTGAACAGCATGGGCATACACACGACCGAGGGAAGGCAACGGATCCTTGGCCATCATGTTCGACCGGAAGGTGCTGAAAACCGAGTCGTCAAGACCGAGCAAGAATTGATGAATCCGCTCCTCCTCTCTCTTGGCCGTCAGATAACCCGAGAGATCGCAAGTGCATTTGCCACAGGTGCACGTACGAGGTGGGTCATACTGAGAAAGTTCGTCCCATAGTTGCTTGAGGACGCCATAGTATTGAACAACCGATTGGCCTTTCTGAGAACAAGAAGAAATATCAGCACGTAATTGAAGAATACGAGGGCCGTTACCAATGTGGAACCGCTGATGAAGCTCGTTCCATAACTCAGCAACAGTTTCAGAAACAGTAATTGAAGAGCGAAGAGTCGAATCAATAGACTGAAAGATCCAACCGACCATCATAGCATTGACACTCCACCAATCGTCAATATCATCGGAGGAGTCGAGTGGCTTTTGAATACGACCATCAAGAAAACCCATCTTGCGCTTGGCTCGGAAAGCATTCTTCATGGCGGTACTCCATTCTTGGAAATTATCACCTTTCAAAGTGACATGACAGATTTTGAGACCCGGATGATCCGAAAGGTGCAAGTAAAACGGACTCGTAGGATCAAGAGCAACCCGTTTTGGTTGCACAACTTGAGCGGTAGGGTTAACGTTCTCAGCTTCCGAGTCAGACATAGCCAGCAGGTGCACGAGACCGACTGGAAGGAGGGAAGAACGAGGCTGGGATGATCACCGGCGACGGCGGCCAGCGAGAGAAGGGTGGGCGGGCGGGCAGAAAAAAATCGCTAGGGTTGTTCCTGCTCCGATACCATGAAAGACTAGAAATTTGGGAAGATTTTCTTATGCATTATGGCCTCTCTAGGGCACAATATATACAAGTACAAGATATCTTAGGGCAAAAGATAACTACACAAAAGGAAAATATATACACTTGCTTTACATAACAATAATATCTTCTAATAATAATGAAGAGGATGTAAGAAACTTCCATCCTTCAAGATTTATGCCTAATGAAGCTCATTACTACCACCAGCAATTTGCTCCAAGACGGCCTGTGAACCCCATTTATGATCCTAGAACTGCTGAAAATCTTCACCGTCCAACTTATGATTTGCATGATACTAAGCAATCTCCTGTTTCTGTTCATGACTATAAGACACACCCAAATATGCAGACTCACGGAAGGCGCGCTCAGGATTCTAAATTCCATAATCTCACCCCCAATAATCTATCATCTCACTCAAGAACCTTGTCAGATGGAAGCTCTATAGCTTATGAACGTGCCAAGAAGGTACTTGTTAGCCCAAATCAGCAGCTTTGCCACCCCATTGCTGGTGGCGCACCATTTGTAATATGCTCCAAGTGCTCTCAATTGCTGCGACTCCCCGGGAAACTCAGAGCTATGAGGAAGAGTCAACGTAGACTGCAATGTGGATCCTGCCATACGGTAACATCGTTTAGTTTTGCTAAGAAGAGGTCCCATTCCTCATTTCAGTCTAACTTGAAACCCAATGCCACTGATGAGTTGTTGCGAAAATCTGATGATAAATATCCTCGTCATAACTTTGTTGCTGGCAATGGAAACCGTGAGTCGTTTGATTTTAAAAACACCGGCTATACTTTTCCAGGCTCTGACTCCGAACCCAGCACAGAGTTAGAAGATCGAAGGCCTAATTCAAGTGAGGGTAAAATGAGGCCTGGCCTTTCTCCTTCATCTTCTAATGCTTCTAAAGATGATAAATTTTTGGAGGCGGTTAGCCAAGCAAATGCTCCTTCGCCCACCTCCTGGCTCACCACTGCGATACCACATGGACTATAGTGACATTCTTGCTGCAAATGAGTCATTGGGAAAAGAACCAGATGCTTCAGGTCAAGATGCAGCTGTCCCAAATAAGTTTAACTTAAACTCTGACGAAATTCCCAAAACTGGTGCATTTGAAGGCACAATAGACGTATCTATCAGAAATTATCAAGACTTTCGTTTTCAAGATCCGTCTCTTCCCAACTTAAATGGTTCACGTACAGAAGCCGATGTATATGTCAATGGGCAACCAATTACACCTGATGCTGTAAGTGTAAGATAAAAAGGGTCACTGCGGGACGAATGTAGGCCAACAATTTGATGTGTAGCGGGACGAATCGCTGTGTCGTGGTGAACCACTGCCTTAGAAGCAAAAACGCCCTGACAACAGTGCACGTCAGAGATCGGCGTTCAGCCCCCCAAGGTTAGCACAGCACTCTACGAACCGGTGCACTCCGGTAAGAAGAGTTGGGAACGGAGACCTCAAAACAACAAGAGAGTTACGGGATATTGGTTTTTGGAAAACAGAGAAGAGAGATTTCGGATGTGCTTTGAGCAAAACTGATGAGGAGTCTTTATAGAGTAATTCTCAACGTCCATGATCAGCATTAACTCCACAATCCCGAGAATCTCTCTTCAGTTGAAAACAAATTGATAAGATCAGTTGACCAAATCTTATTCAAATAAGTTTAAAATCGGAGGAAGTTACGGAAGAATATCGGACAATTAATCCGCAACTCTTTTGGCCCATAATTTTCGGAAATAGTTAAAATATCCCGTAAAAAGATACGCCCCAGCACCACACGTGTCACGAGCCGAGCCGGACAGACGGCGGCGGCGCGTGCACGAGGGGGCATTCCTCTCTTGACTCACTAATACATGGTACACCATTAGACTTTATAAGGGGATCAAAATTCCCCCATGTGTCCGATGTGGGGCAAATTTCCCCCCATGTGCAATGTGCTGCTTTTCACTTTGGAATTGAATATTTCCAACAGTAAGAAGTGCTGAGAAGTTGGCAGGAGCAATCTCACCCGGAACTTATTGGTAAGTAGTGCTCTCCTGCAACTTCCTTTGGCTTTTGAGATATATGAATATGAGCTTGGAATGTCTATAAATGAAACTGAAACGGTACCATGTATCATGCTGACATACGGAACACCCAAGTTTCATTATTGATATCCTTAGAAGTCAGTAATATGGTGCTAACTACTTAGAATATGTTTTGAATCAACAAATTTTTATGTAACTTGCAATGACAATGGGTGTTTGGTTCTCGTTTTGACCAGGTATGATAAGAGGGCTGGATTCTGGGGTCTCAGGGGAAGTCACTGCCTTGGAATAATAGTAGTAAAACTATTTCTAACAGCATATTTTTCACTGACCCTCCCTGCGAAAGAAAAGAAGGGAAAATAAAAGTAAATAAAATGAATTGCTATCATGCTACATTTCAAACGTACTGATGAGATTTTGGTGATGTATGCAGCCATCAATCAAAGAATTCAAGGCTCCAATGCCAGAAAATTGCTCCGGCGGAGACACTAGCATTTATGTGAACGGAAGAGAGCTTCACAAAAATGATCTTGATCTACTTTCGACTCATGGACTCCCTCCTACTAGGTTCAGGTACTACATGGTTGATATATCTGGGAAAGTTGAAGATGAAGACACCGGTCGTTTTGTGGTTAATTAACCTCGGAAAACTTGCCCCTAAGTAAGTAAATCGATGAATCTCATATACCTCTTTTTACACAAAAGTAACTTTCACGTGTTCTTCTCAACAAACTTTCACGTGTTGATGATAGCATATTGCTATATTGCTTTGTTAAGAAATGCCTTGTGATCTTAGTAAGAATATGTGAACGGTTTACACTAAAAGTGTGCTTACTTAGGCAGGAATCAGTTTTTTCTTGCTTCCAAGATTCTTTGTAACTCTACATTCTCCTGATTTCTATTACTTCTTAGTGTGCTAGAGACTTGTTAACATATTTTTGTTAATTGCATATACAGGATGATTGTCACTGATTTTGTTACAATTCTCTTCTTTCATATAAACTAACCCCAACCATAAATTTTCTTGGTCTCAACAGTGTGGAGAAGACAGGGCGTGGATTTAGCATGCAGCCCCCCGGAAATGCACAATGCTTGAAGAGCACCAATTTCTGTAATTACTTCCATTTTTTACCGTTTTGTATTTCTGAATATAATGTTGCCTCTGAATTGTTCACTTATTTGCTTGATTTTACACATCTTAACCATAATTCATGAATCAGGCTGGAGGGTAGCGACCCTTATACCATTTGATGGCTAGTTAGGTTATACTCCCTCCGTTTCACAATAAGTGTCGTTTTAGCTCTTAACACAGTTTTTAAGAAAAGCAATCATTCACTTTAAAACTTACAACTTTTTCTTAATCTTACCACTCATTACATTTTTTTGGCCAATGAATGAACAACTTTAGTCAACAAATACACATTCCAATAAAAATTATCATTATTCACCCTTAATAAATCACTTTGAAAACTTAAAACGACACATATTATGAAACAAATTTTAAGTGCTAAAACGACACTTATTGTGAAACGGAGGGAGTATGTTTGTATGCATGTAATGATATACTTTTTGCAAGTGAACGTGTAAGTGCATTGTTATTTTATCTAATACAACACGAAAAACACAGATTTAAGAGTCATTCCCGTTTCTAATGATTTTTTCTCTCTGTTTTTTTAACTTGATAAAGGGGAAGAATAGTTTAGAAGAGTCAGAATAATTTTCCGCTGATGAGATTGAAGATTGCAAACTCTCAAATAATATTGAGTACACTTCATACAGCCCTGATAGACTCATGTACTAGTTTCCTATTTCCATTAATGTTGTAAGCATGTAGGTTGCAAGAAGCCAGTAGCTGTGTTTGTTAAGAGAAACTGCATCTTACTCCTTGTACTTGAACATGTATATGCAAAATGTCCAAGACACATGAGCCAAAAGAAGAAACGTACGACAAAGCAACACTCCTCGTTCCGAACTATAAAAGTGCTAGAGCAACAAATCTTGACATTAGTTGTTGATGGTAAGCTGGACCCGAAGATGTAGGATCCCGTCGATGAAATAATCACTATTGTCTCTCATCAAGTCGGTCCACGGGATTCCCAACAGGTCAAATATACCCATTCCCTCATCTGTCAAAAGACAGTTCTTGTCATCGATCCTCCTCAAGTATTCGTTGGAGGATTTCTTCATTACTGAAAACTCAATATCTATCATGCAAGTTTCCGAAGCTCGTTTCATTTGCACATAGAGGCCAAAGCGGTGTAACCACTTTGCATTTTTGTTGTTGCACTCTGCACAGAGGTTAAGCAAATGTCCACCTAAATTGAATGGCTGAGAATAGAGTCGTTTTGATGGGAATAGAGCTTCACACTCTTCTTTCTTTAGGTTAAAGTAGACAGCACAGCGAGGCTGAGCACATTCAAATCGCACCACCTAAATAAGATGATAAGTATAGACACGTCTTGGAACATCATAGTCGGTGGTGGGTACGAGATCATCCTTGGAGAATAAGGCATTGAGCACGAGCTTCGACACTTGCTCATTGTCAAAATCAGGGCATTCTACAACTTCCTTCAACTTTGAGCATGTCATGTTTGTGAAGCATATGAACCGTGCCAAGCGATTGGTGAGGATTTCTCGGCGCTCTCCAGGAGTGGGATAATGTAAACGAGCCCACTTTAAGATGAAATCAAAAACATCATCTTCTGAATCCACTCGGAGACCATCACTCCCGAGAACAATCTCTATTGCACCTAGTGGCAAGGCCATCAACTCTTCTTGGGACCTTCAACATAAAACATTAAAACATGATATGAATCATACATTACAAGGCAACCCAAAGTAAATTTGCAAGAGATGAACTCTTTACTGTGTGAAGTCCTTAACATGGACAGCAAGATACTGCTTTGCAGTAGCAGTTAAAGGTTGAACTAGTTCTCCCTCCAAAACACTCAAAGGATGTTGGAGAAACAAAAGTGCGGTTAGTGTTGAAATGGGCAGCTTAAGCAGCAACTGAATACAATAGCTCATACACGCATTAACCTCGAACTTGTCTGCAGCCATCAACACATCGAGCAAATCGGGGGCCGAAGTTGCACTCAGAGTATTATGGTAAATGAAGTTTAGCAGGTCCATAAAAGCCTTTTCCTTTGTTATAATAAAATTAATGTCTGTAAGAGCTAGATAAACTGTGACTACTACTTATGAAGCGAGATTAAGGATGGTGCATATATCCTACCGAATGCATTGATTCTCAGTGTCACAACATCCCTTTGGTGTGTTTCTTTCATGCCATTTTTGAATAACTGCATTATAAATAGAGTTCAAGGACTTGTTAACTAATGTTGAGAGAAGGGAAGGCACAAACGCAAATTACACAACTAACAGTAAAACAATTAATGACATAAAGAAGATGAACTACCTTGTAGAAAAAAGGACTTCTTGCAGCCAGCAGGAGAGAACTTATGTGTAAAGTTTTGAGCTTGAAATCAGAAATACCAAAATCTGCATCATTTGCATGAATTGAGGAGAACCAGTTAAGATATTTCTCACCAGTTGAACAGCTCATGTTGGAATCTGAAGTTGGGATGACCTCAAGACGGAGGACCCGATCCGAGAAATCCAAGTCGTCGAACCCGAACCCGAAATTCAACTCATTAGCACTCGAATCTCCCATCTTCGATCAATCTTTGTTGCCTCCTAACACACAACTACCAATATACGAAGGACATATAGTCTAGGGTTTTGTTGTGGAGGAGTGAAGGTCTCTTTGCCCGCTTCAATTTTCAAGCGCCAGAATACTCCTCCCTTGACGGTTCGCATTTTTGGCAATTGATTCACAGGGTGTTTAACGGGTCGGGTCGTCCCAAATCCGTATTGACCCGACCGGCAAATAATATGTTGGGTCGTGGGTCACTTAATTTTAGTTTGCGGGTCGTGAGTCGGATTAAACCTATGGGTTTACTAGTCGACCCGCGACCCACTATATTTAAAAAAAAAAACTACTTTTTATTATTATTAAAATGTATTTTTTAGAAGAAAAAAAATTCTAATTTTATTATTATTAACATATTTTTTTGAAAATAGTCATCGTATTTGGGGTCAATCTACAATTTATTTTCGTATTACATAAAACACACCGGTCTGACTAAGTCAAACGGGTCAACAAATCGACTTGCAAAAGACGCAAACCCGCGGATCGGATCGCGGGTCACTCTATATTTTTTGCGGGTCGGGACGCGGTTCAACCCAACCCGAGCCATTAAACATCCCTACTCGTGATAAAGAGTATAAGTCTCTGTTCGGTAAAACGAGCTGAAGTTGGAACTGAAACTAGATGAAGTTGGAACTGAAACTAGATGAAGCTGAAACCCAATTTGTGGTTGAAACTGAAACAAAATTTATTAATTTGAGTGTTCAGTACAACGAGTTGATTCCAACTGAAAATGTGTAAAATTACGAAAAGGGTATCAACTTGATGAGTTTTCCAATGTAATTGATCATGTGGGGATTGAAAATTAAACATAACAACTTGATAATTTACACTTGGTTGAAATATTTTTAATTGCCATATCAATAATTCCACTGGAAAACACGTCGAAAAAGGCTTTCGAAACATTTTTAGTTAATTTCGTGATAGTTCGTATCGTTTGTGATAATAAATAATACGAATGTAACTTTAGTATTTTACTTTCCTGGTGGAAATATCTTATATTAGTATATATATATTACATGCAATGTGCTATAATACCATACTTCCTCTATAGTATACTTCTATAGTATACTTCCTCAAGATTTGATAAATTTTAAATTTGGAACTTTTTAACTTTTTTGTGATGGGTATACTATTTTCTGTTTAAGGTTTAATTTCCTTGTTCAATATAGTTATAATATGCCCTTACAACACACAATAGAAAAACCATAGTTAAATTACCTTCACTCTTCTAAGTGGGCTTCTATTGGACTTCAGTTTGGGCCTTACTCGTGGCCCACCAAAGCTCATGAATTACGACTCTTTTCTTTCCAAGCAAAAGTTCCAATTTCCTACATGAAAATATAGTGTTCATTTTTTTTTTTTTTTTTTGGTTGAAGGAGAGGCGGTAGTCTCCGTACCCGCTAGGGGCGTATTATTGCAAAAAAACGGACTAAGTAGTACGCAAACGGGGGATAGTCCGATCCCTTACATCATCACGCAACAAAGGAATAACACCCTCCGGAGGGTCACCCAATACATGAAAACCAATGTTGAAAGAAAAAGCTAAAGTAGCTAACCAATCCGCGACACGGTTTGCTTCCCTAAAAATATGACGAAACTGGACATCCCAACTCCTACGAGTAAAGCGTTGGCACATATGTACCAAGCTAGCTAGGGGGTGACTACAATCCATGGGTCGACCTAGAAGAAGAATCACAAGTTGCGAGTCAGCCTCCAGAGAAACCCTCTTATAGCCCTTGATCCAAGCAAGCTCCAACCCCTTAGCAACTCCCCACAACTCCGCCATTGGAACCGAGCATATTCCAATATTATGCAGAAAACCACCTTGCCATCTTCCCTCCGCATCCCTGAGCACTCCTGCCGCGGCCGCTAAGCCTCCATTCCGAACTGAGCCATCGGTGTTAAACTTGATCCACCCTTCTCTTGGTCGAGTCCAGGCGACCTCCAGGATCTCAGATTGGCGTCTGCCGCGCGCTGGCCCTTCAAGAGCAATGGCACCCGCATACTTCTTGGCATAATTAAGGATAAACTCCGATCGGCTTCCAACAAAAGATAAAACAAATCATATAGTGTTCATTACTACTTCCTAAACTCAAATTTGGTATGCCATATTGCAATGGGCAAATAAAACAAAACATAGGCTCCGGGTGGATGTTCTACTTCGTGATAACCATTCAAGCGGCCATGGACACCGGAGTATCGATCGGATCAATCCTTCTCTCCGGTCAATGCCTTCAGGTATCTACCTACCTACAAATTATATAGAGATCAGTACATTTTCATACATTCATGAATTATGATCATGTATAACGCTATTGCAAAGATCATGTATACGAGCCTGTCCCCACACGGTCCGATGAAGCTCTATCACTTCATTGCGATGGTGACGGTGGTGATGATCGTGTTGTCCCAGCTCCCGAGCTTCCACTCTCTTCGTCACATCAACTTCGCTTCCCTTCTTCTCAGTTTGGGCTACACTGCCCTCATTGTTGGCTCTTGCATTTACGCAGGTCGATCAGCCCTTCAATCACATTTCTTTCTCAATGACTATACATATGTGAGTTTTGTTAAAATCAGTGAGTAACATTTGCATCTCTTTCCTATAGCTTCGTCTAACAAGACACCTCCAAGGGACTACTCCTTGGAGTCTTCGAAATCCGCAAGGGTTTTTAGCGCCTTCACATCAATCTCTATCATCGCGTCCATCTTCGGGAATGGGATCCTACCCGAAATACAAGTAAACTCCACATGAATCTGTGACTTTATAGTTGTTCATTGTTCTTGTTAGCGGTATATGTTAATTGGCTCATCTTTGGCAGGCAACGCTGGCTCCACCGGCAATGGGGAAGATGTTGAAGGGGCTCATTCTTTGCTATGGTGTGATCTGTGTTACGTTCTATTCAGTGGCGGTGACAGGATACTACGTGTTTGGCAACAAGGCGAGCTCGAACATCTTAGAGAGCTTATTGGTTATTGCCCGATGAAGGCCAACACATCAAAGCTAAAATAACCATCATTTTATTATTATTGAAAAGAGCATTTCCTTTAGCCTGAACGCATAACACTCAACACAACATATGTAAGTCTTAAACAAAAAAGGGTCATGACCTTCCAAAAGAAGGCATAACTCAATACATGAGTTGCTCACAACAAAGAAACAAAAAAAACAAAACTGCAGAGCTAGGCACCATAGTTGTCCACTTGTCCCAGAAGCTGTCTTTAGTTCTATGCTTGTGATATCATCATTCATCATACGCACCCGCCCATCTGCAAGGGGATGAAAAACGCAACAACGTACAATGACTCAATGAGAAGTCCTAGTCAACTTTGAAGTACAAAAAAGCCTTAAAATTGTATGTATATATGTATATATAGTAGTACCAGAACAGCCTCAATCTCTTCATTGGACAAGGGTGTTCTCTTGGGCTGCAACGACGCCTTCCCGCTCGCGGACAGAGTCGACGATCCAGACGCCCCTGGCCTTGTCATGATTCTTCTCAAGGCCTCATTTGACCCTGATGCTTTCCCCTCACAACATGAATCTGCTTGCAGTATAACCCATGAAATCAACTTAGGCTCTTAATTACAACAACAAAACCATCATCATCAATTCGTCATCAAAGTACAACGAAGACAGAACCATTTCCACATAGCCTTGTAATGGATCCGACGGATCGGATGCGAATGCGGATTCAAGATGAAATAAGCTATGTTACCCGGAAACTCCAACGAGGTGGCGTTTCCCGTTTCGGATATGGAAACACGAAAACTCGGAAACTCGTTTTACACTAAAAATACCAAAATCTTGCGTTTCCCCCGTTCCCGTTTCCTTTCCATTTCCGTGTAACATAGGAAATAAGAAAGAGTATATGCGTACCGGCGGGTTTGGGATGCCTTTGGGGGAATTTAATACGGGGGATCCTCTTTAGAAACTGAGCTCCTCCAGCCATGGCTAGCTTTCCTCTCGATCTCTATACAATTTGCCGATTGATTGCCTAATTGCCTGACCTGAAAGAGAAGGCGTAATAGGGGGGGATCGTTCAAAAAACGTGACTTCAACGCATTTTGCTTCTACAACTCGATCGCGTAACGGTTTTCCGGTATTTTTGTGGGCCCATCTTTGCTAAGGTTTGGTCTGGGCCGGCCGTTGTTGGGCCTACGATCCCAATCCTTATTTTCCAACGCCCTCCCCAAATGGCCCATCATTTACTTTTCCAGAATTATTTTTATTTGAATAAAGAGAGGATTTAGGAAACAAACTTAATACAGGTAAACTATCGTAGAGTATTCTTACGGATAAGAAATTTAAGGACTGGGTCAAGGATAATTGGCAAAATAAGGCGTGATGAAACGATCTGGCAATGTAATTCACGACAAAATTGGCCTCATGGCCTCGATACGTGATGAATAAGATCTCGTGTTGTTTAGCTTTTTATATTATCTAAAAGAATTTATATTTTTCGAATATTGTTTGTAATGTTATTTGTATGTCAATGTTATATATGTATGCAAGTCTATGTAATTGAGTCATTTTCTTGTCAAATAAGGTTTTTGCTATATATATATATATATATATATATATATATAGATTAAAGTTCAATAGTGGACAATTAAATATGAGTGAACAAGTGAACAATTGTAGGCCTTTAGATGCTATTCCAATGGATGGTCCAGATTACATATAGAAATTTGGCCCAAATTCAAATTTGAACTTCATCCCTTAATTATAGGGAGTGTTAATTAATTTTTGGATTTATAGAAAAATTACAAAAAGAAATCCCTTAATTATAGCAAGTGTTACTTAATTTTCAAATTTCAACTCAATCTCGTAATTATAGCAAGTGTTAATTATATATTGGATATTCACACGTCTTATACGTATTATTAAATATATATACATGTTATAGTCTTGTATATACATCCTGTGATCATTATATACACTATATTTACAGTCTTGTAATTTTCGGATTTATAGAAAAATCACAAAAGGAATCCCTTAATTATAGCACTTGTTAATTAATTTTCAAATTTCAACTCAATCTCGTAATTATAGCAAGCGTTAATTACATATTGGATATCCATATGTCTTGTACGAATTATTAACTATATACACATGTTATAGTTTTGTATATGCATCATGAGATCATTATATACACTATATTTACAATATTCCGGCAGAATTGATTAATGTACGATTAAACATATGAATACAATAGATTTCATATATACATTTCTCAAGTTGTTATATACAGTATTACTGTACATATATACATATTGATCTGTAAAAATAGGTCACATAAACAATCTAACCACAAGAAATTCCGTATATACATACCTTACGTTTTCATATACAATATTACTATACACATATACATCTTGATCTTAAGAAATAGGTCACATAAACAATTCAACCACAACAAATTTCGTTTATACACCCCTCAAGTTGTCATATACAATATTACTATACATATATACAATAACTGGCAATGTGGTGGTTGGTGATGGCTTTGGCGACGTGGTGGTTCAATGTGGTGGTTCCAACGAGACCTTCCAGCGAATTGGTGGTTCTGACGGCCGGCACAATGGTGGTTCGATGTGGTCGACGCAATGGTGGTGACCGGCGAAATACGGTGGAGATATACTAAATCAAATCAATCATATACATAATGAAAAGTTATATACATTCCTCGGGTTATCATATACAATATTATTGTACCTATATACATCTTAATCCGTAGAATTAGGTCACAGAAACAATCAAGTGGAGACAAATTTCGTATATACATTCCTCGGGTTGTCATATACATTATTATTGTACCTATATACATCTTGATCTGTAGAAATAGGTCACGTAAACAATTTACACAGAAAATCACGCCATATACTAAATCAAATTAATCATATACATAATGAAAAAATTATATACAAAATTACCTTATGCCACATTTATACGATTAATAATGCGCAGCATGGTGGTTCGTTGTGGCTTTGACGACATGGTGGTTCGATGCGGTGGTTCCGATGGGGGGTTTTGCGCAATGGACGGCGAACCACCGGAATACAAGCCGGCGAACCACCACGACGACGGCAAATGGGGATTGCGAATGGGCGCCTACGCAATGGACGGCTCACCACAATACATGCCGGAGATCACCACGATCGGTTCTGCGTAATGGACGGTGAACTACCGCAATACAGGCCGGCGAACCGCCACGACGACGGCAAATGAGGGACTGCGAATGGGCAACTGCGCAACGGACGACGAACAACAATGGAGGACGGCGACGTGGTGGCCGGCGAAGTGGTGGAGGCTGCAATGGAGGCCGATGATTTTTGGGAGCGTCTCTTCTGGATCTACAATGGAGCGTAAATTCTGATTTTACAGAATTGTATTTATGGTAGTTATAATTGGTAGATGATGGAGAAAATCTCTCCTATTTAAGATTTTTTGTGATTTTCTTATTTTTGGATATTGTGGACTAATATCTCACCATCCATTACAAATCTCATCCTACGGATGAGATTTGTTCACTTGTTCTCTATAGAAGGTTGTTCACTATAGAACCTACCTCTATATATATATATATATATATAGTTGGTTTGACAATCATCCTTATCCTTATAATTAAGTAAAGGGATACGTATCATTTAATATCATTTAATATAATTTAATTAACTTTGTAGAATAATAATCATCATTCTCATTAATATCAATTTTTAAGACTAAGAGAGGTTACATTTTCTTATCTTATTCCTATTTATTTTGAAAAATAATTAATATAATTATGACCATTAAGTAGTCTCATTTAATATGGATTACTCCATTTCAACTTGTTTTTTTTTTTTCTTCAAATTACTTATTTTGATAGGAAATAATGGCGATTATTCCCATTATATTTAAGATTTTAATCAATTATTGTAAATTTTTATTATCTTAGATTGTTACTAATTGAGAAACAAAGAATATAAACAACATAATTTATTTACTAGGTAGCTATCGTCCTACTAGAATCATGAACATTGTGCACATACTATTTTGAAATTGAAATTATTATCCAATGAAATTCATCCAGTTCACTTTAGATAATTTTACCTTAAATTTTTTAGCAGGAGAATGTACAAAGGTAGAGTTGTCATAACTCAACCTGTCTCGTAAGGCCGAACCGATTGAGAATTATAAGGCTGAAACCCGACTAAAAAATCAACGGGCAAAGGAAAAAACTGAACCTGAAAGTCAATACTCGAATCCAACTCACACTCATTGTACTGACATGATTGGTTTATATATGTAGAATATATAAAATTTATTTTTAATATTATAATGATATTTTATTATTAAAACTCAGAAAGTAGTATTTTATGAACCGGAAGATCATAAAAAAGTTGATATTCTTGACCCGTTAGATGGACACAGACCTCCCGATAACATATCATGACCCGATCCGGCTTGACCTAGTACCCAATTGACTGGAAAATGTATCCAACACGAACACGATATTATCAAACTTGAGCCCGACCGAATCGACCTGTTTGACAACTTTACATAAAGATAATTGACTTTTTGATTAATTAAATGGTACAAAATGTTAAATGTAGCAGTTAAAGATCAATACTTGTGTTTCTTTACGAATTTAAGTGAGAATGTGTCATAAGTAAAAATTTAAATGTTTTATAGATAAATGTATATAGATAGATAAATAGATATTTGTGCGGTAATTGTTATTGATTGTTAATATGTTTTAGAAATATTAAAATTTATGAGATATAATATGATACATTATGTTTAAATGTGTGTAAAGAGAAACATTTAATGGAGGGTCATAAATAGGCAAAATTTTCAATTTTATATGTTTTATAGAAGATTTGGATATAGAGAGGATTTAGGAAAGAAACTCAAGATGGGTACATTGTCATACAACGTTATTGTGGATGAGATCCCTAAACACAACACTGGGTTAAAAGCAACTGAGCGAGATGAGACGTGATGAAACAATCTGTCAATATAATTCACGACAAAATTGGCCTGGTGGACGACGTGCAAGACATTCCAACTCTGAAAGTGGCGTAATAAACACTAGATATTGGTCTAAATCAGTTTGATCTCCGGGCAACTTTAATCAACCTGCACAATTTTGACAATTTACAAATTGTCTCCCTCGATTTGGATGTGGGAAAATGCGTGTCAAGGTAGATAACCTCGAGAATCCCATGGCAAAGTGCAAGAGGTTTAGACTGTTAACTGTTTAGTCCACAAAATGAAATGTGTGTCGAAGAGTCCCCCGTCAAAGTGGATTAGTGCTCCCCGATAATCCCGTAAAATAATGTTGAACGTAGAAATACCTTTGGAGTTTAGTGCACTACGAAAATTGAGTTTGAGTAGATTTGTCGGGAATTGCCCATTTCGATTTTGTCTTGGTTTTTGCTTGCCTTGGTGGGGTTTCTTGGGTTATTCATATTGATTTTTCTCTAATTCTCTATCTATTTACGTATAAACTCGCAAATGGTACTTGAGTTATTTTGGTTTCATTCTCTGGACTTTTTGTCCAATTATTATTATTTTTTATAGCATAATCCTGATTTTTATGATACCTAATTATATATTTCATCAGAAAAAATATTATGTTTACCTATATTATATAATATCATGTCATAACTTGAAGCTAAATTGTTGTAGGGCCTATGAATATTAAGTGCTCCATGGTTTATTCAGTGAATACCAAAGTTTGAAATTTTAATGAGAGTGACATAAATCTAGATTTATATTATTATTTTTTAGTTAAAATAACTTAGGTTGATTTCAAGTTGAAGAACAGAAAAGACTTAAAGGTTCAGATATATCTTATAAGGGGATTTACATATGCCTTACTTAACAAAAACTTATGAGGGATCGAACTTCTAATCTATCAGATTGATACCCTGTCTTGATCAATAGACCAACACCTCGAGGTTAGTTTTATATTATTTTTTAAAAGCAAGCTGACTAATCAAGGAAACACCGTCTTGGTTTCAGTCACTTTTGTACCTTTCCCTTCATTTTCTTTCTAAAACGTGTTACCATAAGTGAACTCGTTATCTTCATATTGTACAACCTTTTTTAGTCTATCTTGAGTCTTCTGGTCTTTTTTTTTTCTTCTTTTTTTCCTATTGCATATTTCCAAAAGAATATTGTTAAAGTTAAGTATGTGATCAACAAACATTCTCCATATCGTACTTGTTGAAACTTTCAACCCTTAAAGGTTTTATCAGCCACGAACGCAAACACAATAATAAGTGAGGTCAAAAACACTTATCAATTAAAGTTGTACTCTTTTGATAATTCACGATAAGACTAGTTCTACTTCATATTAAATTAATTATATTTTAATAATTATATACCCTTATTTATGTAATTATAAGAGAATCAAATATCATTATTGAATTCCTATAGAACACAATCAAAATAATATCTATAATCTATCAAACTAATACCTATATTTTCTCATAATCTATCAAGATAATAACAACAATTATATCTATATATTAAGTTAGTATCGTCCTTCTTATTAAAATTTTTTTTTTAGTGACCTTAATGAATTATATATATCCATAGCTATATTGAAGCAAATCCACTATAAATCATTCGTTAAATAAATATACTATATTTACCTACATGAAACATCATTGATATACATAATATGTAATATGAACATACTTACTATCCATTCTATAAGATTGTTATGTTTTGATATGCAAAGTACAATATTTTAGGTAGGTTTATGGGACAAATCGAATAGTAATATTAGGAAAATTTTATAAATTAGAAAATATACTACGATAAAAAATTATATAGCAAAATTATTTAATCGAATTAAATATAAAAAATAAAAATAATTAGTTTGTATTTTATTAGCAAATTAGTCCGGAGTAGATTTTGTATTTTTTTTTGCTGCTGGCATAGCAAGTCTTGTATTTTTTCTGCTGCTATAGTGGGGGGTCGGAGCTCTTGTATTTTTTAATCTGTTAATAGGGTCGATCGGGTCAGGTTCATGTCGGGTCATCTGGTTCGGGTTGAGTCGTTTTCGGATCAATAACGGATCACAGGTTATGCAGGTCGGGTAGATAATGGGTCTCAAGTTGAGTCGTTGCAAGTTTTGGGATAGGGTCGAACTAACCCAATAGGTTAAGGGTATCAAATTTTTTACCATTATTTGAATAATATTCTATTAAAATAATACAATATAATAGGAAAATACTATTTTTATAAATTTTGATAATAGAACATAATATAATATTTATAATAAATCTGGCATATTTTAAAATATACTAAATCATGTCAACCCGACGGGTTCAGGTTCAATCGGGTCGGGTTGAAATTGGGTTCGGGTTCAGCTAGGATGGGTCAAAACGGAGTTCGGGTTCAATCGAATCGTGGTGAAAATAGGTTTAGGATCTAAAGTTTCGATTTAAACCCCATACATTTCGAATTGAGTTGGTTCGAAGTTATGAGTCAGTTCATTTTTTAACAGGTTTTAATAGTAGCAAGGCATGTTACTAAAAAATAAAGGGCTCCAGATTGTGGAGTTGGACTTCCAACCTCCGGTCTGCAGGACCGGACTTATGCTATCCAATTAAGGGTGCCCATAACAACCTCTTATCGGTGGAAACAACCGAGGCCTTAATTCATTATTATTTGTAACTACGTATAAAATTGGTTCGAAGTTTCGAACGATAGCTATTTGTTAGTATCATTCATCGTGTTCTAGCTTAGAATTCTCAACGAGCTAGGACAACTAGACAAGTGACCCCAGTAGTGTACTATGACCAAGTCAAAGAGAATTTAATTATATCCGTTAGCTATACTTTTCAATGTTAAATAGACCTTATCTTGTCTTAATTCATTATCATGGATTCTTCGTCGGATCGTCAATACCATTAATTTCTCCAAGTCTTCCGTAGGACTGAGTAAACGAAAGAAAGTGTAGTGCATGCTGACAAGAATATGGTGCCTTTTTCCAGGCACAGTGATGATAATGATCGACCTAAAGAACAAGATAACGGTTTGAAAGTTCTTCTTTATTTATCTGGAGTATTTTACGTCCACACAAATACAAAAGTACAGAAAATCAAGCCAAACAAACTGTTAAAGAATTACAATTTTCCTAGGAGTTTGGAATATTTTTGTTCCTTATAATTTCCTTAAGAGTCTAGTTCAATTTATATTCATCGTGATATGCTGTAATTCAATTCTCAATATTGAAATATTAATTTTGCTATCGTGATATGTGTGTAGAATTAGATTTTGCTATTCCGGATAGAAGATCAATCTAATTTTGATTTAAATTTTACATATATAATGGAGTTTTTTTTTCCCATATTTCAAGCGTACAACCTCGGTAAGTATATATCAATATAATGATATTCATATCTCCAGATCTTCATTATACACTCTCCTGATCATATACATTATTTAAGTGTCATATGTTATTTATATGTATCTCTCTTTTTTATCCTTATTAATTGTTATGTCACCCATCACACAGAAGAGAAATCATGATGTAAATATAATTTAATGGAGAAAAAAGAATTTATACTGTATATTTATTTTATATTATGTTCGGATTGTTTCAGGTATCATATATAATTGTTGGGTACGATTGGGTTCTGGTTCTTTCAGATGTCGGGTATAATCGGGTTCATATTGTTTCGGGTTTCGGATATAATTTGGTTTGGTTATCTTCGGGTCAGTTTATTCAACTTTGGTTTGATATCGGATTGAGTTTTCCGGATGTAATTGGGCCCAGGTCATTCTTAAACTTGTTGCTTATACCTTGGGGTCAGATTCGATCGGATTGAGTCGATTTCGGATCTTATTTTATAAATTTTTTCAGGGACCTCTGTGGATTCTTGAATCAGATAATTCGGTCGGTTATTTCGGATTGTATGATAATTTGTCACCCCTATCTATATTTAATGCTAAAAATCAGTGTCACAATAAAAGCAATGTCTAACTTGTACGTATATTTTCATCAATAATTTAGAGCTGACCCACAAAACAGGGTCAGAAGGCCATATCTAAAGATGTATACAAAAATTATATTTGGGAGTAGAAAGTAGCAAATTAATATATACCACTATACATTTAGGTTCTAGTGCTACACTTTTTTATAGCGTATTTGTGATGCCTTTATAAATAGAGGTTGGTTCCTTAAGATACAAATTGTAAATAAATAATAACCGTTAGATTCGAAGAATCTACGGTTGAGATTGAAATAAGAAACTAAAGAGAGAAATAGGGTACAAATTAGGTGCGATGGCAATTTTGTAATTATAGAGAACTTTAAGGGCAAACTAGTCCGTAACTCCTAAAACAGAAGAAAGCAAAGCGACCTACGCTCGTTTCGCTTGTCCGCCCTCCCTGTCCTCTTCTGCGCCCGTCAATGGCTCCGGTACCGATCCGCCTACCATCACGCCCGCTCTCTCCGGCGGCGCCACCACCGGCGCGATCTTCGCGATGCTGGATCCTGTCGCCTCCTCTACGCCGTCGGCGGAGAAGTCGTTCGACGACTCAAGGAAGCTGTTTCAGATGCTGTGGACCGACGAGGACGAGATCGAGCTATTGCGAGGCTTTTTGGAGTACAATTCGCAAAGAGGGCCGAATTGGAGCGACCACCACCACGATACGACGACGTTGATCGGATCAAGTCCAGGATCCAATTGGACTGCAACAAGAACCAGCTGGTTTCACATCTCTTTGTTTCTAGGGTTTTCAATTTGAATTGAGCTTTGAAGCTGATTTAACAAACATGTGTATTATGCTTGTTTTGGACTTAGCAATGAATGGAATTGGAATGGCACTATTGAGTATGTGTATAGGGATTTGATGTATGGATCTTCTCTTTGATCCCTATAAAAGCTGAGTGGAGAGATAAGCCTTTAATTTGCTCTTGAGCCTTTTTGGTTTCATTATTTCCATTGATGAGTCTGTTAATAACATGGATGTGATATTGTTGTGTTCCTTCTGTTATGGTCATATTAGCAACACTGAGCAGAATTGGTTTATGCCTTGATTGAACTCGGTTTGTGTTTGTTGTTTCTCTTAATGAGCCTGATAATGGTTTGATGCTTGAAAGCCTCATGGTGCAGCGACTCTATGGAAGTTTACAAGAGAGCAGAGAGGAAGGTACAGTGCTAGTGGATCTGAGGCTGACACGTTCTATAATTCCACCATGACAGGGATGAGTTTGTGTGGGCTGGTGCTTGGATGTATTATGCCACTGGGAATAATTCCTATCTCCAACTTGCAACTAATCGCAATCTTGTGAAACATGCGGGTGCTTTCTCGGGAGGTCTTGACTATGGTGTCTTCAGCTGGGACAGCAAGCTAGCTGGAGCCCAAGTAAGTTCACATAGCTTGTGTTTTCTTTTTTCAGGATGCTCAAGTAACACTGCACTCAAGTTGAATCCACTATTAAGCTAGATTGTGCATTCTAGCTAATTATTCTCGTTAGTTTGTCAACTATAGATTCTATTCTGCCATGTAACTCTTTCCATTTGCACTGACCCCTCTCATTAGAACTTGGATCATCAAAAAGTATATGCAATAATTAGCTATGTTGCTTCACGTAGCATCAATGAGAGGGCTTTGTATGTTGATGACGTGTATATGCAATAATGTAGTCTGTAGTCTGTACAACTTTTTTTTTATTTTTTACTTTTTACAATAATGTATCTAATATTCTAATGAAGCGTTATCTTTTCAATAATAGGTACTTGTTACTCGATTGAGGTTGTTCCTGAGCCCTTGTTATCCGTATGAGGACATTCTTGGGACATTCCACAGTCAAACAGGCATAGTTACCCAGAATATAAAATCCTTGGTTTTGTAGAGTAACAACCGTATGGTTTAAAGGTCAAGGCTTCATTTGGCACAATGAGCGCTATTTTAGATGTTTTTTGACTTATATTTTAGACATAGAAACGATATTTTGTAAATAGTTGGGGTTAACATTATGACTTTGATTATGTTCACGTATTTTAGACGTATGTTCACATATATGAGTATAATGTTCACGTATTTGAGTATCATGTTCACGTATTTTGAAACGGTTTTTTAGGTTCACGTATTTTTTTTAGATGTTCAGATATTTGATAGAGTGGTTCACATATTTCATATCGCCGTTCACATCTTAACAAAAGATGATATATGAGTGCACAAACGATTTTTCATGTTCACGTATTTGTTCATTATTTTTCTTTGGATGATCGCATATTTTATGTCGGCGTTCACATCTTAGTAAAAGATAGTATATGAGTTCACATATTTTATGGTGGTTGAGGCTGGTGAAAGGAGAAAAAACCAAATTATACCTGAGGATACGTCATATAAAATGTATTTAGGTTTCTATAAAAAAGCCAAAATTTAGTTAAAAAAAAACGGTCTGTGAATGCAGAAATAGTTTTTTATGTTTGTTTTCATGTTCACATATTTTATTTTGTTGTTCATATATTTTATGAGAATGTTCACATATTTTATGGTATAAAAAGAAACTAGGAAAACTAGACATTTTAGTACGATGTTCACATATTTGAGTATCATGTTCACGTATTTGAGTACCATGTTCACGTATTTGAGTACCATGTTCACATATGAAACAATTGTGTTCATGTATTTTAGATGTATGTTCACATATGAAATAATTGTGTTCACGTATTTTAGATATACGTTCACATATTTGAGTATCATGTTCACGTATTTTAGATGTACGTTCACGTATGTTGTATTTGTGTTCACGTATTTGAGTATCATGTTCACGTATTTTAGATGTACGTTCACGTATGATGCACTTGTGTTCACGTATTTGAGTATCATTTTCATGTATTTTAGATGTACGTTCACATATGAAGTACTTGTGTTCACGTATTTGAGTATCATTTTCACGTATTTTAGATGTACGTTCACATATGAAGTACTTGTGTTCACGTATTTTGAGTATCATGCTCATGTATTTTACATGTATGTTCATATATTTGAGTATAATGTTCACGTATTTGAATATCATGTTCACGTATTTAGATGTATGCTCACATGTAAAGTAGTTGTGTTCACATATTTTAGTACGTCGGGAATTCAAAAGATCCAAACCTAATATATAAATAGTTAATTCATTCTATTGTCAATGGATTTTAATAAGATACTCTAGTATTAGTTTTGTTTTTGTTTCAACATTACTCGTCTCACATGCACAACCAAACATGCCCCAAAGGCCAAAGCGAGGAAATTTGTTATGTGACATTTTTCGTGTAGTAAATAAAACAGCAAAAACAGGCGGTCACGGGCCCGTGGGCGGGGCCCCTGGTTTCCCTCCACCATTATTCACCAACCAACTATTCATTCATCATCATTTTCATCATATCAAACAAATCCCTTCTATGCTGGTTGTTGTGTTGTTGCATTTTAAACACCATGTACATCTGTGCTACCTCAAACTACAGACACAATAATTTCATGTTCTTAAGCAAAATAACAAAGAAAAGAAGGCTTTTTTTTATCAACATTAAGAGCACTTAAATTTAAACCCCTTACCTCTTCAACAGACATAGGCATGACAATCCGACTGTACCCAACCCAGGTAGCAAAAGAGATGAGTTAAAGAAACTACTAAGAAAATAAAGTGATGCATCAAAATGATTAAATAGGTCAGATCTTCAAATTAGATCATCAGCTCAATTTTTGTACAGACAGTTATTCCCTGAACGAGAGAAAGGAGCAAGAACAGTGCAAGCTAACATTCGTACGGGCAATCCAACTTGAGACATGAATTTGGTTATCAATTCAAAAAGACCAAGCACTGTCACTCGTAAAAACTAATCTAAATTTGCAAAACACTAATTTCGAAATTTATCCATAATCAACTTCAGCTAGGCTCTGTGGATTAATCAATCATTGTCAAAACATTAAGCCTTATCAATTCTACTTAGCATTACAAAATGGAGTTACTTACCCATCATATCCCATGAATGTAGCAGTTACAGACTACACCTAGCATCAAGCCTTACAAGTAGAGCCATTCGTCTGATAAAGTACAATGTTATACTAATGCTAATTTACCTACATATTGCATCTCCAACTTGTTATTTCAAATTGGATCAACACGATTGAGAATCCCACAAAGCTAAGAAATCAACTGAATAGGTAGGAATTTTCTCATAAGCATTTCGTCGAACACCTTACGTGCACCATCCACACTACAATTCTAAGAAAATTTCCTTGAAGGCGCCAGAGCTAGTGGATCTTCGCGATCGTCAAGAACCGGCTTGACACCATTATCCCTGAGGGCGACCTCTCATAAGCATTTCGTCAAACACCTTGCGTGCACCATCCACACTACAATGGTGTCGGTTGAAGAATCCCACACGGATTCGGGTCGGATCCCGTCCATCTACTCCTTCCACTCGCCCTGGTCCAATTCCTCCACCAGGATTTGGAGGGAGAAGGGCCGCTCCATGAGAACTTCGCCGTTCGATCTAATCTCTACTCCGGCGAAGACGCCGACCTCTCCTACTCCTCCTTTGCTCCGGGAACTTCGGCCATTGGAAGGCCCGATTTCGCCTTCGAGAGGCTCACAGAAATCGAGCTGCTCAAGATTGATTTTTCGCACGGATCTTCAAGTGCGGAGATGAAATCGAAGCTGCGAATTCAGAGGACGGAATCGAGATTGGGGTCGATCGGGAGAAACGAGATAAAGAACAGGGAATCAATGCCTCATTTAGATGGAAAAAAATATAAAACACGTAAAATGACAATTGTACCCCCGCGTCCTTAAAAATTAAAAGACGGAAACCTTTTAATCGTGGCCATCCATCTACACGATCTAACCGCAACAACTTGTTTTTAGTTTATAGGTTAATTTTGATTTTTATTTGAACCAACCTCTTATAAATATCATCTATACTACCTATCGTATAAAGCGGAGACAATGTCTTCACAAAAAATTGCACCACGTGTCATTTTGATAATAGAATAATCAGCCGGGCCCTCCTTTATACAGATTAGGTAGTTAGAATCTCATATAATCTTATCCCGTAAAAATTACTTAAAAATTACCGAAAATTATGAATTATCCCAAATTATGGATTATCTTTTACCAAAAATCTTCTCATAAATATTATTAATAAATAAAACATGATATTTATCGTAAAGTAATTTTTGAACAAATCCAACTTACTTATATTATAAGTTGATTTACTATTGGTAAACTAAACATTAATCACAATACGAAAATAAATATATATGATTCTATAATTTTAACGTGATCATTGACATTACACATTTATATTAATTGAGTTTATAATCACATTACCCTTACATGGTACGGGGATTAAACTAGTTATATATTTTAACGAGTAATTATACCACATTATGTGTAAATCGATCTTATAAATAATGATAAATACATGTATCATGTATCATGATAAATACATGTATCATGTATCATGGTAAACAAATTTGTACCCCATAACGATTAAAATACATGTATCATGATAAATGGATATTAATACTACTATCATGAATAACATAACAAACTTTATAAATATCTATTATATTGTTCATCAATATCATGTAGAGTTATATATAAGCTGAAGTTAACAGATCAAAAAAAAATATATAAGCTGAAGTTATTTACACTGTGACATGAATTTATTCCTAAAATGTCAGTTGTCCCTTGTCTTCGTCTAAAGTCTCACATTTGTTTTTTTTGATTGCGGAGCTACTAGCTCGAACAAGCAAAAATTAGGCCACCTATTAGTTACAAGGATAGCCTAAATCATCGCGACGGATGATCTTTAAAAAATTAAAAACAACGAGGGATGTTGACTCAACAAGAACCTCGACTGAGTTACAGACAAATGCGAATATGGAAAAGACGAAGATTGAAATGGAATGGCTGCATTGAGACTTTGAAGATCGACTTGTCTTCTTGCCAGGAAATCAGCAGCAACATTAGACTCCCTGAAACAATGATAAAAAAACAACAGAAGGGATAAACGAAATAATATTCCTAATGTCTTCAATAATAGAGTGAATTTCCCATGGTACTTTCCAAATACGATTTAAAGAATTAATAACTATAAGATTGTCTCCTTCAATGATAAGATTATGAATGGTAGAACAGTCAATATGCTGAAGAGAATATAGTAAAGCTGAGGCCTCTGCCTGTACAATTGTCATGGTAGGTAGTTGTTGTCGTCCAATAGATCGAATGAATCCGTTGTGATCTCGTAGCACGAAACCAGCATGTGTTGTTCCTGTTTTAAGTCTTGATGCATCAAAATTTAGTTTGTAGGTTTGAGGTGGAGGTTTTTTCCAGGAAGTATGATTTTTCCTTTTTGGTTTGCTGGGGATCTGTTTCTTGGTAATGTTACAGCCCTCCCAGGCATGAGCACCCGCAAAAGCCAAATCTGCTGGCAGATTTTTAGGATTAATTCGTCCTGAGTCAAAATTTTTTACATTCCTATGAGCCCAAATAAACCACCAAAGGTCTCACACTTGTTAATAGTTTATATACCACCATTTTGCATGTCATCTCACCCCTTCTCTGTATATTTAATGCTAAAAAAAATCAGTGTCACAATAAAAGCAATGTCTATTTTTTTTTTTTTTTCGAAAAAAGCAATGTCTAATTTGTACGTGTATTTACATCAATAATTTAGACCTGACCCACATAACAGGGTTACAGGGTCACAAGGCCATATCTTAAGATGTATAAAAAAAATTATATTTTGGAGTAGAAATCAGCAAATTAATATATACCATTATAGATTTTCACCAAAAAAAATATATACCATTATAGATTTAGGTTATAGCACTACACTTTTTTATAGTGTAATTGTACTACGTATATAAATATCATTATATCTTTTTTATAAATAACTATACCATATTGTGAATAAATCGATCTTATAAATAATTGTACACGATATGGTGAACAAATTTGTACTACATAATGATTAAAACACATGTAGCATGATAAATGAATATTAATACTATTATCATGAATAACATATATAACAAACTTTATAAATATCTTTGTATTGTTCATCAAAATCACTTAGAGTTATACATAAGATAAAGTTATTCACACTATGACATAAAGTTATTCATAAAGTGTCGGTTATCTCGTAAGGATAATAGTACCTAGAGGTGTCAAACAGGTCGGGTCGGGTGGATTCGGGTTCGGTCTTTTCGGGTTTGGGTTGAGTGCGGGTTCGGGTCAATCGGGTTACAGGTCAAGCCGGGTCGGGTCTTGACAGGTTATCGTGCGGGTTCGGATCGACCTAACAGGTCAAGAATTTGAATTTTTAATGATTATTAAAATAATATTATGATTAAATAATAATATTTAATAATAAAATATTATTTTTAATAGATTTTTATAATAATACTTTTATTTATAATAGGTTTTATAATAAAATATATTATAATATTTACAATATAGTATATTTATTCTACATATGTACAATATATCGGGTCGGTCTCGGGTCTCAACCCAATCGGGTTCGGGTTAATCGGGTTCGGTTTTTTTCTTAACTCGCTACTATTCGGGTCGGGTTTCAATCCAAAAATTTTCGGTCGGTTCGGGTCGATTTTTCGGGTCGGGTCAGGTTTTGACAGCTCTAATAGTACCTGAACCTTTATTCATAAAGTATCAGTTGTACCATAAGGAGAGTAGTACCCGAATCTACCTTTACATACACAAGTTTATATATATTTGGTAATGAAAGGAATTAGCTAGGATCACCACAATTATTTTCCGGGCTCGCCTAGAGCCTCCACAAGGGATAATAAACTGGTTACTAATCAACTCTAAAGTTAATAGGGCAAACCGCCACCCTGGAGTCTCGAACCCGAGACTTCATGGTATACCGAGTGCTCAATTAGTGAGATGATACGTCAAGCACGTAAACTGATACACAAGTCTATATATACCAGAGCATATCCACCATTGGTCTTAAGCTCAACTCGAGCTCTTTAATTCTTTCTTTAAACAAAACTAAAAAGATTTTCAAGCAATTCAAGATCAACATCTCCCTTTCTTTTCCACCTTCACAAGAAAAAAACTTCAGATACAAGGGATCCTTGCATCTAAGCCATGTGGTGTATCTACGAAGCTCTAGAATTCCTCAAAAGTATGGTAGAAAGTTTCCCCGACCAATTCGCGCACAGAGACGGGCTTAGCTACCAAAGCAAACACAAGAAGCCTAGCTTCTTCTTCGGCGACGAGCAATATGATCACCTGAATCAACCTCTACTCGATCAAACAAAAGGCGAGCGTCTCGATGATTTCAACGGCGTTGATCTTCATCGATTCCGTGATAAGAAAGCGCGTAGTACAAGGGTGAAGATTAAGATGACGAAGGAAGAAGCTCGGAGATTGGTGGCAAAGTGCAAAGACCAAAAGGGCACGCTTGAGTTCAGGGAAGTTGCTCTTGAGCTTGTCAAGATTCCGCCCCATCGTATTCTTGAAGTCACCAATATTAATGAAAGTAGTACCGCTACTTACCCCAACTCATTGTGGGGTTGGTTAATCAAATAAGACTAGTCTTTATAATCAACGAGTTATATTCTTGTTAGAATTAACCGAGGAAGCCCATACATGTGTACACGTACGATAGGTCAATATATACTTGTTCAAACTTCAAACAATAGAAGAAATTCGCCATACTTCTCAAAATTGTAGGCATAGTTTCTCTACCTTGATTTTTGATGCACAACTTTTTTTTATACTAGCTTAACCTGTTGTGTTATCAATGAATAATAGGCTTTAAACATAACAAAATTGCATTTTTGAAATATAGGATGGGTTATAATTAATCAATATGATGACAAATATTCTTTATTATATAAAAAGTGTCAAAATTCCCTAAGAAACTTGGTAATATACATTTTGAAATAATCAATAAAAAAAGTTTTGATTAAAAAAAGAAATAATCAATAAAATATATTAAATATCTATGAGATTTACATAAATAATTTTTCAAATTGATGTGAGTATCAAGATATATCAATTTAAATTAAATGGTTTTTTCTTATGAATAACATGTTGATATTATAGATAATGTTATTAATAAAACATATTTACAAAAATAGATATAATATACAAAAGATAACATATTTTTTCACCTTCTATTTTTTCCTTAGCAAAAGTTGATTGTTTAAATTTTTGTATATAAGTAGATAGAAAGTAATTTATTGAACAGACCATAATAATCAATCTATATTATAAAAGCCGACCGTGTTCGAGCCACCACGTTGATTCTGACCCCACCACATATTCGATAAAAAAATTTGTTTTTATTTGTGTTATTTCAATTAATCAAATCAAATTCCTTATCATCTATTTATGTAAAAGATATAATCAATTTTTTGAATTTTGGTAAAAAAATTCCATCTTTTTCAATATATCACTTATCTTTTTAAGATTGATTCCGACCCCATATCATATTTAAAAAAAAATTGATTTTGTCACTTTATTATTTGATTTCCTTAAATAAATTTATCTTTTTTATGCCTAAATTATATTCTATATTTTTTTACCTAATATGATATTATCAAATTTTATTATAAAGATATTAGAATGATATTATCTTAATAAATTTATTAGATATTATTTGTGATTAAATCAATAAAAGATATATTGAAATATTATTTTATTAAAAATTATTGAGTATAAAGATTTTATCAAATACCATAACGTATAAAGATATCAGAAATATATAATTTGGAAAAGGGATCAGGTGAGATCAACCCTTTAAATGTAAAATGAGATCAAATCTCATCCGTTAGATATCCACAATTCAATGGTCCGGATTACCTCCACTTTTTTAAGCCCCTTTTATTTATACGGGGCATTTTTTTGTCTTTTTCTACTCCCAATCCTCCTTTGATCGACGTTCTGCTTCGTTCGTTCCCAACTTTCTCAATCATTCTCCTTCGAAAATCATCATTCATCCATTGTTCTTCCCCCAAGTTCATCCATTGTTTTACTCCAACACGATTCCCTTCAATTTTCTTCTCCAACACAATTTAATCTGATTCATTTGACCTCCAATTCCCTTCTTATGGATTTAGGTAGACGATTTTCAAATTTTGATACTTGTTTTTTCTGTGAACTTCTATCAATTGTGCTTGTAATTGTGAAACTCGTTAATCTATGGATGTTTTCGCTATAATTTGTCATCTTTTGTGTGAACTCGTTAAAATTACACTGTCGAAAGGTTATGGCAACATGAACAACTCAATTCTGATGGTTTTGATTTTATAGCTATGGCGAAAGTTCATTCTTGTCTTGCTGCCCACCATGTGTTCGACAAAATGCCTCAACACACGTGCCTTAATTTACGTGAACCATTTTATGGCTTTTAATGAACCTTTCCTTGAAAATTATGAACCATAATGACATTCTTTGTGAACTAAAAGAATAATCGTATTTGCCCATTTGTAATACTCATTATGTGTTTCATCTTGCTTCACACATAGCTTTTACGTTTCTTTTGTAGATTGTTTGTGTCTTTTACATTGCAAATTGACAATTTCGATTGAATAGAGAGGTTGAAAGTGTATGCTTGTTTGGTTGCCCACCATGTGTTCGACAAAATGCCTCAACACATGTGCTTAATTTACATGAACCGTTTTATGGTTTTAATGAACCTTTTCTTGACAATTTATGAACCATAATGACATTCTTTGTGAACCAAAAGAAGAATTGTATTTGCACATTTGTAGTACTCATTATGTGTTTCAAGTCACTTTACACATAGCTTAACATTTTTTTGTTAATTGTTCATCAAGCTCGGGTCATTCTAACATGTCTCATTCAAATGGTGATGCTAGTATTGATGGAGTTTAGTTGAAGGATTTTCATAATAAAACTAGTACCATTACCATTGGATGATAATGAGCACGATAACGATGCCTATATTCTTCACTTATCACAAGATTGTTCTTATTTCATTACTACTTGTACGGTTGAATACAAATTTCAAACAATGTTTGGTTATGTGTGTTTGAGGATTCAGTTATCTTCTATGCACTTTAACATTAAATGAACTATATAATTACACGACATGAACCTACAAGTGGAACACAATGAACCAAATTCTTTTATTTTACACAATTTACGCATTTCATATATGAACCGAGTGATTCAAATTCATGAACCATTACGTCGAATTCAATGAACCAAATAATTAAACTTCATGAACTTAAAAACAATGAACCTACAAGTGGAACACAATGAACCTATAAGTGGTACACAATGAACCTTTTTGGTCAAAATCAATTTATTTACAAGTTTGCCACCGTTTTTTCCGTTTTCCTTATTTCCTTCTTTAATCTCTACCGTTAGATCCGAAAGATCTAACGGTAGAGACTGTTTCTCATTTTACACTATAAGGTTTATTCTTACAAGAACCAAACTCATATAATTTGATCTACTTAAAAACACATTAAGATAATATCTTAATAATTAAATAGTGGCACTATAGGCTAATTTTTCGACCAAAAAAAACAATATAGGCTAATTGTAAAAATAATTTTAGTTGATAACAATGAATGCGAATGATAAAAATGAATTTTAAATATAAGGTATATGAATCTAGATTCTTATAATAAGGTTTTAGAAAAAAAATAATATAATCAAGTATAAATATTATGTCTTCTATGTATTTTTTGAGTTATACGAACTTAAAAAAAAACCTCACTTTTTTTAAACATGTTCATACATTAAAACTTCTATTATATTTTTTCTGTATTAATATTCGATTATAAAATATCTAACTATAATTTAATATTTTAAACTCATATTGTCGTGTATGGCGTGACAGGTAAAGCTAGTATGAATAAAAATAAATATTTTATAAACATGGAGTGAGGTCGTATTTAATATGGTGGGTAAAAATTGATCAGCTTTTATAATATATATTAATTCAACAATTTTTACAATTATCACTTTTTTTGTAAGTGTGCATTTTCGTCCAAGCAGCCCAAGGCTAAAAGTCGGTGATGCTTTATAAAAAGAATAGATCCCTAATTACTAAATTAGTATAGCTAGTAAGTTCTGGTTGAACCTAAAGAAACAGAGTATTTCTATATTTCATATTTTTACCAACTATGAATTTAAAAGGGGAATCGTTTCTTTTATTTAAGACTAAAAGCAAAGAAATTAAGCGATTGTAAAACCTCATCTTTCTACTGGGCATTACTCAGCTGTAGACATCACGAGATACTACCAAGATAGTTCAACACCAACAAACCCAGATCTTACAATGTGGGTTAAGTAGGATGAGGCTGATGAAGTGGCTAAGGCTGTAGGACAAACCTCACTATCCATGACATTGAGTTTGTGCTGGATAGGGAGGAGGAGCAATCTGAGGAGGACAATGTTGGCCATCGCCCAAGGCATTCCCGACGATCCTATAGGGTTGAGACCTTCACCATCACCCAATGTAAATGACTTTAGAGGACATCAAAGTACTATCTCGCCATTTGACACATACTCACACAACGATGAGGATGACTATGATTCGTTTGGTGAGTATGAGGAGAAGATTGACGAAGGCACTTACAACAATCATGAACATTATCGTATGTTGGTCGGGTGTAGTTAATTCGGGGGGTTCTTTATGGGATTCAAAATTTCTAGTGCAGCATCTTCTTTTTCCCTAAAGCTGTCCTCTCAAAAATCAAGGGTATTCTTCGCTCCTTTCTCTGGAGCGGTAAAGTGGGTTCTAAGCGAAGTTTGGTGTCTTGGAAAATTATTTGTAAACCCAAGAATGAAGGTGGCTTAGGGTTCAAGTAACTCCTTACATGGAATCAAGCCTGCATGGCTAGGAGTCTTTTTGAGCTTCATCAAGGCTCCACCAACATCTGGTGTACTTGGACCCGCTTGAACAACATGACCACCTATTCAGTTTGGAGCACTAGACCTATGTGCAACGCATCCTCTACTTGGCGTGGGCTGCTGCGCATCAGAGACCTCCTCCTCCGCACTGCCTGCGCTAGCCAAATCCCATCTTTAATCGCAGATGCTCGGGATAGCACGCACTTCTCCACTAGTGCGGTCTACCACCTGCTGCGTGCTAAGTCTTCCTTCATTCCCTGGGGTAAGGTTATTTGGGGCGGTTTGAATACCCCCAAATGCTCCATGATCGCTTGGATTGCCCTCCAAAATCGCCTTCCCACCAAGGACCGACTCAGCGCGTGGCTTGAGATTTCTGACCCGTTATGCCCCCTCTACAATCAACAAGCTGAATCTAACCACCACCTTTGGTCGGGCTGCTCCTTCACCATCACCGCTGTCCGTCGAGTCTGCTGCTGGCTTCGGCTACCCACCGTTCCGACCTCCATTTATGAGTGGCTCCACTGGTTGTACTCTCGTTGGCGAGGTAAGAACCCTAGATTCCGCATGATCACCTCTGCCCTCTCTTCTCTGGTCTACTACGTTTGGCTCGCTCGGAATGACGCCATCTTCAACGGCTCCTCGCCCAACATCAATTCTTGCACTGCCACCATCATGCAACATGTCCGAACCTCTCTCATTGCAAAATGTGATATTACTAGTCCTGGCCTTTCTTCTTGGATAGCTATTCTGAACTCTCCTCCTAGGCTTGACTAGTGATCATTTTGTACTTTTGTGATTAACCATCTTACTGGTTCTTTTGTGCCTCTGGGTCTTGAGGGTTAGTTGTAAATTCCCTCCCTTTTGTATATGCAACGCTTATTTATTAATATATTTTTACCAAAATTCAAATCATGAACATTATCACCTACCCCTTCATAATACACCAAGATGCGTTCTCGGATTGGATCCCACCACCCAAACTACCCCAAAAACTGGGTGCCTATACACAAGCACCAATCACGCCCACAACTCCTCATGATTTTAAGGCACGTATTGAACCCTTTTATGGTGAATATAGTGTTGACAAATTTCTTTAGTGGATGCATCTTACAAAGCATACCCTTCACTATTTAAAATACGAAGAGGATAAAAGAGTGGAGGTCATCACACTCCATTTTAGGGAAGGTGTGCAAGCATGGTGATATCACTTTGTCGCCGATTGTGAGCGTCAAGGAGAGCCACAAGTAACGGAGTAGGCACAACCAAGCACGGATAGAGGGTGGGTTGGGCTGGGCTACAACCCACCCTAAAATAATAAAAACAAATTAGTAGTACTAATTGACAAGAGGAATATCTAGTTCAGATGGTATAAGTTCACTACAAAACAGCCACCGTGACTTGGATTTCTGGCTCCGTCCCTGGGCACAACTACTCCATCTAATGAGTAGGCAATATGTGGCTAGGAAGTGGAACTATAGGGATCACATGAGCATGGAGATATCTCGCCCAAGGTGAGACGCTCTCACACCCGAGCATTCGAGCAATACTTCACAAAGCTCGAAAATATATACCAAAATGTGAGTGCCTCGCCTTGCTACACACACGTTTCTTGATGGCCGGGGTTGAACTATCCAATCTAGGATCAACTTGAACTACTCCCCGTGACATATGTGAGTTGAACCACACCGCCATTCTCATCCATTTGCAATTGAAGCGTAAGAAGCCTTATGTGAAGCTAGTCCTGAGGAACAAAGAAAGTATCAGTATCTTGCTCGACCTAGTCAAGCGAAGCTTGTCTGGGTCGTTAAGGACTAATCTTTTAAATGCAGGGTGTTGTGAGTGAGGAGAACAGGTGGTACTTTGATAGTGGATGTTCGTGCCATATGACCGGTAATAGGAACAACCTCAACTCACTGAACACAAGTGCTAAAGGAGCTGTGTCCTTTGGCAACAAGAATGAAGGCAAAATCTTAGGGACTGGCGCAGTAAGGATCAATGACAGTGTACAAGTGCAGGATGTAAAGCTTGTGAATGATCTTGGATTCAACCTACTTAGCATTGCTCAAATCTATGATCAAGGAGACAATGAAGTGATTTTCTCATCCAAGGAGTGTCTGGTTAAAGACAGGAAGAATGGAGAAGTGGTACTTAAAGGTAACAGGTTCAACAATGTTTACATTCTTGATTCTTCTTTCAAACCACTTCAGGGAATTTGTTTGGTAACAATTGCTGATACTAGTGCCCTCTGGCATAAGCGTGTTGGACACGCGAGCTCTCACCTCTTGTTCAAGCTTTTCAAACAGGACCTAGTAACCGGATTACCATGTGTTCAACAAGACCAGGGATCAATCTGTAATGCGTGCGTTACAGGGAAACAATCCCGTAGTTCCTTCAAGTCGAAGAATGTTGTGAGCACATCACGTCCCCTGGAATTGCTCCATATGGACTTATGTGGACCAATGAGGGTGGCTAGTCATTCCGGGAGTCGATATATCTTTGTTATTATTGATGACTTTTCTAGGTACACTTGGACCATCTTTCTAAAGAACAAGAGCGAGGCGTTCCAAGAGTTTGAAGTGCTTGTCAAACAGTTGGAGGTTCGTGTGGAACAGAAGCTTGGTGCTATCCGGTCGGATCATGGGACGGAGTTTGAGAACGCTTCATTCCTACGTTTTTGTAGGACCAATGGAGTTTCTCATAACTTCTCTGCCCCTCACACGCCTCAACAAAATGGAGTGGTAGAGCGCAAGAGCAAGACCCTGGAAGACATGTCCAGGACCATGTTGATTGATAGTGGACTTCCACAAGTCTATTGGGCCGAAGTCGTCAACACGGCTTGCTATATCCTTAATAGGGCTATGATTCGTCCAATTCTTTTGAAAACTTCTTATGAACTGCTCAGGGGAAGAAAACCCAATATTGCACACTTGCGAGTCTTTGGTTGCAGGTGCTTTGTACATAATAATGGCAAGGATGCTCTCGGGAAGTTTGATCCTAGGAGTGATGAGGCCATCTTTATGGGATATGCACTAGATAGCAAGGCGTACAGGGTTTTCAACAAGAGAACAAGGAAGATGTAGGAAAGCATACACGTGGTCTTTGATGAAAAGACTATGGCTGGAAACCATCACACCTCATCTCTTGATCCCGCGGTGCATCCCCAACAGGAGGATTCAGAAGAAGAAGATGAAGGACCAAGGTGGACAGGTGGAAGTGGAGGAAGTTCAAATGTCAATAATTCCACAGATTCAAATGATGATTCTCCAAATAATGATGATGGTGCATCTGATGCATCGATACCATCACTGGAGGAAGGCCCCGAAGATGGTGTTTCTTCTGATCCCACTCCTGGTCCTCTGTCAACCAATGTTGAGGATGGCTCACAAGCTGATGGGGAACAAGCAGAAAGTACATCAACGGAAGGATCAATTCAAGTTCGGAATTATCAACAGCGAGCTGCTCACCCACTTGATAATCTTCTAACTCCATTAGAGAAGGAAGGTGTAAGTACTCGATCCCAACTTCGTAGTTTCTTTGCATACCATGCGTTTATCTCTTTTGTAGAACCCAAGACGATCGATGAAGCTCTTCGTGATCCGGATTGGGTTGTGGCAATGCAAGACGAGTTAAACCAGTTTGTGAGGAACAAGGTGTGGGAACTAGTACCGAGACCAAAGCACAAGAAGGCAATTGGAACCAGATGGGTTTTCCGGAACAAACTTGATGATGGTGGAGTTGTAGTGAGGAACAAGGCGCGACTGGTTGCCAAAGGTTATAACCAACAGGAAGGGATCGACTACGACAAGACCTATGCTCCTGTTGCCAGGATCGAGGCAATCCGTTTGCTAATTTCTTTTGCAGCTCACAAAGGCTTCAAACTGTTTCAAATGGATGTGAAGACGGCGTTCTTAAATGGGATTCTTCAAGAAGAAGTGTATGTGGAGCAACCTCCTGGATTTGAAGATGTTGATTGTCCTGACCATGTGTACAGGTTAGACAAGGCGTTGTATGGGCTCAAGCAAGCTCCCAGGGTTTGGTATGATAGGCTCGCCCAGTTCCTATTGTCCAATGGGTATAGACGTGGTGCAATCAACAAAACGTTGTTCCTTTTGGAACAACGCGGTGAGATTCTGGTAGTACAGGTGTATGTTGATGATATTGTGTTTGGTTCCACTAACCCAGCTCTTGTAGAAAAATTCAAAACTCTTATGAGTAGCGAGTTCGACAGGAGTATGATAGGGGAACTATCATTTTTTCTTGGTCTTCAGTTTTCGCAGGAAAAGGAGGGAACAAGGATCCATCAGCAGAAATACATCAAGGAGATGCTTAAGAAATATGGCATGGACAACACGAAACCCATTGATACACCTATTTCTACTAACACTCGTTTGGATGTAGATGAAGGTGGGATCAATGTTGATCAAAAGACGTATCGAGGAATGATTGGTTCCTTGTTATATCTAACGGCCAGTCGGCCAGATATTGTGTTTAGTGTGTGTCTATGTGCCAGGTTTCAAGCAAATCCCAAGGAATCTCATCTCAAGGAAGTGAAAAGGATCTTTCGATATCTGAAGGGATCTACCATTCTCTGCCTTTGGTACCCCAGGATCTTCGAGTTTGATCTTCTCGCATACACAGACGCTGATTATGCTGGGCACATTGTGGATAGAAAGAGTACTTCGGGGATGGCGCAATTCATAGGACCTTGTCTTGTTTCTTGGGGATCTAAGAAACAGAACACGGTTGCTTTGTCCACAGCCGAAGCAGAGTATGTTGCGGCTGCAGCTTGTTGTTCCCAGGTACTATGGCTAAGACAACAATTGGTGGACTATGGTATGTCTCTTGGAACTACTAGCATTCGATGTGATAACACTAGTGCCATAGATATTTCCAAAAACCCTGTTCATCACTCTCGTACTAAACATATTGAAATTCGCCACCATTTTTTACGAGACAATGTTGATAATGGTTTGGTTAAGTTGGATCATTGCAGGACCGAAAACCAAGTGGCAGCCATTTTCACCAAGGCATTGGATAGAAAACCCTTTGAGCATCTGAGGATACTCTTAGGCATGATCACCATGAACTAGTCAAGTCCCGGTCCTCTATTCCCCCAATGACTGGCTAAAATAACTCTTTGATCCAGGGGGAACAACACTGTTAAGTGCTATCTTCTTGACTATGTGCGTTCATGATGATTTACTTGTTTGTGATTATTGATCCATGTTGCTTTCATTCACAAATCTTGAGCTATCATTGTTAAAGCATGAAAACCTTTTCTTTGATCCCAAAATGACTAACTTGATCTTGTTATCCCTTATTATAAGCCGAAATGATAGTTAGTCATAGACCGTCCCAAGCCTTGATCCAGGTAAACGTTTCCTATGAGCATATCTTACTTCATCCTTTCTTTTACGGGATTTACTTATCTGGATCATTTGTTGTGCCTTGCTTGTGTGATATACTTTGTTTTGGATATGCGTGTGAGTTTTATTTGTTACCTATTTGCTATCCAAAACCTGCCCTTATTCATTCACTCAAGTATGTGCGTGGGATCAGTCCAAAGGATCATTCTGAGTTGTGCAGTATTTGGGATCAATCTAAGGAGCATTGAAATCAGGTGTACCGGCCAGTAAAAATTGAGGAGATGGCTTGTTACCGTTACCGGGTGAATTTTGAGCAGATTCTAGCCGTTGGAGGAGCAATAATTGCGCAGATTTTGAAAACATAAATTTGCAGGGATCCGTTGGTGAAAATTTGTGAACGTTAGGGATCAATCTGCATTCCGGCCGTTGGAGAGTTCCGTTGGAGGTAAAAAATCTTGCCATATCTTTTCCATATCTTCTCCCTCTATCCCCTCTCCATAAATATCTCACCCAAATCACCAAGAATCCCCTTCACTCCCTCTTGCCTATAATCTCTCTTGCCTTAACCAAATTTTCTGCGCCCTATAATTCTCTGCTTTCCCCGCTCAATTGCCCACAAAATCTCCAAACCCTAATTGCCTTCCCAACCCAAGCTCCAACCAAAAATCATCCATGACCTCCCAATCCAATGCTGAAAAGATCGCCGCCCTCCAGGCCCAAATTGCCGAGCTCTCCGCTCAAAAGGAGAGTGAATCCCAACCTGCCAAGGCTACGGAAGCCATACCCATGACCTCCCTGGACTCCGTCGCCAACATCGGCAAGGAGGCGGTGGCCGAGGTAGAGCCGTCAGAAGCGGCCAAGGATCAAGAGACTGCTCCCTCTGAATCCGAGAAGCAAACAGCTGAGGAGGAGACAGCAAAGAAAGTGGCTGAAGATGAGACCTCCATGAAGGAGGTGGAGAAAGAATTGGCCTCCCCCGCCAAAAGCCAATCTCTTTCCAAGAAAAGAGAGAGAGACGGCACCGACGATGAAGTTGAGATCGTGGAGGTGGGCTCGGATCTGGAAACTCCGGTGCCCAAACGCAAAACAAAGAAGCAAAAAGGTCAAACCTCCACCCCTCGTTCCTCTGCTCGCGCCACTCAAAGCCGGACCAAGACAAAAGAAGAAAAAGGGAAGTTGGTCCTGGCAACTGTGGAGGAATCCACAGAGCCTGAGGAGCAGGCCTCTGAGGACCAAAAGGATCGGAAGATTGTTGCTCCCCTGATCATTACAGAGGCTCTTGCTAAGGAGCATGAGCTTGAGAACCTCTGGGAGCTAATCAAGTTCCAAGGCTGGGATCATCTGTCTACGGAAAAGGTACTTGTTGATCCTGATCTAGTCCGCTCCTTCTATTCCTCCTTCCAATGCTATGATACCCTTGTCTATCTCTCTGGGGCTGCTAAGATCGGAACCAAAACCCTCGTCTTCTCTGATGATGAGGTCGCTGATTGGTTGGGGATCCCGCATGAGGGGATCAATGAGTTGCCAACTACTGGGGTCTCGCTGACAAGGACAAAGACGAGCTGATGAAAACTGTCTTTGGGAGTTCTGAGGCGAGAATGGCCACAGCTGATATGCCGTTCATGGTGAGGATCGCTCACCAATACCTGGCCAAGGTCCTTCTTCCACGGCAGGAGAAGCGCAACAATCCAACAATAGCCGATGTTATGCTTCTGGATCAGTTTCTGAGAAAGGAGCCTCTTGATCTCTCCAAGCTGATTCTTCATCACATGGGTAAGTGCACAGGAAAGACCCACTCTTTGCCATATCCAGGCCTCGTCAAGATTATTCTGGAAAAGAGGGGCTTGTACCAGCCTAAAGAGGAACAGTCCTTTGGGTTTCCGCTGGCAAAGCATAACCTTGAGAGGATGGTTCACCAGGATCGCCCTGCCCCCACTATGAAGAAGGCTCCCAAGAAGAAACCTGCTCCCGACAGCCACAGCTTACAGGGTATTGAGGATGAGTTGACAAGGATCAGAGAGCTTTTCGAGACTTTTGTCAGCTTCTATGTCTCCAGAGCTCAGCTTCAGGATGATCCCTCATTCCCTGAAGGCAAAGATGAATCCCCCTCCCATGCTTGAGTGAACCCCCATCTTGATCCCTAGCCCTACTTATCTGATGTTTTGAGTGATTTTTTCTATGTTTTTGTGTTTTGATTTTGATAGTTCAGGAACCATCTCTTTTGCTTGCTCCCGATCATGTAATCCACTCTTTATAAGTAATGAATGAATTGCTATTTTCCTGAAGTGTTATGTGCTTATGTGTTAAAATGTTTCATAAGGATCAAATTGAGTTATTTGATGATGCCAAAAGGGGGAAGTTAGGAAAATTGCAGAGATGCGACTGGTTCTGTAACACACCCCTCCCACTGGGATAAGGGTTGTCAGGTCCGCAACCCAATACACTCCAACCCATCACTTGGGGCAGTACACTTGGTTGACATATCTCTCCCATGTGGGAAGTTATGCCAAAGGTCATGGGTTCGAGGATCCTTGGCAACAACCTGCCTGCTTGGGGCTTGTGGGCCTCCCAGGTGATGGGTTGGAGTGTATTGGGCTGCGGACCTGACAGCCTTTATCCCAGTGGGAGGGATGTGTTACAGGTTCTTGGTACAGAGGGATCGACCATATGCTAAGGGGGAACTATGCTATCTTGTGAGTAAGTTCGGCGAAGATCCTACTCAGGGGGAACGTCTTACACTTTGTTATCCTTTTTGTTAAATTTTCCCAAGTGTTTGTCATCATCAAAAAGGGGGAAATTGTTGGGATGGTGATTAGTCCCGACAATCGATCCCAATAGGTTTTGATGATGATTGAACACTTAGAAACATTTAATCTAGTTTGCTACATGTTTCAGGATCAAACAGGTTGAATTGAGCATGAAACTGAGCAGGATCATCCGATGGGATCAACCGGATCATCAAATAGCTGGCGCGCAAGCAGAAGCTATTTATGGAAGGTGGATCAACGCGCAACGCTGGAAGCTATATATGGAAATGCGCGTGAAGGGATCGGATGCAACGACTTTCCTATCTTTGAAGGATCTCGAAGATTTGTTAGGTTGCTGGAGATATTATCTTATTCCCTAAGTAAGATATATCTGATTTGGTGATCGATATACTTTAGGATAGAATTTCCTTCTAGCCGATTAGTATATATAGATCATTGTATTAGGGTTGTTACCAACTCTTTTTCAAGAGAGTTGAGAGAGCTGTGTGCTTGAGAAAAAGAACACACGAAGTACTCTAGGCCGAGTTGTGTACGAGGGTTAGAGGTGTGGGTCAAGTCCGTTGAGTCGAATTACGAGTGTGTCCGACGCTGAAGGATCAAGGTCTGGGTAGAAGGTATTGTGTAAACCTTAAGATCAAGGATTCGCGTTTGTATGTTCATGCTTGGTAATAACAAAAGGCTGGCTTGATTTGAATCGCTTTTGTGTGAACTTTAACTTGTTTGAACTGTTTGTTATTTCCGCTGCCCGGTTTGTTGATCCCTCTGGAGGATCAACATCTGTATACTAACACACGTAGATCCTACAGTGGTGCCTATACACAAGCACCAGTCATGCCCACAGCTCCTCGTGATTTTAAGGTACGTATTGAACCCTTTTATGGTGAATACAATGCTGACAAATTTCTTGAGTGGATGCATCTTACAAATTAAGCATACCCTTCACTACTTAAAATACGAAGAGGATAAAAGAGTGGAGGTCATCACACTCCATTTTAAGGAAGGTGTACAAGCACGGTGGTATCTCTTTGTTGTCGATTGTGAGCGTCGAGGAGAGCTACAAGTGATGGGGTAGGCACAACCAAGCACGGATGGAAGGGTGGGCTGGGCTGGGTTACAACCCACCCTAAAATAATAAAAACAAATTAATAGTACTAATTGAAAAGAAGAATTACTAGTTTAGATGGTATAAGTTCAGTACAAAACAACGAGGTTGATGGTTCAATTCTCTCTTGTTACAATTTTTTTTAACTTTAGCTCACCCTAACTTGGTTTTCTAGCTCCGTCCCTGGGCACAACTACTCCATTTAATGAGTAGGAAATATGTGGCTAAGAACTTTAGGGATCACATGAGCATGGAGATATCTCGTGCAAGGCAAGACACTCTCAAACCCGAGCAATTCTTCACAAAGCTCGAAAATATATACCAAATGTGATTGTCTCGCCTTGCTACACACACGTTTCTTGATGGCCAGGGTTGAACTATCCAATCTAGGATCAACTTGAACTACTCCCCGTGACATATGTGAGTTGAACCACACCGCCATTCTCATCCATTTGCAATTGAAGCGTAAGAAGCCTTATGTGAAAACATATGTCTCTAACTCTAACCAATGTGCTTCCCTACTAATTCTTCTTCTATTCCTTCTAAGATTGGGCCAGCTCGTGCCCAAAAAAGAGGCCACAAAAAGCGCCTGCTGACTAGACCTGGGTCCGGTTAACCGAACCGCCGGTTCCGGTTCGGAACCGGCGGTTTAGGTTTGGGTTTAGGGCAAACCTAAACCCAAACCTTGGGGGACCCGGTTAGCCGGTTCCGGTCCGGTTTCGGTCCGGTTCCGGTTTTGACCGGTTTCCTCCCGGTTTTGACCGGTTTCGGGGCCGGTTAAGGTTCCGGTTCGGTTCCGGTTTTTATTATTTTTTTTGTTTTTCTATAATTCCGCGGGCGCGGTCCACGTTCCGCGACCGCGGTTCTCATCTAGAAGGGAACCGCGGTCGCGGTTTAGGCAACCGCGCCCGCGGTTTGGCCGGTTCACGGCCATTAAAACTAAAAAAGTGTAATTTATTTTTAAAAAAAATTGGTAAACCGCCGGTTTTTATCCGGTTCCAGTTCCGGTTTGAACCGGACGGTTTGAACCGCCGGTTCACCGGTTTGGCCTAACACCGAACCTTAACCTAAACCTAGCCCGGCCGGTTTGGCGGTTTAGGTTAAGGTTCCGGTTCGGTTCCGGTTTTGACCGGTTTGGACCGGTCCGGTTGGCCGGTTCAAACCGAACCGGACCCAGGTCTACCTAGCGGGCATACTTCTACCGAGAATGCAAGAAGGTCACCGAATCCACAATCCACAAGTTAAGTATAAGTGCATGTTCCGGAAATAAGTGGAAAGGCCTCCCTAACTGTGCCACTACATTTGTAATACACATGAGATTGTAATGGACAATTACAAGGTTAGATACATACAACAATATTTTTATTCAATTAAGAAAATCAAGCTAATTAAACACACAATTTAATGAAACCTTCCTCTTTTTCTTAACCTGACCTTATAAATGTGTTAATCCTATCAAGTCTTTCTCCTTGTGGTTCGTTTGATTTTCTTGCCTACAACATTGAAGCAATCAGATTAATTAAGAAACAAATAAACTAAATCAATTATGCCGAGGTGTTGGAGGTTCTTCCTTATGGTTCTTCTGATGGGTTAGTTCCCTATTCTCTCTTTTTATTGTTACAGACGCTTTCCATGAAACTCGAATAGGTAATCTCTGGGTACTATTCTCTCAACTAAAGCCTCTAACACGTACAACTTTGATTGTTTGCATGGAGAGCAGTTAGCCCGCTGATCATAGGAGTGGCTGAGGGGTCATGCCAGTACCTATCAAGGTTGACGGGCGGGTGCCCAAACGACAAGGCATGCCAGCACACGTGCTCGTCTTGCTATGCAGGCATCGGGAAAATCGAGTACGAATGTGTGGGACCGAGCGCCATCACACTCCCGGAGTGGGAATGTCGATGCTACTTCACCGACGGTGCCCCTTGCCCTCCTCCTGTGAAGCCAGGATCTAAGCCGTGTCCCTTGCCTTGAACCCGACCGAACTGACCCTTTCAACTTAGGTCGCGTTTGGCATATATGTCAAGTCCGGATCAATAGGATTTTAGACCATATTACTCGCTTTCATAGAGGTTGAATAAATTAAGATTCATATAAAAAGAACACGTGAGACGATTGATATTGTAATGACATAAATTATATTCATTAAGTTTCTTGAAACAACACATCAAAGGAAAATGTCGTACGTTGAGTTTACAGCATATATCGTGAAACTTAGACATATCAAGCCCAAAGATACGTCTACATCTCTCCTCCTTTTTTTTCAAATACAAAAAATAACAAAGAGTTTCCAACATCCATTGCAAACCTTTTCTATGTTTCATATAAGCAATGAAGAATATAGGAAGAGGAGGATGAGCACTTGCCTTTCAATGTGTCTCTTCACTCCTTTCGCCTTGTGAGCTACCTTCCTTCTTATTCTTTCTTTCCTTCTTCTTAAACCTAACATTTTCTTCCTAGAAAAACTCTACCGATCCGGAAACCCAAACCGACAAGTAAACGAAACTACACAAACTAAGTCACACCCGAACTCGATCCATCACCCCAAAGACTTAAGCTCATTCTTGCTTGTGCGTCGTGTTTTCTCTTAGGTGAGTGCATAGCTCGACACTGATACGTCAGCAGGAGAGGAAGCGTGGATGTAGACAAACTCGAGGCTCGTACCTGCTGGCAAGGAGTTGATCCATAAAGGGAAAGAGTAGGACTCGGCGGATTGTGAAAGGCCCCAAAGTGGGCCGTATAGCTTGTCTATGGAGATTTTGAGATTCTTGAGAGCCTTGGTAGATTTGTTGGTCACTATTGCTGAGTATCTGTAGTATCTCTTTCCCTTGTAGTTCCATGACGACGTTTGCTTTTGCTGGATCATGATTGGAGTCGTCGTTGTCGAAGCTGTCCACAAAACATGCATCCATCTTGTTAGATCTCGTTGAGCATGGCATCATTATACACATTCACACGGATTAATTTCAAGATTGACTAAGAATTACAATGCATATTAGTTTTGTATTGTACATATTTTCTTGGACATTTTGACTTGAATCTGTTAAGTACCTGGGGCTGGAGTTACTTTACGTTGAGGAGCTCGTAGTGTTTGGTAGTGTGGCCTTTATTTGGGTTGTGATGCAGCTGGTGCAACAACAATCGGCAAATCCTCTGTAAACAAATGAGCCCAGCTAGCTTTATGATAGGAATTCTTTTATAATAGATGTATGTTCATATCTACATGTGAATAATTCTAGATTAAGTTCAATGACATATCTACTATGAACATGCTTAAATGTACCTTGAATTTGGTTGTAGCCGGAGTGACCGCCACCCAACCGAGCAAGAACGCCAATGAGAGGAGCGTTGTTGTAAGTGGCAGGCTCCGTTTGCTCGTAGTTATCCCTCTCGTCAGCAAAGTTATCGTAGCCATCAGGCCCACCGACGAGAGCACCAACAAGCACATTCGGGTCACTTGCTTTCCTCCCAAACCAAGTGGCATACCCACCCCTACAAGTCACGAAACTCGGGTCAACCTTGACCGAAACAATCGAGGACCCACGGTGGTGCACTTGTTGCGGGTAGTTGCTCCCGTATCCCACCATGTAGCTTGTTCCTCTCGGGTTGTCTCCGAGGATATAGTCAACCTAAAACCCGAGCCAATAACTCATGAGAAAATCTATTGAAGTCTGGTGGCCCAATAACTTATAGGATCATTCGCCTTCTAATACAAAAGCTTAAGCCAGTGTACCTGAGACTTGGCCATGTCAAAGAGTTCAGACGAGGAGGCGCAACTCATGGGCTTTGAAGCGGAATTGAGGTAGTCGGAGTAGACGGTCATGAGGAAAGACGCGCTTGTAACAAACTGCATGTTGTTCCACGTCTGCTTGAAGATGAGTCCCCCGGGTGTCTTTTGGACGGTCTTGGGACCTTTTCCAAGGCAAGAGCACAAAAACGCCTCCGCCTTTTGTTGGTATCTCTCGAACACCGGTGCATGTTGCCCTGCTTTCCCCTGCATCAACAACTATACAACAAAAGGGACCATATCATTGACATGTTCTACGTTATCGTACGGATTCTAAGCTAGGGTTTGAGATCAAAGTTATTGTTTTTCTACTGCGTTTGCATCCCCAGAACCCAACAATCATATCATATCATATCAATTCGTATAAAAAATCATACATGCCTAGGTGTGTACGTAACTACGTATGCATGTATGTACCTTGGAGACGAGGACTTGGACACCAGCGTACTTGACGTCCCAGCCAAACTCGGTCATGGACCAGCTGGTTCCGCCCATGGAGTCGCCATTGGAACCGAGGTAGTTCAAGTAGTAAGGGTCGTTGGTCGCCTTGTACAGCCACACAGCCGCCCATAACAGCTCGTCCTGTAAGGAAATTTGGAAGTAACTGAATTAACTTTAAGAGTAACATTTGATTGAAATCATGAATTTGGTGTAAACGTATTGGTAACTTACATAGTAGCCACTGACGGATTGATAGTACTTCTGAGCCACTGTGATACTGCTATCGTACTTTCCTCTATACGTGTCAGCAAATTCAAACAACTGAAATTATACAAATAATTAAATCAATTATCAATTTCTCAATTTACAAGTTCTATCTATTTCAGAGATGATAAATAACCTCAATATTTATCATTCCTAGCCGAAATGACACTGCGAAATAGCGGGTAATAATTGAACACATGCATGTAATTTTTTTTACTTTGTAGGATTATGTGAAAAGTTACATGAAAATAAGAATTTACATAGGCCCAGAAAATGATGTCAAAATGGTGAAATTGAGGTGAAAAAATGATGTCAAAGAAGAAGCTTTCAGTTGGCTAATCAAGCAAATAAGTGCATTAATTGATTTTTTTTTTGGTCGAAAGTGCATTAATTGATTAGAACAAGGTCAAATGAATCCCAAATATACGGCGTGTCTTGCATCAAGGGAAAAAAATATATTCGCGGAATACGATTTGACTGCATTTATAACCTCACTTAACAGGAAATCTTTGACTAAATTGTTTATTAGAGTTTTGTAAGTATTTTTTTTTTAACTTTTTTTTGGTAGAAAGTATTTTTTTTTAACTTGACACTTTGTTTATCTATACTGTTTATAGTATAAAGCGGAGACAAACTCTTTACAAAAAATTGCGTCACGTGTCATAGCTTTATTAAAATAATCAACCGGGCACTTCCGTATATAAAAAAACACTAATCACAATAAAAAGATAAATCTATACTGTTTATAGTATAAAGCGGAGACAAACTCTTTACAAAAAATTGCGCCACGTATCATAGCTTTATTAAAATAATCAACCGGGCCCTTCCGTATATAAAAAAACACTAATCACAATAGAAAGATAAATATATATGATTTGATAAAAATAATCAGTTGGACCATCCTCTATATAAATTAGCTGGTTAGAATCTCATATAATCTTATCCTGTAAAAATTGTCGAAAATTATGAATTATCCCTTACCAAAAATTAGTTGTAATCTTCAGATAAATATTAGTTAATATAATAAAACATGATATTTATCGTAAAGTAATTTTTGAACAAATCCAACTTATTTATATTATGAATTGATTTACTATTGGTAAAAAAACACTAATCAAAATACGAAGATACATATATACGATCCTATATTTTTAACGTGATCATTGACGTTACATATCTAACTAATTGGGTTTATAATCACATTATCCGGTACGGGGGTTCAACTAGTTTTATCTTAACATGGGCCGAATAAAAAACTTGATAATTCCATAACAACAAAATAAGATAAATGAGTGGTGCAACTCCAATTTGATAGGTTGGGCTTAAATATTTGGGCCCCTTATTATATTGGATATTTTCTCAGTAGTGTGGGGTGTACCCCACCATGTTAGAGCTCTAAATTATGTGGGGAAAACATGTCATATCATCTAAGCTAGGCTAGCTGCTCACACCTAACAATCTACTAGTGTAGTACGTGCTTTCTCAACACACCCTATTGAAAACTATTGTGTCGGTAGCATAACGGTAAGTCTATTCTAAAATGATCCTCTTAAGCCTAACCCAATCACCTTAGGAAAATGCCCAATCTATACCAGTTATGTAACTTGATCAAACGATAACAATAAAGTAAAGAATGACAAAGTGACTTAGGTGTTTCGCTAACGTTGTGTTAGCTATGTCCACGAGTAGAAAGACAATATTATTATTGTGAGACTAATTCAGATTACAGAGTACAGATTATAAGATATTCTAATAGTATAAAAGCAAATCCTAAGAGATAAATAATAGGTCGCAAACCTAGATAAATCAATATATGTCCAACGTACCTCAACCAAAAAAAAATATATGTCCAACGTACCACCGGTGGTCTGGGACACGTCGCCCCTCAACCCCCGGCGGGTTTCGGTAAAAAAAAACGATTATATTCTACATTTCTACATGTGATTTTGAAACCAATGACATGGATTTTGTAGTATTATCACACAAGCTTAGACTTGAATCATTCGACTTGAAAAGGCATATATATATAGTACACATTAGTTCTCGGGCTATTAAGAATAAGTGGTCATATATATATTTACCAAATGGTGTTGAAGTGACGATTTTTTTTTAGTGCGTAGAAGTGACAAGATATGAATTTGGAAGCACAATAAGTGTAGAGAATCCGTGATACCGAAAGGTGGGATTTGTAGGGATACTTCTGTCTCAAAGCCACTAATAACTTAACAAAGTGGTACCAAATATTCACGTTTACTTTTTTGATAGCAATCGTTACGTTGTCCTTCTAAACTTTTTTTATACAATAGGAACAAAAATGATGACCGATTGGAATTGAGATGTACATACCTGACGAGCATGGGAGACTAGGATGGAGGAGTACGAGGCGTCGGTGCGACGGAAAACGATGGAGGCGGCGGCCATGGCGGCTGCCGTCTCTCCGGCAAGATCCGACCCGGGCCTGCTCGGGTCTATCTTGTACGCGGTTCGGTCCGTCGTCATCTCCTCCGGCCTCTGCCAACAGTAGTGGTCTGTGTTCCCATCCCCAACCTTTCAATTTTTTTAATTAATACACAAAAATTGTTAATACTTGAGCACAACACTTTTTCATAATCACTCTCACCTAACACTTTTTTATACAATTTTGTGCACTATCAAAAGGGGAAAGTTAACGAAATGATTTGAGCTAAAGACAAGCTCCTTTTTAACAAACCTCGACATATCCCATATTAAAAAAGTTATATTATTAATGACCTTTTTATACCTTTAACATGTTCAAAACAGTGTACTAGTAGCAATTTGTGATATATAGTTCATGAATTGATTAAAAAAATATATTGGTCGACGTCACTACTCACAAGGATCGAACCGGAAATCCCTAAATCCTACCCTATTAACTTAATTAAGCGATTAACTACTAAATCTCAACAATAAGATAAATATTTCGATAAAAATATCTTGTTGATTAGGGTTGGCACAAGACGTACAAGAGGGTGAACTACCGCCCTAGAGTCTCGAACCAGAGACCTAAGTGCTTAACCAATGAGTTGATGTGTCAAGTGCCGATAAGGCTTGCATGCTATATACGCTAATCTTAGTAGTTAATGAATTGATGCATGTGTTACCTCTCCATAGAGAACATTAGGCTCAGGATGAGCTTTAATGAAGTAGTCAGTTCCCCACTTGATAGCTTCAAGAGAGTTCCTAAGCTCCCCCTTGGAGGCCAACTGCCTTCCGTACTCGATCACGCTCCAAGACATCATTGTGACGGTAAACGCCATTGGCAGCCCAAACTTCACATTGTCCCCTGCATCATAGTACCCACCTACCAAATCCATCTGCACCCAAAGAAAAAACCAAAATTACCCAACCATTCATTATTTTTACTCTCCCAAAAGTTAAAAATGTAGAAAACCCGTCTCGAATTTAATCGGTTTTGTAAGTATTACTCCATCCGTTAAATTAAAACCCGTCTCGAATTTAATCGGACTTAAATAGCGTTTTTATTATAAATTTAGGTAATTCTTTTCAATTAGTAAGGATAATATTGAAAAAAATATGCTAAAATATTTAAAATGACAAGTATTTCTTAACAACTCAATCAAACTAAAACCACAAGTATTAATTAACGGAGGAAGTACTTAATTACCCCGTTGGATTTGCCATCATACAAGCCAGAGTGAGACCGCCAAGTGACCCTCTGGTTAGGGGGGAGGTGGCCAGATCTCTGGGCCTCATAGAAGAGAATGCTCTTAGAAAGAGCTTGTGCATAGTCATGGCCTCCAATGGCAAATGGGATAAAAGAAGCACATACAATACCCACAAAAAGGGCCAAACTGGTTGTGGCTGAAGCCATTTAAAATCCGCTATGTATAACAGCAAGCAAGCAAGCAAAACCCAGACAAATTTACACTAACTTGCTCCAAATTTGGGCAGGAGCAAGAAAACAGAGGGGGGTTTGTAAATTACAAGGGCAGAATGGTAATGCTGGTGGTTTGGTTTAGGTTTATCATACAAAAATTTATGATAAACCCACCAAGGTATGTGGAAGAAGAAAAGAAGGAGAGTGAGGGCTTTGCTAGTATGGTACAGGAGTGAGGGAAACAAGGAGCTCAAATGGGATCTATATAAGGTAAGGTAAGGTTAGGCTAGGCATAATTAATTAAAAGTATCTGAATTCTATTGCTCTAATTTTTTTTAGGAGATTAGGCACGATTAGTTTTGCAAATTGTGCGTGGTACACAAAAGTTTTCAGATAAAGAATCCATATTTTTAGTTTTTTAAAATTAAAATATTTAATTGAATGAAGGACCCATATTTTTCGAAAAAACTAATTAATTTATAACCTTTTAGGAAATATTGAATAAAAAACTAAAAATATGGGTCATTTATTCAATTAAATAAAATAATGTGGCTATATATTAAATACTTTTAATAATTTATAATAACTCGATGCTACAATGCGGCATATGCAAAACCTCAAGGTTAGCATGTGAAATTTCGAAAAATCTTGTGTACCAAGTGAAATTTGCAAAACCTCGATGCCATAGAAGCGCATTGCTATTTTTTGTGTTATTGTACAGTTTTTTTGTCAAGTTTCTTTTTTTGGGTCAAGTTTCTAGTGTACTTTTTGTTGTTTGGGTTTAAGAAGGAGAGGAGGATTATAACTTGGCAGAAACACTCCTGAAATGACCCTTAGCCCCTCTCAATAGACCTGATCAACTTCGGGCTAGCCCGTCCAGCCCGGCCCACCCGGCCCGTAAAAAGACGGGTTTGGACATAGGCATTGGCCCGTATGGCCCGGCCCGGTCCGGCCCGCTAAAAAATAGGGCCGGGCTTGGACAATGTAAAAAGCCCGCGGGCTTGGCCCGGCCCGGCCCGAATATTTATACTATATTTTAATGATATAATAAATATTAACAACAATATCAACGTATTATTACATATTTTCTACATATTATATACCAAACCGTAATTGTATTTGTATCTCACATTTACTTAGTATTGTCAATGTATTCATCTTACTTTTCTCTATCTAATTCTCCTTGGATTGATTTGTGATTAGTTGTTAAATGTCAACTTGACTTTTAGACGTTGTAAAGTTGTTTAAGCTCTTTATATTCATTTGTTGCCTTAATAATCTCGTTTTTCTATGTTAGGAATGAGTTAGTTACAAAATTAGTACATGTTTAAAATTTTTTGACAATTTAAAATTAAATTTAATCATCGGATTTATGGGCCCGATTGGCCCGTGAAAAGCCCGGCCCGCATTTATGGGCGAGTACGGACAAAAATATAGGCCCGAATGTTCGGGCCGGGCTTGGCCTGGCCCGTTGGTGTGGACAAAATTTTGTTTTTGGCCCGGCCCGAGCCCGAAGTTGAACAGGTCTACCTCTCAAGAAGTCTTGGCTGATTACAACTTAGCCGGCCCTCTCAAGAAGGGTCGGTATAATTGTACCTTCTTTTTTTTTCAATTCTATTGTTTTTTTATATGAAAGTAATTGGTTGAATATGTATTTTTTTTATGAAAGCTGAATAAGTTTTACAAAACGGACAGTTAAATTTTAAGATACTCTATTAAACATCATAAAATAATTATATATATGCTATTAAACACACATTAATGTGGCATAATGCGTGACATAATCATGTTGATTTGGATTTATAAAAAATTAAAGCTTTAAATAGTATAAAAAATACAATATTTCCTTCTTCAACTAAAAAAATTAACCTTTGCGTAAAAACTTAATTTTTTCCACCTTTTTCAATGACTAGCAAAACAAGCTAAGAGAAAGTAAAACAATTTGACCCAAAAACATTTTGGGGGAAAAAGAGGAGTCTTCTTCTATTATCATATGGATCATTGGATCAACACATAATCCCAAGACCATAAAGCCGAATATGTCAACATCCTATCGGAAAAGACAATCGGTGATGAAGTGTAGTGGTCAGTAGTTTTTGCAATTGCAATCTAGTGGATATGGAAGATTGGAACTCTCGAGTTTTCACCAATAACGCACCGACACCTATTGCTACCAGGTTTGTATTGGATCGGACCCATGAATACAAAGTTTCTTAGGCAGCTAGAAAATATCACAACCCAATCATCACCAGAAGGGAAGCCAACATTACCTGGGAGAATCCCAATTGGGTTAAGGTGAACATGGGCAGGGTAGTGGATAGCGGGAACCGAGTTGCTGCAGCAAAGGGCTTTTTGCTCAAGAGATGGTCGATGGATAAAAGACTCCATCCACAATGTCGGGCAACGTTAGGTGCCCAAAGCGGAACTATAGGGGATCCTTGATGGGTTATGTCTAGCTTGAAATGGAGGTTTTCATAAAGTGATTTTAGAGACCGACTCCCTTATCACAATGAATCTCCTCAACAAGAATATTGTTCCTCACAACCCTGGTGCGAGTTTGACCCTCGAATGTTAAGACTTTTTGAGCCGGAATTGGACCATCCGTCTCTAATATGTCCTTAGGGAAGCGAACTTTAACCGTGTTTTTTCCTTACCTTTTGGTATGCGTTTACTTACAAATTACGAAGCCATTGAATTGTATTGTTGATTTCTTTATTATGTGATAATGTTTGGGGTCGGACTACCCTGCCTTGTTGGCAACTAGTCCTCCCCCTCGTTCTTATAATAACCGTTGTGACCTTGGCTCTCTCCGACAAGAAAAAGCAAATACATTAGAACACCTTGCTCAAAATTGAAAAAAAATCTTAAAACACAATATCAATATTCATTTTGGAAAGCAATATGGATTCAAAGGGCCCGACAACCAAACGAAAACAATCTAAAGTGGACGACTCGAACAACTCTCCGTATCCCACCGACACCGTCGGTTGTGAAAAAGGTGGAGCCACAGAGCACTCGGAAGACGATGGCAACCTTGTAATATTCAATGAAAGAGCGAGGGCAATTTGGGGAGTGATTAAAGGAGAAGATCCGTAGAAGACGTGGTCAAAGGAGAGAACACTGGTCATGTGTTATTGGTATTTGTACATACATAAGACTGTCAGAGCTTCAGCAATTAAGCATGCTTAATATTTTGCTAACCGCAATCAAGGGCTTCCGCTTCTTTCACCCATCACAATCCTACTTGAGATTTGTTTTGAATTTTGTAAGAATATTGATTGTTGTTTTAAATATAGGAAAATCTTCGTAAATTAATATTCGGTAAATAAATAAACACTTACACTCTAAAATTGTATTTTTCTATGGTCTCAACTTGGGTCACTAGAAAATTTAACGAATTCCGATAAGACTACGATAATAAATTTTTAAAAAACCACTCTAAAAATATACGTTCCCATTAAAATCATAGATTAATATTATATGGATAAATAAGATAATTTAGTAAAATTTAATTTTTTTTCCTTAAAATTCAAGTTTACTTAGAATTTATTTCTAATTGTTTATCTTATTTACATCTTTATGATGTTTTCAAATTACAACAAAGAAACTTGATGTTGTTTCAACTTCATAATCTAACATTATTATTAAAGATAATACCACAATTTATTCTAACCTTAGACTTTAAACATATATCATTTTCATCTGAGTAATCCAATATGATATTGCGGTTCCATTATTGCAGTACTCGAAATAAAAAATTATGACCTGAAGTTTCGTAATGCTGTTTTCATAATAAAATGTCATTTCAGATATTTTCAAACATTTAAATAAATATCTTGAAATTAATAAATATTAATTTATCGATTAATAAATATCTCTATAAAATAATAAAATATCATGATTTTGATTCTATTAAATTATATAGGTTGAAGTGTAAGAATAGTTTCAAAAGTATTCAGAATATGCTATTCATTTTTTCATGTCAAATACCTCAGCAAAATTACTGTGATTGATGCTACAAGGCTTCAGTCTTAATCTTTTAATTTCCAGTTTATTACATTTGAATGACCCATACTATAAGCATCGGCGGCATTTAGGCGGAGGGGGGCGCCCCCTCCCCCCCATCTCGCCGGAGATGCCGTGAGGAGTGGTGTGGATGTGGGCGGAATGGGGCGGATCTTAGCATGGGGATTGCGGGACGGGATGGGGTGTAGCTACATTAATAAAGTTCATTTGATTTTTAAAATTCAGTCCTAATTCATTTATAAAAAGTTCAATTTAATTTATAATTAATTTTTTGGGGCTTCTTTCTTTGTTTATGGGAGAGTGGGAGAGACTAGTGTCGAAAATGAACCAAGCCATTCACTTGATATTTGGTGTTCGGTTCAATCAAAATGCGTTCGTATTCGGCTCAGTTTATAAATGAATCGAAGTCTAAACAGTTCGAAAAGATAAATGAGTCGAATACGAACATAAGAAAACTTGATTTGTATGTTCATTAACAAGCTCGACTATGAACCCGTTTGGCAATGCAATTTTTAAAGACTTATAAGCACATTTTTGATTATAAATACAAAATAAGCAAATGTGTTCTGCCAAACGGGTTTTTTTTTTAAGTGTTTATAAGCATTTTTTTGCTTTTAAGTAACGAAAAAAAAGCATGGAAGGAGGTGCTTATCCAAATAAGCACCAAAAAAATAAGCAAATGCTAATACCCTTATTTCCCCCATTGCCCTTCTCCAGTTCTCCCCCTCCAATCCAGTCCGACAACCCCTGGCACTCCTTCATACTCAACTCGAGCTACAAACATGGCGGGTCCAACCCCACCGCCGTCATTCCTCTCTACTCCGACAAATTAGCCAAGATCTTCATCGCCGGCCACCGAGGACTCGTTGGATCCGCCATCACCCGTAAGCTCCAATCCCTCGGCTTCACAAACCTCCTCCTCCGCACCCACGGCGAGCTCGACCTCACCGTCCAGGCCGTCGTCGACTCCTTCTTCGCCGCCGAGAAGCCCCGATTCGTCATCCTGGTCGCCGGCAGGTCGGCGGGATCCACGCCAACAACACCTACCCCGCCGAATTCATCGCCGTCAACCTCCAGATCCAAACCACCATCCAGAAGCGGAGGTCAGCGTGGTCCGGTTGGGGAAGGGGAGGCCGGCGTGGTGGTTCCTCCGAATTTCTGCGGTTGAAAACTGATTTAATACCATTGTGGTGGAAGGATGGTGGTGGAGGTGGGAGGAGATGAAGGTGGGTTGTTAGAGGGAGGAGGAACGGAAGCCAGCCATGGCAGGATGGGGGAAAGGTGAAAGGGGTTGTTTTAATTTTTTTTTATTATTCTAAGGGCAAAATGGTAAAGTTGTACTTTATACATACAAAATCAGCAAACCGTCTTACCAAACACCCCATTACTTATCTAAAAAATAAGTTCTCAATTTCAGCAAAAATTATCAGCAATTTATATCAGCGTCAGCAATCGATCAGCATCAGCAATCGATCAGCATCAGCAAAAGCACTAAGTTGTCAAACGAACTCTATATCTTTTTGAACAAATTTGATCAAATGTTCATAAACAACTATTAACAATTAAGCTTGACTATATAGGAAAAATGACTCAAAATAATTTCAAGTATCAACTTTTAACCAAAAATAATCCAAAGTTTGAAAATCATCACCAACAATCCAAACTATCACAATATTAACCAAAAACGATTTCGAATCATTTTCCGACAAGTTTTCCGGTGGAATCAATGATATGGCGATCGAAAATATTTCAACCAAATGTAAAGAATTAGGTTTTTAAGCCAGATTTTCAATTCTCGCATCATCAATTCTAAAACTCGTCGAAAAAAGGTTCCGAATTGTTTTTTGGTTAATTTCGTGATAGTTCAGATCGTTAGTGATGATTTTCAAACTTGAGATTATTTTTGGTTGAAAGTTGATACTTGAGATTATTTTGAGTCATTTTTCCTATATATAATTACATGTACACATACTTCATTTGTTTTTAACTTTTACCTAAAATTGTAAAAGATATAACCTAATTTCTTTGCATTTATTTATATGTAAACATGTTAATTAACTAGATTAGTTAGCTTGCGAACAAACTAAATAAGTGGTTCACGAACCAAGCTTGAGCTCGACAAACATGTAAATGAACCAAGTCTAAATTAAACAAAAAATTGAGCTCGATGCGAGTTCGAGTTCAAGTTTGCTTATTTTTAAACAAACCAAGCCTAAACAATATAAAGTTCGGCTTGGTTCGGTACGATTATAACCCTAGGACTAGGAGGGGTGACTAACAACTCCCGTAGTCCTAAATCCGCCCCATTGAATCATTGTTGGATCCGCCACCGATGAGCACTAATAAGAACCATGCAACTAGACCTGTCAAAAGCTGACCCGACCCGTAAACCCGACCCGAAATTTCTGGGTTTCAACCCGAAAATTTGAACCCGAAACCCAGTTTGAACCCGAACCCGGTAAACCCGAAAACTTTTGGGTTAGGGTCGGGTCAAACCCGTTGGGTCAAGAATTCTATATGGCGGAAAACTTATTTTAAAATACACTCTAATATAATGAAATGACAGATTGATGGATAATTGTGCACCCAAAGGTTTTAATTATATTACAATATATAAAATTTATTTTAGAAATTTATGATATATTTTATTAATAAAATATTTAGAAATAATATTTTTTTATTATATTTTATTATTTAAATGATATTTTATTTAAATTTTGGTCAGAAATTGATACTATTGACCCGTTGGGTTGATCCGACCCGACCCGAAAACCCGAAACGACCCGACCCGAACCCGCCCGGCCCGACCCGATTTACAGGTCTAAATAGAACTAATGCAATTCATTTTAAATTATTTTATCTTATTTTTTGAATGGGAGAACTTATAAAGTTAGAGCTTTCAAAACTCAACCCGAACAAAATAACTGATCTGAACCAACTGAGGATTTTACAGTTGAAAGCCGACCCAAAAATCAACGAGCAGAGGAAAAAATCAAACCCAATTGCATTGAAGCCCGAACCCGATCCGCATCCGTTGAATTGACTCGATTAATTATATATGTTGATCAAATAACATTTATGTTAAATATTAGAATTTACTTTTATTATAACATTGTTAAAATAATAATTTATTATCGAATATTAATATTTAATTATAGTATTATAAAAATAATCATAAAAATTCAATATTCCTGACCCGTTAGATCGACTCGAATTGCCCGATAATTTATCATGACCCGACCATCTTTATCCGCTATCTGATTGACCCAAAAACATACTCAACCCGAACTTGACCAAAATGACCCGTTTGACAAATCTATATAAAAGTGATTAACTTTTAGATTTCAACTCAGTGACACAAATTGTATTAATTAAGAATCAATACTTCTGTTTTTTTCGATGAATTTACTTGAGAATGTGTAATAAATGAGCAAAATTTTTAATTTTATTTGTTTTATAGATTCTATTTATACGTGTGGATATAATTAGCAAAGTTAAGAGTGAGTCGAGGAGGCATGACCTCACACTTAATATTTTAGAGGGAACTTTGTATTTTTTAGCTTCATGGACTAAAATTCCTAAGATTCGCCTCAAATTGTATTCGGGCCATTGTGGGTTTTAAGGCGGGTCTGACCCAATGAGTTTGAAATATGATAGTTTTTTATTATTATCAAAATAATATTTTAATTAAATATTGATATTTAATAAGAAAATACAATGTTTTATATACCTTAATAACAAAATATAGTATAAAATCGAAAATATATATTAGAAATATAACAAATTGGAGCAATCCAACTGGTTTCAGATTGAGATTTCAACCCAATCGGATTCTAAATTTTAAATTTCGAATTTAACCCAAAAAATTGAAACCATATACTAGATAATGTATGAAATTATTTTATATAATCGATCATCAAAAGCATAAAGTTGCATCATAATTTGGATTAAGGAGGGGTTCGCATGGGATATATGAATATATCATAGGAGTATATGATAGCATGGTACCGTACGTAAACAAATGAATTAAGAAATGGGTTGATTGATGATCGGCGTGCTTTGTAGAGTACTCGTAGTAGTGTAGAGCGTAAGCAAAGCCATGTAATTCAAATGGGTATTGCGAAATAGCGCAGGGTAAAATCTTGAAATAGCGCATTTATAAAAAGCGGGTTATTTACGAAATTACCCTTCTCATTTTGGGGTGTTGAGAAATCGCCGTCCCCCGCAAGCGACAGACTACGCTCTCTGCACTCTTCCTCTTCGCACTCGACCCTCTTCCTCTTCCGCCACCGCCAGCCGACCGTCCCCCTCCACCAGCCGACCGCCACCGCCTGCGCTCTCTCGAGTCTCTCGACTGCGCTATCGACCCGCGGTCTCGAGTCTCTCGCCGTCCCTGCGCTCTCGGCATTCCCGCGGTGTCGGCGCAGCCCCCGCCGCCGTCCCGCAACTCCTCTCGTCTCGGCGAGCTGCCCTCCGAACTCCTCTCCTCAAGGTACAAACCCTAGTTTTCTTCTGACAGGCTTTCTATGTTACTCCTGTCGACCTTATTGATGACTGAGTAAAAGTTTTAACATATGTGTTGATGGATTGAGATGGATGGACCAGTTAAGAGTTTCTTCTAATTTGATATGGGAATTGCCTTCTTTAACTAAATCAATCAAAATTAAGAGCCCAATCTCCCAATCGTCGTGGGAGGTGAAAGGGACAAGGCTCATCTGTAAGCATTGGCGCTACAAATTTCTTTCCCATAGATCAGGAGAGCTAGATGTGTAACATTAATGGTATAAATGACTTTCATTTTGCAGGCAAATTGCTCCCACCATTTTGCTGGATGTCCCTGAAGATTTTTTGATTATGCAGGATGAGATATTTCGCCCATTGCTCCCCATTGTCACAGTAAGAACTACTAATTGTGAAACTTAATAGTATGAAGTTCAGTTTTCATTACTAGCAATTCTGCCCAGCTTGCGCCTTATTGCAATTATAAGAAGGATGAGCAAATGCTTTGCTTTGGGTTATCATGATTTATTAATGCATTTTTGGAATGTTCCCAGGTTGAGAGGCTGGAGCAAAGCTTTGACGTGGTGAATTGAAGACCAAAGCCACTTGCTGCATATTTGTTTACCAACAGCAAAAAGCTCATGAATAAATTTGTGAGCAAGATCTACGCAGGGAGCATGTGCATCAATGACATTGCTCTACATGTAAGTATTTACGCAACCGGGTTTTCGTCTTCATACAAATCCATGATGATGAGGACTCAGCTCTGATTTTGGAATTCTTTTCTTTCTTTCTTTCTTTCCTTCTTGATGGACACAGATATCACTGCCCGGAATGCCATTCGGTGGGGTTGGCGAGAGCGGAATCGTTGCATACCATGGCAAGTTCTCATTCGAAGAATTCAGCCACAAGAAGTCCATTCTCTACAAGAGCTTCATGGGCGATGCATCCGCAAGGTACCCTTCATACACGACATGGAAGCTCTATTTGGTGAAATATCTGCTTACTGGTAGCATTTTGGGCGTCATCAAAGCTCTACTCGGATTCTTCGATCAGGCTCCTCAGAAACCAAAGACTACATAGCCCCTGAATTTTGGTTAATCCGTTTGAGAATTGTTAAGAGTTATAAAGCTTCTTGTATGGAGCAATCTTGCTACAAAATCTTGTTTCAGCCCTTATGTGACATTTTACGGTTTGTTTGTTGAATGTGGATGGTACTTGGCCCTTATGTAACATTTTATAGTTTGTTTAATGTGGATGTTGTTCTATGTTGTTGTATGGCTTCTATGTGCTTTATGTTTCTTATGTTGTTCCATTTATAATTAGTGTTGTTATTATGTTGAATAATGTGGTTGAAAATGTCTTGAAGAAAAACACACAAGTACTATCAATTTTCATAACACCAAACACATGACTCGATTAAAATGTGTTAGTTGTGGGTTAAGTAACGCTATACTCGATTAAAATGTGTTAGTGGTGGGTTAAGTAATGCTATATACATGCGAATTTCCACTTTTCATGTACTTATAAATCGTCCATTATAAATACATGGAAAAACGCGATATGTCCATACAAATATCATGGACAATGTTTAAGGGTCCATATGTTTTTCATGGACGAAAATTTAATGACCATTACAAAATGTTGAACAAAGTTCGTCAACGAAAACTGATGAAACACCCGGCCATTGAAAATGTATGGACAGTATTAACTTGTCCGCAAGTTTTCTGTGGTCATGTATGAACCGTCCATCCCTTTTTAATGGACAAAGGGGTGCGCTATAACGAGATTTGGGGGTGTGCTAAATCGAAGAGCCGAATTCAAATACAGGCAAGATTGATGAGACGGGGCCCACCACTGCACGTGGGAATCACGTCATTTACAGGGGACACGTGTCCCACCCAAGGATTTCCAAATCTTCTTGTCCTTTCCTCTCAGTCCTCTCTTTCGGGCCTATCAGGCTACGGTTTGGTCGGTAACAAGTGACAAAGCTATTGTGAATGTGGTGAAGCTTATACTTGGTTGTTGTTGGTGATTTTAGTGTTATCACCTACTGTTACCTAGGGGTAACAGTGCCATTTGGTGTGGTCGGGATTCATACGACACTATGAAGGACTCACTTCGCTATATCACGGGTTTGGGGGTGCGGAGTGCACACTTGTGTAAGCTTAGTTGAGATCTAGAGGGAGATATTAAGGAATTATGATGTTACCTATAGGGTAACAGTATGTTACTTATAGGGTAACAGTGGAACGGTGTCTCTAAGACAAAAGTTAGACATGATGTTCAAGTTGATCAATAAGTGTTGTTACCTGGTATGGAACAACGACTTTGATGTCTAAGATGATTGACAAGTGTTGTTACCTGGGAGGTAACAATGACTTTATTGTCTTAGAAGGAACAAAGATGTGTCTGACGGATTGTTCTATCTAATGGAACAGTGACTGTTTCCTATGTGAGTCAGATGGTGTAACCGTCATATAACTGACGTGAAACCACTTTGTAACTTCCTTAATATGTTGTTAATTGATGGTGACGTGGATAATATTGTGTCTTCCACGTGTGGCTGTTGGTAACCACCGATAGCCACAAGTAACTGCCAGTAACGGCTAGTAACTGCCATTAACCGTTCCCTGTAACTGCTCCCTTGCATCTATATAAAGGCTGTAGGGACGATAGTGTTGGGGTGAGAACGTTTGGTTCTGGTTGGTTCTTTTGGTCATTGGGAGAACGATTTCTCCATGATTGAACTTCAATGAAGAGTCTAAGTCCATTTTACATGAACTCTAAGGTTCGATCCATTACAAGAGCCTTGTATGGATTGGAGGGTTTGTCTTATCTCACTTCAAATTTCGTGGATTCCCTAAGGCTCGAAAGGGGCGAAATATTGATTTCGGAAAGTGACTACACGATTCAAACCTATATCGGTCCAGGTACATATGGATATATCTACTGAAGAAAGTTCGTCTTCAACAACTTCCACGAAGAGGCGTTCTACAACAACAGAGCACTGTTCCCTGGTTCGACAGAGTTGCTGTTACAGGGGGAACAACGCCAGGCACCAGCAGATTGAAGATCTTCGGTGGGAACAGCTGTTGTAGAGAGCCCAACACCTACAAACGAAATCAAGATTCCAACAGTTGTTTGGTGTTGATCTTTCGTGCTAAATTTAAGCGTTGAAACCTTATCTTTCAGTTAAGTTATAAGGAGTTTAGCTAAGATTTGTTAATGTGTTGAAATCGAATATTATTGTAAAATATAGAAACTATAAGTTTGATTTAATCATTACACATAACACTTTAACGTTGTGATGAGATGCTACAATGAAGACGGCTGAAATAAGATATGTGATTTTTTGGCCAATTATGTTGTTTCTTTAACTCCTAAATACTTAGATTTCTCTATTATCTCAAATGATCTTCTTCAGATTGTGATTTCTGATGATATAGCCCTTAATGAACAAGACTAATTTAACTCTTCTTAATAATATCGCAGGGTAAATCGCGTTTTTGTGCCCATTCGATTAAGCTTAATGTTAGATTCTTGAATGGATCATTTTCTATCTTTTAGTTAGTTTGAAAAAAACCCTATCTTTTGCACAAGATAGAATTCTCCCATTAGATAGGTTTTTGTTTTCTATTTAAACCAACATTGTAAACCTCAATATTCAACATATAATAAAATTACAAAATTGTTGGTTTAGTCGAGATTGATCCTAACTCCAACTTGTGCATTCAGCCTTTTCCATTAGAGAAAGATTACAATATATAGGAAAACCCTAGCCAAGCTGTACAAATAAGAAAATACAATAAAACAATATACATAATATCCTAATAGAGCCTGAGCTCGCCCACACAATTCTCACGTGAATTGTCACTCGTTCATCACGTTGATCGAGTCTTTATTGGGTCCTAAAATGGATTCAACCTCAACATCAATTTCCATCACGCTAAAGATTGCATATCACTCGCTTCCGCCAATTCCGAAAAAATCCAAGTCGATCTAAGCGATCTTGTCACACTTTCGTCACGATGAGGACGAGAGCGCATCAACATGGGCCCGGAGTAGTGTGATTGGCGCGTCGTAATAGCTAGATGGATCGACAGGGTGTTGAAGTGACGATGGCTTATGGAACCCGTCATCATCATATGAGTGACGATGATGACTCTACGGTGGAGAGATGTAGCATCGAGGAGATGACTCGTCATAGTAGACTACCTGCTTTTGGAGAAGTCAGGGTGACGGGATCCATTCCAAGTCATGGTGTCGAGGCTCGTCAAAAGTGCGATGAAGATATGTTGACGATGAGGCTTAGAAGCTCGGCTTTGAGGTGGTGAAATCCAAATTGTGCTCAAATAAAAATCATCGATATCGCCGTCTTCATCTTGTTCAAAAAATAATACTCAATAAAGTATGGTTTTTTAACTCTCTCCTTTTTACAATAACTAGCTTAACCCGTCGTAACATGTACGACTATGTCTTAAATATTAAACTTATTTTGAATGCATTATATTATTAAATTTATATGCATTTAATTATATTGACTAATAAAATGCACCATGATAGTACGATTACATTTTAATTCAAATTATCTTGTTTTTGTCATATAAATTTTGATCGTAGTATCTATTATATTATATCTATATACTAAAGCGGAAGTGAATTCTGCCACCATATTGCGCCACATCACCCATTTATTAAAAAAAATTATCTTATTAAATCTTAATTTTATCATAATCTTAGGCATACATAATTAAGATAAAAGTTCTATCTTATAATTTGAGTTGTTTAATTAACAATTCTATCCATATGTATAAACCTTAATCGTATCATTACACCAAAAATCTATCATAAACTTTTTATTTTGAAAACACATTTTTATTTAGTCATAAATCATAATGTATAGATCATAATCTTAATATTTTACCCGTTTAATTAAATAGTAAAGATAATATATTAAGCCCCGCGAAAAACTACGACATGAGCATAATGTTTAGACCATTATGAAAAAAGGATATGATGAAAATGACTTAATTTACTATTTTCAATTTTTCCCCTTAATTATATATTTCTTTTTACATTCTCAGTTTGGTTATTCTTTTTTTTTACTAAGTGGTCTCAAATTATATTTTCGTAATTTTATTATAATACTTTTTAGAAATCACTTTATCATATAACCTACCATCATAGTTTTTTATTATATGATTGATAGATTGTACTAATATTAAGATATTAGTACGGCTTTAATATTGATGGATTTTAGGGTACATTAGTATGTACCACCATTAATTTTTTGGTAGTTAATTGTTTTTGATAGGTATTATGGTTCGTTTTAAGGATATTATTAAATTCATCTTTTGTAATGTAGACGCAGAAAACCTTTGAGATTTTATAGTATTTCCTGAATGGTGTATGTGAAGAAAATCAAATAAAAAATTATTTTGATTAAAATAAAATTAAAGATATAAAATATGGCTTTAAAGATAAAATTAAAGATTAGACAATCAAGGGAAATAAAAGATATATAGTTACTAATATCCATTTAAATTGAATAAGAAAATATTAAATTCAAAAAATAAAGTGGGGCCAAAATCAACATGGTGGCTCGAAAACAACCGGCTTATATAATATATATTGATTGATTAACATGTTTAACCCCTAATAAGTTAGATAGATCACGTATATGATTATATATGTTTAGAAATATACCAATCTTCTTATTCTTTTTACCTTCTTTTTATACCAATTCTTTTTTGAAATATGATAGATTGGTATATTTTTTGTCACGTATAATATATATTATGAGTTGATTATACTCCCTATAAAATATACCCCCAATAAGGTTGTTAATTTGAGCACGTATATGATATTATATGATTGGTATACGGGGTTAATAAGTTAAACAAAAAAGAATGTCTTAGCAAATAGGTGAAAAAGATAAATATTAGGTGAAAAAGATAGAAATTAGAAAAAGGAAAAGATAGATGATAGACAATTAATAAGAATAAGAAGACTTTAAAATTATTTTTCTGATTTTATTTTCTTAAATGTGGTGGGGTCAGAATTAATGTGGAGGCTCGAAATTCTCCGGCTTTAATATATAGTATAGATTCCAAGCTTCTTTAATTTTTTTCCGCTTTTTTTTTGCCAACGAGATCTTCTATAATCAAGATGTTTATAAGGATAGAAATATCAAGCTAATTATATGCGAGATCTTTTATAAAATAAAAATAAATCAAAAAAATCAAGGAATGAATCAAATACTCAAGATATGGGGATCCCAAATAGGATATGATCCCCGACTTTTGCTAGGGTTTTGTGGATGACGGAGGCAGGCAACAATTCTCGGCACATGGGCGTTGTGTCGGTGGTGCAACACGTTGGAGTACAACTTAGTATTTCGTGGGTTAAACAAAGTCCGATTCAAACGAATTTTATATGTCCGGATTCGTATTAAAATTCTCTATATGAAAATAAAATCAGATTTCCAAAGTTCTCTATATACAAATCTCAAATTTGACAGCTTCGACAGTGATGTTGGTGTTGATGCAATCGAAGAAGAAAAGTGCACTCGAGCCACCATAGCTCTGATTCCAATTGATGCGTTCCAACTCCGATTAGTCCATGAATTTTCCCAATCTAGGATGGAAGGGTTGATATCTTCTCCAATGGATGTTGTTCGGGATAAGCATGCGGCAACGTAATGGCTCGTGAGCCTCTTCTACTCTTGTGGACGAGGGAAAGACAAGGCTATGCTTAAAGCGATGAGCTACCCAAGAAAGGAGGGCCTCGGAAAAAGGGTTAAGAAAGTGGTTGATGCCCCAAAGGAAGGAGGAACTCACTTGACCTTGAGCTTTGGTTGTATTAATTTTGACGTGAATAGAAATGAAGTACATCGAACACATAAATAGAATAGGAAAGGAAATCTATGTCTAACCAAATGGCTTTATGGGCCTTATGTTATCTTATTGGACTGATATTTTAAACATGAGAAGACACACACCCAATATAGTAATAAATGTAAACAACAACATAATATAAATTAGAACATGCCAAATAATGAAATATACTAAACAGACTAAATATTTATCCAATGTTAACACCGATATCTCTGAAGGCTCAAGCTAGCCGTGATCGACCTTGGCTTCGGACCGAGGCGCATCATGGGACCGCTTCATATCCTGGATCCATGGTCTTCTCATGATCAAATTGTAACACGAAGGGAAATCCACAACTAAAAGTCTCACTTGAGATTCACCCCTTTAGTGGACATTGTTAACAAGATCTCCCCAACAGTTTTTTGACTTCACCATTATGCCCTACAAGTGGTACTAGTTGCTTGTCAACATATTAGGTTAACTAAGGCTTATTTTTTTTAGTGCATCAAGCATTATGAGATTGGTGGAGTTTCCAGTATCTCTCAACAATCTTTTCATGAGCACGTTTCCAATCAAGAGTGAGATCACAAGCTCATCATGGTGCGGTCTGACCATGTTTCATACGCCAAAGTCGTCAAAGGTCATGATTGTGCCTTCTGGCGCTTTCCATTGGTGGTTGAAGGTTTTGAATCATTTGAATGCTCTTTCCATATATAGCATTAAGCTTAGCAGTAAATTAAGTAAGATCATAAAGGCTAGATCCTCCATAGGTAACATTTTCCACCAACTCAAGGATAGGGGACGGTAGTTTTTCTACAGATGGGATCTCTAGAAGCCCTTCGTCAGGGAACTAGTGCTTCATTAAGGGCTACTTCTTTGATCAACCCTCTTGAGATTGATCTCTTTCCTAAGATCCATGCATTAATTGGTTTCATGATTGTGGAAATCGCACCACTTAGTCATGTCTCGATCTAGGTTTAGCCGCTCACTTTCCCTTGGCCACTTGATTCTCTTCCCCAGCTCAACCAAGTTCTTGACTAGCTTTACAAGCAATAGTCCAAGATTGAACTTGTCCATAGTTGAAGGGTGCGACTTTTCTTTGCTTTTTGTTGGCTTGCTTTTAGAGACATGCACGGTCGCTAGCTCAGGTTGCGGCCGTATGTATGGATGATTATGATGGCCTCGTTAAGGGGGCTTTCTTCTCGATTTGATCCTAAATTGTCAACTGCTTTCTCAACTTACGGTCTTATTCCAAACAAGTTTGGGCGAGTGCCTTCGTTTGGACATCTTCGAAACTATGACATAGATGCTTGGTTAACTCTTAGTAGAGCCCACCTGAACAAGCACTTCTTGATCATTTGCTTCAGTAACAGTGGGAACATCATAATGGGGGATTATTATCACATTCTTGCGATTCATGTGGTTTAAGTAGTCTCAATTTGGCTCCCCCAACTTTTGGACAACTTGGTATAACTCGTTGGATTGTTTTAGAATAGTTGGCTTTTGGTGAATAGGTTTGGAAAGAATCCATCTAGGGAGTGAAGGACGATATGCATTCCCTAGACAAGTGGATGAGCCATTTCCAGTCTGATCTGTTTAGAGTTATGCCGAATCTCTTGCACATCAGGGCTTCATGGGAGTGGTAGGGGATTGGGCTCGACATCATCTTATACTTATGGATGGTGACGTGCTCCTTTGGAGGGAGAGTGAAATTCTTAGGAATTTTTGTTGGGGAGATGGAAGAGCTGAAAGGGGACTCATCATAGCCATTTGGGCTTCCCTTTTAATAGAGTGAGCTACCCTTTGATTCATAGAAACTTGTTGGGAGATTATTGTTCTTGGACCTTTCATCGGTCGATCTCGTCGAGGCCTTAGGGGTGGTGATGGTCAGAATCAATTTCTTCCACGAAGGTCCACAAATTTGTCGCGTGCAATATTGGCGGGTCTCTGGAGGATTGTAAGACTATAGGTGGCCAACTATCCCCACTTGTCGCCCATGTATTTGACGAGAAGGGGGAGGCACCCCCAATTGGTACTCATGTGGGCATCAAGGCCTGGGGAATCCTCAAGCCGCCCTCTCCACCCTTTAGGGATGGAACCTCACACAAGTGAGTAACTAGACACATGCCTTCAATTGGTTGTTCTCGGTTGTGATCTAGTCGATGCTCACTTGCTCACTTGCTAAGTGTCATGCTGCTTGTCCAAGTCTTTCTAGAGGGCTGAGAATCTTTGACCGAACTCCACCATGTCTTCTTGGTGGGTCTTTGTTGGAGGCTCGTCATGGTGAGGGGATGGATTCACGCTCCTATATATGACAAGGGATTGATTAATTGGCAGAATCGGCCATGAATTTTGATGACAAAGATCGGTTGCGAGCTTGTGTGACCTTTTCGATTGTGCCCCATGGTAGGCGCCAGTTGTTTTGGATGAAAAATACTCAAATTAAAAACTTGAGTGTCCTGATGAGAGACGACAATAGAGACCTCATAAGTAAACATATTGTAATGGAAACCAAAGATTGAATGACAAAATATATAGAACTTTTTTTCTTTATCAAAACTTACATGCTTATCTTGTATTCTTCTATGAGTGAATTCCTTATGACCTAAGTTACAAGATTTAAGTAATCATTTGATTTAACCATTGGCAACGCTCAACTGTAATAGATGGAAATCCGGGAAAAAATTGCACCGAAAAAGAACCTTGTAATATTTTGGGTCAATAGAAAACAATAATTTTGTAAGTTAGTACTCCCTCCGTTTCACAATAAGTGTCGTTTTAGCTCTTAACACAGTTTTTAAGAAAAGCAATCATTCACTTTAAAACTTACAACTTTTTCTTAATCTTACCACTCATTACATTTTTTTGGCCAATGAATGAACAACTTTTGTCAACAAATACACATATCAATAAAAATTATCATCATTCACCCCTAATAAATCACTTTGAAAACCTAAAACGACACATATTATGAAACAAATTTTAAGTGCTAAAACGACACTTATTATGAAACGGAGGGAGTATTATTTATAATTAGTTCAATATTGATATTTTGTATATATAGATTTCGAACTATGGCTTAGGGGTGAGCACCGGTCCAAAACCAGACCGGACCGGACCGGGGACCGGATTGTCCAAAATCCATGGACCGGGGGTCCCGGTCCGGTTTTGGACCGGATTTTTATTTTTTTAAAAAAAATATTTGTTATATAAAAAGTTGTAATATAATTACAAAATCATATATGATTAATGAAAAATATTATTTTATTAAGTATATAATATAAATGTGAAACTTAAATATTAAAAAATAAACTATAAAAACATTAAAATTAATGTAATTTTTATTTAATATTATAAATATCCGATACGGACCGGATTTGTAAAAACCCTGGACCGAGGACTGGACCGAAAGTACCTCGGTCCGGTCCGGTCCGGTCTAAAAATCCGGTCCGGACCGGATTTTGCTCAACCCTACTATGGGTTATCATCTCCAAATCTCCCTTTCTCACCCACGAATGTACACGTACTTGTATTTCCTAGCAAAGTCGTCATGTCTAACATATCTAAGAAAAATCTTAAAAGTTAAAGTAACAACACTTTATCAATCGGGCAACCAACAATGAACGTGTAAAGTACATCATCGTAACTATATACTAAAGCGAAGGTTAAAAATAATATTTAGCACGACATGTGTCAACTTCTCATTGGATTACATCACCCATCTTTATTAAAATAATTTAATTTATTTAATTGGTTGAAATTTCATTATAGACCTTACATTAAATTTTACACATAATACATCTATCCAAATCATAAAATAATTTATCCAAAATTATGCACATAATAAAAATCAACTATTTATAATTTTCAATATATTTATATAGTTATATTTTTAACCTAAAATTTATCTAATATGTTATGTATCTTATCCTTTCCTTATACAATAATTGTAAAACTTTGGTATTTATGTATGTCAATAAATAAAGCTAAAAATTATGGGAGGACAAAGACAAATCATCATTTGATAGCAAGCATAATGATATTATAATCCTTATACAAAATCATAATAAACGAATGATAAATTTCGTGTGCACAAAAATCATCTTTATAATGTTTATAAGAGAAACCCATATATTCCATATATTCTTTAATTTTTATGGGAACCCACATAAAAAGCTTAAATATTATAATGACTAACTTTTTTTAATGTTTATAATGTTTATAATGTTTAATGTTTATACGAGGAACCCACATTAATGAACTTTTTTTGTTTAAATTTCGTGTATAATGAAAATCATCTTTCCTTAATCCTTATACAAAAATTATAATCCTACAAATCTTTATTTGATAAAAAAATATATTATAACAAAAATACCATATTATTAAAATAAATCTCATGAGAAACAAATTAAATAAACTAATATAAGATTTTATATCAAACTATATTCTTTCGAAGAACTTTATATAACATTTAAACTAAGATTTTAGTTAAATCAAATTCGTGTCTTAAATGCTAGTTATATTATACACGCAAATTAATATTTGTCGGCGGCTCTTAACAAAATCAACACCCCTGGCTACAAAGTGACTATCGGAAAATAACGTCACACGCGTACTTGGACCATGTGATGTGACTTGTGATCGGTTGTGTACGACAACCTACGAGGGACCTCCTGCACGTGATCTTGAGTTCTCAGCCCATGGGCCACGGACACACATTTAAAGCGACATCGTTTCACATGGGTTACCATTAAAGGCCAAGTCCCCACGTACATTAATATGACTGGTGGAATAGCAAGGATTAATCTGTCTAAAAGTGGGCTAAAATATAAAAATAATTGAATAAAAAAATTAGCAAGGCTATTAGAGCAGCTAGGGATGTCAATCGATTGGGTCGAATCGGGTCATTTCGGGATTAATTGAATCCGATTTGGGTAAAATTCGGAAATCTTGACATTCCGATCTTTGGAGCGGGAAAAGTGATGGTAGCTCTGCCCCTATTGCTTGGAAGAGAGTTTGTAGTCCAAAAGTTGAGGGAGGAATTGGACTGAAAGATGTTGCTGCTTGGAACAAAGCTAATTCAACTGGCCTCCTTTATGATGCCATCCATCATTCTGACAATGTGTGGCACCATTGGGTCACCAAGACGCATATCAGAGGCCAATCCATGTGAGAAGTTAGAAGCAAGAGTACTTCCAGCGCAACTTGGAAGATGGTCTTGAAGCTGAGAGACAAGATGCTAGCCTCCATACATGGTTCAGATGCTCCGATCATCCTTTACTCTTGGCATGGCCGTCTGAACAGCAAAGATCTCTATGATCAAATTAGAGACAAGGGCAATGCAGTGGGCTGGGAGAACCTCATCTGGTGCAGGCTCAACACACCTAGAGTCTCCTTTTTGGCTTGGAAGACTATGTGTGGTGGTTCTCGCACCAAAGCTATGCTCAAATTCTGGGGCCTCACTACTGATGACGCTTGTGTGCTTTGTAATTCTGGGCACCAGGAAACTGTGGCACACCTTTTGCTTGAATGCCAATTCTCCAGACAAGTGCTCAACAAGGTGCTGCAATGGACTCACTTGAAGAGAAGAATCAACAACTTAGAAGAATGGATCACTTCTGCAGCTTCTTGGAACGGGAAGAACTCTCTTCTCTTTAACCTTTGGAATCATAGTCATTGTGTTGTCTTATACCACATTTGGAAAGCGCGTAACTCCATCATTTTCAGCGAGAATACAATCAATGTGGAGGATTGCTCTAGTATTTGTGTTAGGCACATTAGAAACCATCTCAAGGTTAGGTGGAGGAAGTGGTCTAGAGCTCGACCGAAAAAAAAAGGAAGTGGTCTAGAGAGGATCATAGAATTATGGAGAAATTAGGAATTGAACAAATTGTAAATAGCTAGTCAATCTAGCATTTTTGTAAACTCAGTTTTTGTCTAATACAATTTACCCTTTTATTCGAAGAAAAAAAGAATTACCCTTTTTATTCAAAAAAAAAAGTGTGTGGAAACCAGAGTTAATTTTATATGTTATTTCGAGATTATTTTAGGAAGATTTATAAGGATCGTGTGTATATCGTTTCTTTAATAAAACCCGAAATGATTCTTCACATAATCTCGTTAGTGTTTTGCTTAAATACTTCAGTCGTTAGGTAAGAATGCTAATTTTCTAACATCCTTATACACGATATATAGTACTACTAGAAGAATACATTTTATCCATGTATAAAATATAGAAGGAAATTATGTAGATTTAATTTAATGAAAATATCTATATATAAATAAAATCTATCCTAATTCAATCTTGTTTGAACGTTGATCTACCTTTCTTGACCACAAAAACAACTGACTTAATCCTAGATGCCTTCTTGTAGCAAATTTCCTTATTAAGCAACTCTACACCTTTGCGTTGTTTCCATGGTACAGGTGTCCATCCTACGGTAACAAAGAGTGTAGTCGTGCTCCATTCTTGTGTTCTTTTATTCTTTAGAGCATGAATATTGGGGGGTTCACCCCCAATATCAACAAGAGTTTCACGGAGAAAAAAAAAAGGTAAATAAAAAAAAAGGATGAAACCCTCATTTGGGTTTCATATGTTGAAACGCAGATCATGGAGTTCATGTACAAGCTATTGCCTTAATTTGTAATTTTTTTTTAAAGTTTAATTTAATTAAATGAAATATAAATGATATCACAATTCATAATTTTTTTTTTATCTATCCATAGACACTAAATTTATATATCTTTGGATTGTTTTAAAATTAAGTTAATATTTGGACTATATTAGAGCAAAAACACATTTAACCGCTTTTTAAATTAATTCATTCTCTTAACTTTACAAAATTACACAAAATTAGTATTTTTTAATATAAAAAATGCATGTATAAATAAGTAAATAATAATTAAATCATTAAATTAAGAATGTAATTAATAATAATTGTATATATATAAAAATAAGTAGTTGTTGGGAATTGAGAAAAGTAAAAAGTGGGTTTCAAGGAGTTCATGGAGTTCATTGATATTTAGGTGAATGGGTGAAATAAAATTGGGGAGGAGCAGAATGAGGTGGATGAGAGAGAAATGGTAGAAAGTAAGGGTTCAAGAGGTTCATGTGGTTCATTGATATTCATGGCCTTAGGACTTTGTTTTGCTTCCTTCTTCATGAACATCCTTCCGTCACCCCAGAATGAAGAGGGTGATCTCGTAGTTCTTGGTCTGTGAAGATGCGTTGATAATGCGTCCAAGACTACTCCACAAGTCAACTTTGATAAGTCTTAGTTCTTATTAGGCCCTAGAGATAATTTTGAAGAAAAGAATATATTTCCCAGTTATTCATAATTAATCATTAAAATATTTAATTTATTATAATTAAAGAAAATGAGATCAATAAAAAAATAATAAATAATTTTTTCTCTTATGGCAAGTGTGCACTAAAATATTAACACGTTTGGAAAATAAGGTCAATAGATATTTTGGTCCATATATATTAGTTTTTGCCTTGATGGGCAAGAATCTAAATTAACCTAATTGTAGGCCCATAGTCATGTTTGTATATACGTGAGGGTTCGGCAATTAAGAAGAGTAACCTAAGAAGAATACACAGTGCCGTTACCTTAGATATATGATCTCCTAGTTCGAAAAGACAACAACTCACACCGATAGCTTAATTGGTTGGATTCTTCCTTCGAGGTAATCGTCTAAACTACTCACGTGTTATTCGTTATCATACGGATTAGGGTTTGCGATGAAAGTTGATGTTTTTCCCCTGCGTCTACTAGTTGATTTTGTACATACAGTAGTGAACTACTAATAATAAGCATTGATGTTGAAACTTGAAAGCATAAGATCGATGTAGAGGCGACTAGTAACAAAGGGAGTCCGCCCTTTCAAGTCTTTCCCAATTTTTGCAATCCAGTAATGGCGTCGTCGTTGTTTACTAAAGTTGTATGCCGGCATAGTTCAGGGTTAGGGCTGACCCGTTCTCGCCACGCCGCGCAATTTCTATGATACATGAAATTTTAGTACCCTAATTAGTTGCCTAACTAGTTAGTATGTCTTACAATGTCTTGTTAGTTTGTATAGGACGCAAGCATTGATGGGGTCTAGTTCAAGCTCCTCCAATGTCGCAACCGACTGGCCACCGCCACCGAACTTCACCCACGAACAACTCCAAGACATAGGCCACAAGATAGCTCTCCTTTCCAAAGCAGCGGTTTCCATGGGCATGGAACGACGAGGAGTCCATAATACCCAATCTAAGATTATGCTTCAGATCAAGCATATCGAGTCGACTTATAAGGAGAGACAACTTACAGCCGCCGCTGCTGCCACCACCCTGGTAACAATCAATAGATATGCTCCATTAACTGTTTGGCTGTTTGCACATGCTCATGAACGGGAATGACCTTGTTGTTTATAATTTAGTTTTGATCCTAAGGCGCTTTCTTCGTATTTATGCACTTGTTGTTGACTTAAATATATGTTATTACTTCAGGACTCTACAACGTCTAGAAGCATGAATGAAGTTGGGACTTGCGAGGAGAAGGAGGGGCCTAGGTACCTATTTCTTTTGCATGGGAGAGAGATTTGTGCCTTGGACCTCAAGCAAAGCAAAGACGCCAAGCCCATAATGAATGTCAAAGACATACCAACCCTCCCTAAAGCGGCTACCCTCAAGCTCATGGAGGATGGACTTCCGGTGTTGGCGGGTCTGTTCAAGCTAGGGTCACATGCATACATGATCGGCGGGCAAGAGGTTCCAACCCAATTGAACGTGGAATCCATATGCAATATCAACGAACTCCAAGATCCTTACACCGACCTCTTTTGGCATCGTTATCCTGGTCGGCTCAATGGCACATCACGTGCCTGGTACCGCTTGTCTGTTCCCGACGACGACAAGCGTGCTCTCGCTGCTTGCGAATGCAACATGATCGGGAATATGAAGAGGCCCAAAGTCTGGCCTATAGTCGAAGAGATTGAAGGGGAAATACATGTGTTCGACTCTTCTCCTGCGATGGGGACTCATAGTCCTGATTGGGTGTTTTCTCACGAGGTCCTCAAGCGCGGTGGTGAGGATGATGGCGGAGAATGGTGCTGGGCCGAAATCCCTACAAAAGGGGGCCCCGTGAACGGCTTCATCGACTCTCACTTGGTACTCGGCCGCCGCATCTATGCGAGAAGTGAACTCGGCCGAAAGAGTCTCTTGTTCGACTCAAGGGAGAGGACATGGGAGCTAGCCGATGTGGACTACACGTTGGATAAATACAACTTGAGGACGGCTTGGGACATTATGTCATATCTAAATGTTGGAAGGTGTGTTTTAGATGTAGAGGTTGGGGAAAACCACTTGTATGTTGTCATTGCATTTTGGGACAATGCTGAAGCGAATCCAGAATCGGATGATTACCGCTATGACCCTGATCTTGATGTCACTACGACCGCCATGGCCTGTCTTGTGAACTCGACGGGGGAGGTCGTTTGCACGCAGTTCTTGCCTCATTTCTTCGACTCGACGACGTTGGCGCAAGATCCCATACTTCCCTTCGGCATGCAAGCAGGCAGGATAATCAAGGTCGATGCGGAGGGCAAGACAATGTGTGCCCTTGTCAGAGCGGATGGTGACTACCCGGGCCGCGACCATTATTTGAATGACCATAATTATCTATTCATGGTTACTTTCAGTGTGAAGATGCTTCCGGGCGCGGCCTTTAGGTATGGAACGGGGAAAGGGCCTAAGATTGGGGAGTTCGTGCAAGTTGATATCAAGGACAGCTTCATCTACAATGTTGATGCACGACCCGAAGACCGTATCGATGGTCACGGCATGCAAGCTTGCTTCCTTTGATATTAAGTTCACTAACTACTTAAAAACCTTTCGTACAAGAAACATTTTTTTTCCTTGAAAGGAAGAACGTACCAAAAGCTCAAGTATCTTGGATTTGTAGTGAGTCAAGCTCACATGAAATAGAAGCAGATATGAAGAAACACCTCTTTTAATTAAATGCAGAATAATGTGTTTTCCCGGTAATCCAAACAGGGTCCTTGTGGGAGGTAGGTTCGGTGCGGGTCTGGTCGTTGAGGTTAGGGTTGAGTTCAGGTTTAGGTCAATTGGATCATGGGTCAAATTGGGTTGGGTCATGCCTGGTTATTGGGTGTGTTCCGATAATTGATTAGCATCTCCATCAATCTACATATATAGAGATAAAGATTAGAGATGTCAACACCTGTCTTGACCCGAACCAACCGAAATTTTTTTGGTTGAAACCCAGCCCAAATAGTAGCGAGTAAAGAAAAAAACTGAATCCAATTAACCCGAACCTGTTTGGGTTGAAACCCAAAACCGACCCGACCATCCCGATTTTTTGTATATATGTAGAATTAATATATTTTCTTTTAAATATTATAATATTTTTTATTATAAAACCTATTATAAATAAAATATTATTATAAAATTCAAGTAAAAACAATATTTTAATATTAAATATTATTATTTAATCATAATATTATTTTAATAATCATTAAAAATTCAAATTCTTGACCTGTTAGGTCGACCCGAACCCGCACAATAACCTGTCTGGACCCGACCTGACTTGATCTGTAACCCGATTGACCCGAACCCGCACTCAACCCGAACCTGAAAAGACCGAACCCGAATCCACCCAACCCGACCTGTTTGACACCTTTAATAAAGATGTAAGAAAAAGCGGAATAAATACACAACATTTTTTATATATAATATGATTTTCATACTATGAAATTGTATTGATTCAAAAACAAGGAAAATTAACAAAGACATATTATTTCCCCAAATTATTTAAGAAATACCTTACAAATTATGTGCAATATATTAAGGCATTGTTATCTTATATTAGTGTACTTGATAGCATACAAATGACATAAGATGACTAATTTCATTAATATCTTAAAATTTTCAACCAAAAAAATTAATACCTTAAAAATATAAATAAAAAATCTATACTATAAATTAAAGTTGAGGGATTTCAAGCCTCAATGTTAATTCTGGCCCCACTCCATTCAAGAAAATAAAGTTTTTAAAAATAATTTCAAAGTCTTGTTATTCTTATTATATGTCTATCATCTATTTTATTCCTTTTCTAATTTCTATCATTTTCACCTAGTTTCTATCTTTTTCAACTATTTTCTAAGACATTATTTTTTATCAATCAAAATTAGAATTAATTTGTGAAACTTATATGGTTATTTGTCACTTCGAATTTTTGTTTTTATTGTATTTTATAATCATATACATTCGCCATATTTCTATGTCAATCTTTTTTTGTCCCATAAATTTATAATTAAAGCTATAGATATCTAAAAATATATTTCAAAAATATCTTAAAAATATACAAACTAAGTTTTTATTATAATATTCATTTATAATTTATATTGATCTATAACTCTATTATTATTAAATTAATTATAATTTTATAAGATCTATTAAAATATTCATTTTATTTCAAAAAATATTATTATTGATACAAGTCTATTTTTCTAAAATATTTATTTAAATAAGTCATAATTAACTTAATTTTTGATTTCTATCATCATATTAAAAAGGTTAACCTCCCCCAAGAATTAATGAAGCAAATAGGCTCCCTCCCTATAAAACACCCAATTTCATCCCACTTTCTCTCTCCTCCTCATTTTTTCTCTCCTCCCTCTCTCCTCTCCTCACTCTCTCCTCCTCCGTCTCCTCTTCATTTTCTTTCCTCTCCCTCTCCCAATCTCACCGCCCTCTCCGACCACATATGCGTCCGCCACCGCTGTCACCGCCCTCTCCAACCACCACCCCACCGCCCGCCGCCACCGCAGTCAATTTCAGGTTCATCGCCCTCTCTTTTTCTTCCTCTCCTCCCTCTCTCCCGGATTTGGGCTCTTACGAGCCGGATCTAGCCGGATCTGGGCTCGTACGGGCCGGATCTAGCCGGATCTGGGTCGTACGGGCCGCATCTAGCCGGATCTGGGTCGTACGGGCCGCATCTAGCCGGATCTGGGCTCATACGGGCCAGATCTAGCCGGATCTGGGCTCGTACGAGCCGGAGCTAGCCGGATCTAGGCACGTACGAGCCGGATCTAGGCTCGTACGGGCCGGATCTAGCCGGATCTGGGTCGTACGGGCCGGATCTAGCCGGATCTGGGTCGTACGGGCCGGATCTAGCCGGATCTGGGCTCATACGGGCCGGATCTAGCCGGATCTGGGCTCGTACGAGCCGGAGCTAGCCGGATCTAGGCACGTACGAGCCGGATCTGGGCTCGTACGAACCGGATCTAGCCGGATCTGGGATCGTACGAGCCGGATCTAGCCGGATCCAACCGGTTGGATTTTTGGGCTTTTTTATGTTTTAGGTTTTTGGATTTTTTGGATGACAAGTTTGTTTTTCGGATTTAAGTGATGACAAGTTTTTTTGTGGGTTTAGAAGTTTTGAGTCTGTGGGTTTTTTGGATGACAAGTTGATTTTAGGGTTTTTGGGACGATTTTATGATTTGGGGTGATGACAAGTGATTTTTTATGAGTTTTGAGCAATTTAAGTTTGTTCTACGGATCTGACTGATGACAAGTGCGTTTTAAGGTTCTGGGTGATGACAAGTTGTTTTATATGGGTCTGGGTGATGACAAGTTCGTTTTTATGGGTTTTGGCGATGACAAGTCCGTTTTTAATGTGTTTTGGTGATGACAAGTTGTTTTACGGTTCTGGGGGTGATGATAGGTTTGTTTTAAGGTTTTTTTGGATGATTTTATGGGTTTGGGTATGTTTTTGGATTTTTTGGATGACAAGTTTTTTTGTGGGTTTAACTGATGACAAGTTTTTTTTTTGGATGACAAGTTTTTTAGGAGTTTTGAGTCTGTGGGTTTTTTGGATGACAAGTTGATTTTAGGGTTTTTGGGACGATTTTATGATTTGAGGTGATGACAAGTGATTTTTTATGAGTTTTGAGCAATTTAAGTTTGTTCTACGGATCTGACTGATGACAAGTGTGTTTTAAGGTTCTGGGTGATGACAAGTTGTTTTTTATGGTTCTGGATGATGACAAGTTCGTTTTTATGGGTTTTGGTGATGACAAGTCCGTTTTTAATGTGTTTTGGTGATGATAAGTTGTTTTACGGATCTGGGGGTGATGACAGGTTCGTTTTAAGGTTTTTGGATGATTTTATGGGTTTGGGTATGGTTTTGGGTGATGACAAGCTTGTTTTACTAGTGGGGGTGATGACATGTGTTATTTTGCATTATTAAATATGTATACATATTACTTATAAATATGGCCTATTAGCTCAAATGGTAGAGCAATGTGCTTGATGCACAAGAATGTGGGTTCAAATCCCACGTAGGTCAATTTCTGAACTGGTCATCACTGATGACAAGTTTTTTACGTGAATGATGGGTTATACCTCAATTTGTCATCAGATGACAAGTTGAGGTCGTGAATGGTGAGTTTTATCTAAACCGGTCATCACTGATGACAATTAAGTGTTGTGTACGTGGACTGATAACAAGTACTCGTCATCTGATGACACATCACTTGTCATCACTAATGCCACGCCCGTCAACGCCGGTCAACGCTGGTCAATGTCGGTCAACGCTTGATGGTGATAAGAGATGTTGACGTCATCAATGGCATATGATGACATCATCTTGTAAAATTAAAAAAAAGGTAGGGGCAAAATTGGAAAAAAGCATATGGGACCTAATTTTTTTTCCTTGTAGCCTATTTACCCCATTTTTGCTTGCCCATAGCCCATATACCCATTTTCGTCTAAAATATTTCACTTGAGATTTCATATCGTATCACATGTGATTTTTTTAATTAATCAAATATATTTTGAAATAATGTGATAGTATTTTATCTATACTTTTTATTTAAGTCATGTTATTAAAATTTTAAATTTATTTGTATTCTTAACACCAAATCACGATTTTGGATTAACAAAATATTGTAACGATTTCAGATAAAAAAGACGATATCAATATCTAACTTAATTTTAGTAAGATTATTACGCATTCCTGTATTAATTAGATAATACACCAAAAAATTATCATCAATTGTTTCCTGTATAAAGTACAAGCAATAATCTAATATAAATAAAAAAACATGAAGGTATGTCATCTGATAGTAATTACCTTTTCTTGAAGAAAAAAGTAATTTTATTCACAAAAGGACCATACAAAAAATATGCTATAGTAAGGACTATGCTATTTTTTTTTTTTTTTTTGGTGTACAATAAGGACTATGCTATAGTTACAGATAGTTCAACACCCAACTTTCCAAAGACACATCTAGCCTCTCTATTCTTACCTCTCCACCTAGCAAGAGGAAAATTCCTTACCTTGTTGATACTCATGTTGGTACTAGCATCCACCTCCAAATGCTCACCCTTAAAAATGAGTCTATTCCAACTCATGCAAGTGTTTATATTGGCAGAGATTCCACAACCCACACCTTAAAGTTTTTCTTCCTTTCATCTGAGCAGCAGCTTAATTCAACCAATCCGACGAGCTAGCTAGAGGCTACATGTAGTTAACATAAGTTTGAAAAAAAATGTGTACTCCTTTGCTACTCAAAATAGATATTTTATATAATTATATTTGAAAGTCCAAAAGTTATATGTATAACACACGTAGTTAACTTTCTAATGACTTAAAAGTATGATATTGGTTTTTTATAAACCAAAATAGAGTTTCAAATATTCTCATTATTAAATAGAAAATTAAGCCAATAGTATAGAGATTAAAATTTGAAATGGTTAAAAATACAAAATGGAATGTAATTACGATTTACTAGTAGGTAAACCAAGAAATCTTAACTTTAGTATGTCGTTGAAACAAGTAAAATTTAAGAGATAAAAACTATTATTGTATTTTATACAATGCACTTGATCACGTGAAAGGTTGTTGAGATGTTGAACGGTAACGTTGCCTTAAAATGATGAAAATTAAAAACATATATGAAAACCCAACATATATCATCAGTTTTCAACTCTATACAACAGTTTTCAAATCGATAAAAACAACTATATATAATAGTTAAACTATACCAAATATCTTTCGAAATTTCATTCATTCTTCAAAAATGTAGGTATATGCATGCATTCAAATATCGCATCAAAATCGAATCAGTGAAAATTAAAAGTTTACGAAAAAAGCATCTTTAGGGTACGTGTACATACATGTATGTACTACTTGACCACTTCTTTCAATTAATGTGCAAAAATACCACTACACTATTTGAAAAATTGTAATTATGTATGCAAAGGTAAATAAGTACTAATTAATCTTGCGATATATTTCCTAAATAATCTTGTGTTAGCTGTGTATGTACATTGAATATTTGCGCGGTAAAAAAAGTCATGTCAATTGAATGAGACAAAATTATCTTTTAATTTTTTTTTCTTTTAAACATTTGCTAAAAGTGCATGTATGTACATTGAATTTTCTCATCAAGTAAAGTTGAAAGTTATCGCAAATCGATAAAAAAGAGATTCGAATAGGCGAAAATTAAAAGGTCATACCCCACTAATCCCTATTTCAATAATGTCAAATCAAGCTTCATTTTCTTAATTTATTAAAAAACTCTAGTGGTGTACAACACTTCAACTCTTATGGTTATAATTATAGCAAAACTTATTTTCTATTTGGTAAGCACATGTATTATATGTTGCTTATTTCCTAGACTTCGAAAAAAACATATCAATTTAGTATACTATTGAAGTTAAAATATTCGGAAAAAAGAAGATAAATACAAATATTATTAAACATCGTTGAATTTAGACAATAGACACTTTCACTTGAAAGGTTGCTGAGAGGATGCGTTTGATTGATGAAAAACTATCTTCATCGGTGAAAGTGGAGAGATGGAAAACCATTATCGTCAGCTTTCTCTATACAAATATTTTCATGTGTAACAACTGATTTTTCAGAAATATTTGCATTGTAAAAAAAGTTGTGTGAGTTGAATGAAACAAAATTATCTTTAAAATTTTTTTTGAACATTTGCTAAAGTTGCATGCATGTACATTGATTTGATCTTTACATCAAGTAAAGTGAAAAGTTATCGCAAATCGGTAAAAAAAGATTCGAATAAACGAATATTAAAAAGTCATATTCTTACTTTTGCATTGAAATAAATAAAGAAGTATATAGACTACCAAGGCAGTCCCACTAATCCCTATTTAGTGCACACAGTTTCAACAACGTCAAATCATGCTTCATATTCTTAATTTACTAAAAACTCTAGTTATGTACTCCCTCCGTCCCATTAGGTTTGTCCGTATTTCCGTTTTGGGCGTCCCATTAGCTTTGTCCATCTTTCAAATATTTCCATTGTTATCTATATGTTTTTACACTTTTACTCTTATTCAATCTCATATATTACCTTTTTACCCAAGTTTTTTTATCAACTTTATCACTTTTTTCTATACAATTACCAAATTACTCTCACCCAATCTTATATATTACCCCCAATTATCTACCTTTCTCATCAACTTTATCACTTTTTCATTTTTAACCCTATTTTTTTTTTTTTGATAAGGAAAGGAATTAGGCTAGGCATTTTACAATAAGAGAGACACTATCCTAGAGCATCCTTACGGATGAGAAGCAGGAGCTGCCCATGGGAAATGGAGATGATTAGGGCGGATATTCATGGACTGCTCAGGAATTTTCAGAGTTGGTCTATTTCGCATGTTCTCAGAGAGACGAATACTGCTGCTGACTACATCGCCAACTCGTTCCGTTGTGTATTTTTAACCCTATAAATTACTACTTTTCAACTTTTTATTAAGTATCGTGCCAACCGTACTATGTGGACAAACCTAATGGGACGGAGGGAGTACAACACTTCAACTTGTATGGTTATACTTATAGCAAAACTTATTTTCTAATGGGTAATCACATGTATTATATGTTGCTTATTTCCTAGACTTGTATAAAAACATATTAACTTACTATGCTATTGAAGTAAAAAAATTCAAAAAAAAAGATAAATATAAATATTATTAAACATCGTTGAATTCAGACAATAGACACTATCACGTGAAAAGTTGCTGAGAGGATGCGTTTGATTATGAAAAGTTTTCTTCAATGGTGAACGTGGAGAGATGAAAAACCATTACCGCCAGCTTTCTTAGTACATTTGTTTTCACGCCATAAATGATTTTTCGAAAACGTTCGTGCTATAAATAAAAAGTTGTGTTAGTTGATTGAACTGAGTTATCTTTGAAAAGTTCTTTCTAATAAGCGTTTGCTAAAGGTGCATGTATGGACATTGAATCTTCACATCAAGTAAAGTTGAAAGCTGTCGAAATTGTTAAAAAGGGATTCGAATAAGCGAAAAATTAAAAAGTCACAGATTTGTGTCTTTAGCAAGATCAAATAATATAATTGTCACTTTTAATAGTTAATGTGTACATATTACAAACTTTATATATTTTCTTAAATTATTTATGTGAGTTTATACAGAATTTGCAAGTTATGAGATTTATTCAAATACACACATACAAATATTTTAACGAAAATCCATGAACCTAAGTGTAACAATCTGCCCAAATGCACATTACAAACTTTCCCACTAACTGAACATTATTAACTTCCAAAAACGGTTGCATAATTGAGGCATAACAAAAAATACATTCCTAAATATGGTAAAAAAAAATTACCATTATTTATTTTCAACAAACTCACACAGACCTGCATCGTATTTGATATGTCTCAAACCATTTCTATGGGCTGAGGATCTGGACCCACACAATCACAGACCACCACGTGTTAGTCAATAACTGGAGCCACAAATGTGTAACCGCCGATCTCCACCATCTATCATCCCACCCTCTTAGCATGCAATGCGTTTCCTTCTATAAATACCCTATCACACACCTTCCACCTAATTCATCCATTACATTCAATTCCCTTCCTAAGACCATCCATGGCCAGGAGAAGAGTTGGTGATCGGGTCATGGGTCCGTGGAGCCCACAAGAGGACGTGTTGCTAATGGGGCTAGTGGAGGAAAACGGGCCCAAAAACTGGTCCTCGATCAGCAACTCAATCCCGGGCCGAAGCGGGAAGTCTTGTAGGCTCCGGTGGTGCAACCAGCTCTCGCCCAGGGTGGCCCGGAGGCCGTTCCTGCCGCATGAGGACAAAGTCATCATGGAGGCCCACGCCCAAGTCGGCAACAAGTGGGCCCACATAGCCAAGCTCCTTATTGGCCGGACCGACAACGCCGTCAAGAACCATTGGAACTCGAACATTCGGCGAAGGTTTGCAGTTGAGATTGCCAAGCCCGGACCGGCTCAGACCGACCCGGAGGTGACTATGACTAGCCCGGGGCCTGCTGATGGTGCCTTGGACGGGTATGGGCCCATGCTTATGCCAGAAGGGACGTATCCAGTTCAGGTCAATGAACTAGATACGACTCTTTCTCTTTCGCTTCCTGGGTCAGGCTCGGGATGCTTTCGTGGAGCGGTTCCTTGTGACATGGATCTGGTGGGTAGTGGGGAAGTGCAAATGCAAGAGGTTGATCTTGCTCTTCCGCCACCGCTCCCAGCGTCCTGGGTCTGGTCCCGGACCGAACTCATGGAGGAGTACATCGATCGGATTGGTGTTGGGAAGACGTCATGTCGTGGCGCGCCTCAGAAGCTTGTCAACGATGCCTTTTCTAGGGGGATAAATGGGGCGGATCAAGATCCAACTACATCATGAAGAAGAAGAAGAAGAAGATTGCATGTCATCGGATGAGCTAGTGTGTGTGCATGCATGTGTCCTTTTTTTTTGGTTTCGGTCAATTAGTAATCCGGTCTTGTGGTTTTATTTTATATTGTTGTTGTTGTTGTTTGATTTTGCTAGTGTGATTTGAATTTCTAAGTCCTTTTATAACGGTGCCATAACTGGATGATAAGTTCGACAATAATGAAAGTAATTGGATATAACTTTTTATAATATCAATCATATTTTAATTATGGATTTATGGCCCAATGCCCTATTGCATGTTAAATGTACGAACAATTTCAATCATGTGTAATGTAAACTGGGCACAAAAAAGAGTGTACTATAAACTTAAATTCGTTTATTCAATAATGTTGCAAAATAAAATGTGTAATAGAAAAGACTAGAAAATTTAAGCAAACTCTAGTTGCATTAACCTACTCCCGAATAGAAACATACTATTATTTACCCCAAAATATTTACTTAAACTGTATATTTTGGTCAAAACTATTGTCCAATAACCTTATTTAGTACTATAATAATTCTTAAATTGTGGTTGATTTTTCTATAATGTACATGGGAAAACCGTTAGCTAATCAAAACCTCTAGTGAAATACAGAATATCATTCAAAGTACTATACTTAAGTTTACAATTGTGGCAACCTTCTTTTCTAATTGGTAAGTCACATGAATTACATGTCGCACATTTTCTTTATTTGAATAATGTATTAATTACCTAGTAGTATAGTATGCTACAGAAGTAATTATGTTATACAGTAATAGATAAAAAGATATTTAATATAACTAAATTCAAATAATATGTTCTCTCACTTGAAACATTGACTGTTGAGATATTGTGTTTGATCAATGAAAAATTGTATTCAAACGATGTAAGTAAAGAGATGAAACGACACAACATAGTCATCTTTTTCCCTACTTATTGTTGTTCTCACATTGTAGTCGTTTTTCTAATCTTGTTTTCTTGAGAGCGCCCGCTTACATTGGGAAAACAATTGTGACATTTAAATTAAAGTGATAATGTTTTGAAATTTATTTCATCTAAAAGTTTGCTAAAATGTGTGTATATACATTGAACATTTTACATCAAGTACTATAATTAAAAAGTTGTAGCAAATCAATATAAAAGTGATTCAAATGAGTGAAAAGTAAATTTTTTTAAAATCACCTAAACATTTTGCTTCTCTTTCTACCTTTCGAGTACTTAAATCATTGTCCGCTTCACGTGTACCATTCACAGTGTCCTTTTTCCAAACTGATTCTACACCGTCAAAGTAGCCACCAAACACTGTCGATCGACCCTCTTCGCCAACTCTTACCTCATGGGCTGAATTTTGTTTTCTCGATTTATTTACTAAAGACTCTAGTGATAGAGGCCTACTAAAATCAAGGTTATAATTATAAGTATAATAAGTTATTTTGTAATTGGAAAATTACATGGATTATTTATAACTTTTTTATGTCGTTGAAACAATACATTGCAAGAGATTAAAAAATATTATTGCATTTAGAAAATGCACTTGGTGATGTTGATGTTTGTTCAGAGGTTGAGCCTGGTGGATGAAAAGTCGTCTTAAAATGATGAAAAAGACAAAAGGTAACCAACATCGTCAGCTTTCTCTATACAACTGTTTTTACATCGCTAAAAACAGCTGTAATAGTTAAACTATACCAAATATCTTTTGAACTTTCATTCAGTCTTCAAAGATGTATATATATGTATTATCGCATTGAATTCAAATCATAGCAAAGTAAAAGTTTACGGAAAAAAAACATCTTTAGGATGTACATACATGTATTACTTGATCACTTCTATCAATATATTAATGTGTAAAAACTCCAATACACTATTTGAAAAGTTGTAATTATGTACGAAAAAGGTAATATACTAATTAATGTTGTCATATATTAATTTATATTTCTGTACAATATATCCTCTCACTTGAAAGATTGATTGTTGAGAAATTAAGTTTGATTGATGAAAAATTGTATTCAAATGATGGAAGCAAAAAACAACATGGTCGATCAACTCTTTCTCTGTTTATAGTCGTTCCCACACTACAATTGTGTTTGTAATCCGATTGTTTCCTTGAAAGCGATCGCTTATATTGTGAAAACAATTGTGGCATCTAAATTAAAGCGATTATGTTTTGAAATTTATTTATTCTAAAAGTTTGCTAAAATGTGTGCATATATATTGAACATTTTGCATCAAGTACTTTAGTTAAATGGTTGTAGCAAATCAATAAAAAGGCGATTCAGATGAGTGAAAAGTAAAAAATTTAAAACTTACCAAATTAAAACCGATTGTTTGCTTTCTACCTTCTGAGTACTTGCATCAGTGTACGCTTCACATGTACCATTCATATTGCCCTTTTCCCAAATAGATTCTAAACCATCACCGAACACCTGTCGAGCCTCTTCGCCAACTCTTACCCCAAGGCGAAACCGATTCTAAACCATCACGGTAGCCACCGATTGTTTCTTTTTTATGTACCTTCTGAGTAGTTGCGTCAGAGTCCGCTTCACGTGTGCCATTCACATTTTCCTTTTCCCAAACCAATTCTAAACCGTCACAGTAGCCACCAAACACCTGTCGATCCTGTTTGCCAGTTTTTTCTGTACAGCTGTTTTCAGCGGTGTGAAAACATTTGTAATAATAAAACTATACCAAATTTCTTTTGACATTTCTTTCATTCTTCAAAGATGTAGGTATATGCATTCAAATATCGCATCAAATTCGAATTATCGAAAATTAAAAGTTTACGAAAAAAACATCTTTATTGTGTACGTACATGTATGTACTATTTGACGACTTCTATGAATTAATGTGTAAAAAACACCACTACATTATTTGGAAAGTTGTAATTATGTATGGAAAAGGTAAATAATATACTAATTAATCTTGTGATAAATTTTGCTTAATAGACCAATTGCCAACGTTACGATTCCGTTCAAATTAAAATGACTATACATAGAGACACAAAATGCACTCACACTCACATAAAATGACCAATTGCCAACTTTAAGTATACGGCCCACATCTTGTACGCATGTCTCAAGCCATTTTTGTGGGCAAGTGGATCCGGGCCCACACTCTCACACACGACCACGTGTCAATGAACAAATGGTCCCACCGATGTGTAACTGCCGCTATTGCACCCGCTTTCACCACCAATCACCGGTCACGCTCACCCTCAAGGCAAGCCACTCCCCCCGGCCTATAAGTACCAAGCCCTCGTACGACGTCTTAATTAGTTCATTCACAACACAAACACAAGAAAGCCATCAATGGCTCCACGAGGGAACGGGGATCAGGTCAAGGGCCCATGGAGCCACCAAGAGGACGAGTTGCTGAGGAGGCTCGTGGAAAAAAGCGGGCCGAGAAGATGGTCCACGATCAGCAACTCGATCCCGGGCCGGACCGGGAAGTCTTGCAGGCTAAGGTGGTGCAACCAGATCTCGCCCGACGTGGCCCGAAGGCCGTTCACACCGGAGGAGGACGACGTCATCATCCGGGCCCACGCCCAGGTCGGCAACAAGTGGGCCTACATAGCCAAGCTGTTGATGGGTCGAACCGACAACGCCATCAAGAACCACTGGAACTCGACGATCCGGCGGAGGTTCGCGAAGGCCGCCGCCGAAAATGCCCAGGCCGAACCGGCCCGGATCGATCCCGAGGCGTGCCAGTCGGCGGAGCCAAATGCGGACGGGTATAGGCCCGTGTTCGAGCCCGAAGAGGTGGCGTATCCAGTTCGGTTCGATGAGCCCATGGGGCTGGATACGGCTCTCTCTCTTTCGCTCCCCGGTTCCGGTTACGGGTCATTTGGGGACTTGAACTTGCCAGCGTCCTCACCGGAGATATCGATGGAGTATGGCAACACCCAGGGGATGGGGATGGCGGCGCTTAACGCGGTGGTGAACGCGGTGGGGGCTCCAGACAAGCAGGTGGTGGACGCGGTGAGGAAGATGGTGAGGAAGGAGGTGAAGGGCTACATGGAGGATCACGTTGCGAGGATCGGGGCCGGAATGGCGTCATGCTGCGGTGGCGTGACTCGGAGGCCCGTTGACGACGCCGTCTTCTACCGCAGGGGAACCAACGGGGTGGGGTAGGACCAAGAGCTCAAGATCCTTCATTTGTGTGCATGTGGGAGCTAGCTGCTAGCGTGCGTGCATGGATCAAGTATGTGATAAGTCTGGTCACTATGGTTGAAGTTAAGTTTGTTTGTAGTCTTTTCGTTAGTAGATTGGCTTTATGATTTTACTTTGCTATGCTAATTTGTGGTTTTTCTAGTGTGACATTAGACCTATGATCGAGTAGCTCAAACACATGTAGTGCAATAAGTGGACTAAGATCGACAGTCATGGATCTAATCAAGCAATTGAGTATATTATTGTGTGAGTATATTTAGCTTCATTGTGCCTCGATGAGTTCCTTAACTATACCTCTGATCAATCAATCGGGTTCGCTCCAATTGATTCAACTCAAGCTGAGTAACATTTGAGCCAACCTGGTTAATTGAAGTCGATTTGTATCGTTATAATTATAGCAAAACTTATTTTCTAATGGGTAATCACGTGTATGCGCGCTATTGAAGTAAAAATATTGAGAAAGATAAAACAAAAATAATATTAAGCAACGCTAAATTTAGACAACCCGCACTTTCACGTGAAAGGTTGTTGAGAGGATGTGCTTGATTGATGAAAAGCTGTCTTCAATGGTGAAAGTGGAGAGATAAAAAAGCAATACTGCCAGGTTTCTCTGTATAGCTGTTTTCACACCACAAATGATATTTCAAAAATATTCGCGCTGTAAAAAGAGTTGTGTCAGTTAGATGAAACCGAATTATCTTTTAGAACTTCTTTCTTCTATATTATCTAAAGGTGCGTGTATGCGAGTACCTTGAATCCTCTCATCAAGTATAGTGGAAAGTTATCGCAAATCGATAAAAAGATATTCAAATAAACGAAAATTAAAAACTCACAAAAAAGTGCCTTTAGCGAGGTCAAGTAACGTAGATATTGTTTTTAATAGTTAATGTGTACAATGTAGGGTTATTCATCGGTTCAAAACCGAACCGAACCGCAAAAAACAGAACCGAACCAAAAACCGAACATCGGAAATATACGAACCGAAAACCAAACCGATTTACCGCGGTTCGGTTCGGTTCGGTTTGGGTTTTATTCGGTTTGGTTCGGTTTTGAACCGAATAAACCAATTGATTAAAATGTGATTTTTTTTTGAGAAGGTAAACCAAAATCCAAATAATACCCGAACCAAACAAAACCGAATGTACAAACAAAACCAAATAAAACCAATTAAAAACCTATTTTGATATTTTCTATATTGAATAATGAATATTTTAATTTTAATTTTTTTATATAAAATTAGTTCGGTTTTAACCGAACCGAACCGAAAACCAAACCGATCCAAACCGAAAACCAAACTAAGATAAAACATAAACCGAACCGAACAAGCTCATTTCGGTTTGGTTCGGTTTGGTTTTCGTTTTCTTCGGTTTAACCGAACCAATGAACAAGCCTAGTACAATGTCCTCTCGCTTGAAAGATTGATTCTTGAGAGATCGTGTTTAATTGATGAAAGATTGTATTCAAACGATGGAAGAAAAAACAACATGGTTGATCAACTTTTTTTCTCGATTTTATAGTCGTTCTCACACTATAGTTGTTTTTTGTAATCCGGTTGTTTTCTTGGAAGCGACCGCTTATATTGTGAAAACAATTGTAACATTTAAATTAAGGCGATTATGCTTTGAAATTTATTTGTTCTAAAAGCGGCTAAAATTTGCATCAATTACGATAGTTAAATGGTTGTAGAAAATCAATAAAAAGATGATTCAAATGAGTGAAAAGCAAAAAATTTAAAATGACCAAATTCAATTGTTTGCTTTTTACCTTCTGAGTAGTTGCATCAGTGTCCGCTTCACGTGTACCATTCAAAATTTCACATTGTCCTTTTCCTATACAGATTCTAAATCGTCATATTTGCCATCGAACACTTGTCGAACCTCTTTGCCAACTCTTACCCCAAGGCTAAACTTGGTTTTCTCGATTTACTAAAAACTCTAGAGATAGAGAACACTTCAAACTACTAAAATCAGTGTTATGATTATAATTATAATAAATTATTTTGTACTATAATTGATAAATCGCGTGGATTATTCATAGGCAAAGATCTTCCACCCAAGCAATAAATTATTTTGTACTGTCATTGATAAATCGCGTGGATTATTCATAGGCAAAAATCTTCCACCCAGGCAGTTATTTTGTACTACAATTGAGCTTTAAGCCTTATTTCTAGCCCCATAAAAGTATCCTAGCCATGATAAGCTTGACCCCATTAAATCCGGGAGTTAGGACTTAGAATGGATTGTGATGTTGTTGTGGATTAGGGGGTGAGGACGAAGTGATTGTGAAGGTGGAGATATAGGAGTTGTCTTGAGAAAAATATGGACAAAAAGAAGTAGTTTTGGCTCGATAGCACAAGTGTAGTTCTGAGGAAGGCTCAGAGGAAGGTCGAGCCATACCATTAGGGGGTCACAGCAGACCTTAGCAGGAAAGAAAGGTCTCAGTTAAAGGTCGGGCACGACCAACATATGGTCAGCCACGACCATGCAGAGAGGAGGAAGGAAAAAATGTCGTGGAAAATAAAAAAAAGAAGTAAAAAAAAAAAAGAGTTGTGTGAATAAGTGCAAGAGCCAATCTCTTCTATATAAGAAGAAAGACAAGGGAATGGGTGAAGAGAAGTGAGCTTTGAAAGTTTTGAAGTGTTTGGTGTTTGGAGAAAAAAAAAGAGTGGTTGAGTAGTTGGTAAGTCTAGGAGTCTAGGTTCCCGGATTTGTTAGCACCACAAGACCAAATTATTCCACACCATTTGAAATACCAAGCCCCATTACAACTCGGCTGAATGAAACTTATTTGAAGTCTTCATTGAGTCACCTAAGTTCTTTTGATGATTTAAATTGTTTTGTTTTCTTCAGTAGAGAATTTTTAATATAAGTTCCATTGACTATAATGTTGTGCATTTGGGATTGAGATTGAGTGTTCATTGATTTACCCTAAACACTTGAGAGTGCGTGAGACACATTACCCTTGTGAGGTTGGATTGTGATTGCTTAGAATATATACATGTGTGCTATGATATTGAAATTGTGTTGCTCAGCTAACTATCTTGTGCTTACTTTTCCTTAGAGGCATTCTTGGGCTTGTTATTTGGTATTGATGCATGTGAGTTGTTGCTTGAGGACAAGCAAATCTAAGTATGGGGTGTTTTGATGGCATGCTTTTTAGATAGATTTCATAGGTCATTTTCTAGGTTGTTTTGCATATTTTCTTATGTGTTTGTGCGTTTTGCATGAGATTTCAACTCTCTTTCGAGGGTTGGAGTCGTTTGTGGTTGTTTTTGTGTTTTGTAGGTGTTTGGAGCTTTTAGGAGAAGTTTTCAAGCTATTTGGAACATTCTAGGAGGTGGTGTTTTGTAGCGGTTTTCAAGTGTCAAGTTATGAGGATTTTTTCAAGGATTTTAAGAGGCGCCTTAGAAGGAGTTACAAGAAGCCTAAAGGAATCAACGAACATCAAGGAAGAAACACCGGAAAAAGATCAATCTTTAGAGCAAGTTCGAGGCAAAGGCATGAAGAAATACAAGAAGAGTCTGTGGGTCGGGCACGACTTACACTAGGTCGGCCTCGACCATCCCTGAGCCTTGGATGTGGGGAGGTCGGCCATGAGCTCCATAGGTCGGCCACGACCTTCCCGAGAGCCTAGCGCGGACGAAACTTGCCGCCCAAGTAATTGTCCTTTTGGGTGTTTTAATTATGGATAGATGTTGTTTCCTTTTTAGAACTCTTGTACCTCTATATAAGGAGGCTTAGGGGTCTTTTTCTGATGATATGCTTTGTTCTCCAAGCTCTTGGACAATTTAGGAGAGACTTGGAAGGTTTGTTAAGAAGATTTTGTGGATTTGCAAGATTTGTAAGGTTGGATTTCTTTTCTAATTCAAGTTGTTTGCTTTTTATCATGTCTTCTTCTTCTCTTATGTTGAATGTTTGCATGATGATGAGTGAGTAGTCACCTTTTCTAGGGTTGGGGTGAAACCCAACATAAGAATACATGATAAAACTTTAATCCTTGATTTATACTTGACCTTGTAATCTCTACCCCTTAATCCAACTTGTTATGCTTAATTCCTTAATGACAGTTAAGGCATGTTCTTGTTTGCAATTGAATTGAAAGATAAAATTGTGAATTTGAATAACGATTCGGGTTTGAAGCAAAAGTTAAAACCTTTAGATAACAAGTAGGATTGCATGTTGATATCTTTATGAAAGTTGAGATTTTGATGTGTTTATTTGTGACGAAAGTCATCCATGAGATTATAGGTTAAGTTGATCATTGATTGTTGTTTTCATACATGATTATGTTGTGGTGAATCCTTGGTCTTAGATATTTTTCCCATATTTTTGCAAACTTTTTCTCGTGCCCAGATCAAGGTCGGCCCCTACCTATCTAGGTCGACCACGACCTCTTTATGTCCTTGGTTTCGTAGTGTTCGTGACTTGATTGTCGTGGTTGCGAACGACCTCCCAAAGGTCGGGTGCGACCTATTCCTGAACGTGTTTGTTTGCTTTGTTTTGCTTTGTTTTCGTAGTTTAGATTGCTAGATTACGGATTCTTCTAACTCCCGTGAACGATCCTGACTTCGCTATACTCAGTGGGGTCTTGGCAAATTTATTTGTTCAAGAATAACCCTTCAACAGATCTGATGTGAACAAGGTGAGGTGGCTCGTCCAAACGGGTCTAGACTTGCAAGGAAGCCGAAAAGAATGAGTTCGAGGTAGGCTAAATTCGTTGAATTGATTTAGAGTTTAATAATAAATCTGAGTTGAAATTGGTTTAAGGCTTCCTATTGTTTGAAACCTGTGGATTTAGGGTTTATCGGTTTAGTATTGAAGCTCTTGCTTATAGTTATGGTTGGGTTAGAGATTTATTCGGATGAGTGATGTATTTTTTGAATTGATTTAGTATTGAAGAATGTTGGTACTTGCAACTGCAAAAAAAAAATAATGTTTCCACTTCATCCTATGCTCACAAAAAAATTTGATCGGCTTGGCCAGGATGCATTGTAGCCTACCTTCTTTCCTCACCATGTAACAATTCTTATGTATACTATAATCCTGGCAGATCCAATTGGAATTAGAGTTCCATTTGCAATCCTCCTCATCTAGCATTGCTAGCTTAAAAAATAATATCAGATATCATAGTTAATTGTGATTTGAATAGTCTATATTTAAGAATATCTCATACTCGTTAATTTTAGTGCAATATTGTCTTTCTGTTGTCTCACTTTGCATTCTCTTTACAATTTCTGTGTTTACAACAATGTGAGTATATATCCTACATCCTTTGCTTCCATCATTGAATGTCATTTAGACTTATAGTGATTCATGCTGTTTTCAGTTTGATTGATAAGGCTTTATTCAAGCTTTCAACTTAAGCATGTAAATTATTTATAGAATTATGGATTTGAAAGATGAGATTCTATCGAGGTCAAGGTATTCAACACACTCTTTCGAGCAGGACTTTTGATTAAAAACTTGATAGCCTATTAGCTCAAATGGTACAGCAATGTGCGAGTGCACATGAATGTGAGTTCAAGCCTCACATAGGCTAGTTTGTTCTGATGTATATTTCAGTTACAATTCTTCTACATCATTGATAGTCCAGAAGTTCCAAATGTTTTTACTTGTAGCACAGAGATCATGACTGACATGAAAATAATGTATATCTTGATCTAAACACCTAATTTGACATGCTTGATGTTTGGAGGTAGTGGGGTGTTCAATTTCCATGTGAAAATCACTACTTTGTCTGCAGCTTGCCTTATGACTGTCTTGTGAGATTTTAGATTAGCCATCATAACCATCACACATACACAAAACAATTTGATGGTTACCCTTTTTATCCTATCTTCCTTTCATTACTTTTTAACCTTCTTTTCTCTTTTCAACTTCAAAGCGGGCTAATATCAAACATCTAAAATACTAACCATATTAAAATAGATATAGCCTATGTAGGATTTGAACCCACATCTAATGTGTATTGAACACATTGCTCTACCAATTGAGCTAATAGGCTAGAAAATTTATTTCATTTGTAATGTAGTCTATTAGATCATTGATAGAAGGTAAGCTAAAGAGACAATAAAGCAGCAGGAATAGGCATCAACAAAGTGAAATAAGGAAATGGTAAACTCGATGAACAAGAAAATCATGGGTATGAAGAACATACAATCTCAATAGGATCATTAATAAGAAGAAAACACAATCTAAAAAAGCTGTTTCCAAATTTGATTACTATGAATCTAAGAAACTAATGGAGAATCAAATAAGCATCACATGGAAATGAGGATTCAGAGTTGGCAATGAAAAGGTAAGCAACCTTCATTAGTGCATTTTTTCTTGTTCATATTTGTAACGTCTTCCTAAATCAACTTAATAGTAGTGCTTATATCACCAGTAGAAGGAGAACAAGCTCCAGTAGTATTCATATGCTTAATCAATTCCCCACATCATGCAAAAGATGAACTCTAATATAGAGAACATGAGAAGCTTGTAATTTTGAATTTGGCAGTGTTTCATGATTATCAGGAAGGCATGAACAATTTAGCTATTTAGACCGTTCATGCTCACTGTAAGTAGCAAGTTAGCCTTTCAATTGAGTCCTTTTCTGTCGTATTATCATTCACTTGCTAATTTTGAATACATTTAAGTGGAGTTCCGGTAGTACCTTGCCAGCTACACATGAAGTGGAGTTCCAAGTATTACCTTGCCCCTTTTCATTTTTTAATCAGTTCAAAGAACACATCGCCCCTAAATCAATATCAATAATAACACAGTGATAAACAACAGTCTCAATACTAAATACATAAGCCTTGAATTCATATATTTTTCTAATTGTAAGGAAACTTGAATCCGATTTCAATTACCCTGGTCTACCTGTAACCTAATCTTATCGGCTTCCTTCCAGTTATGGAGTCTTTCGAACAAGCCTCACACGATTCGCAGTAGACCACACCAACACGTAGGGTTCTATAGGCATGTCCACTAACCGTGTGGACTCTCCACTTTCACCGGCAGGATCCTTCTCTGTAGCGTCGAGTTGAACAAAGAAAGGCGAATGTCTTATTTTCAACGACGTTAACGGAGGTTTTCATATATTAACGGGGTGGGTATGAGCCGTTTTTTTTAACCCTAGGGTTACCTTGTAAAAATGTAATAATTTAAGGGTATGAGGCGAATTTGCCTTAAATACAAGGGCACCGGGCGAAATTTCCGTAAAAATATCTTAGACTCACCCCTTTAATTAGAAAAAATTTGCTCATAAATAGCTGGGAAAAAGACATAAAACCACCCTTTATTTATACTTGTATGCACAAAACCACCCTTTATAATTCTTTTTGCACAAAACCACCCGTCATTGGTATTTGCTTGCACTAAACCACCCATTATAAAAAAGTTTGCATAAAACCACTTGTAATCACAAATGTTTACAAATAACCACCCATACCTTGTATTTCTAATTAATTTTAATTAAATTAAATATAGAACAAAAATAAAAATGTCCTTATTTTTTATAATATTTTTCGTTATTTGTGGTGTACTCTTATTTTCAAACAAAAAAAATTGTTATGGACCACTTATATCAATAATTTTAAGTTCAAAAGAAAAATACTAAAGTAACATATATTAATATGATTACATTTATATTAGATTATTCAGTAAAAAAAAAACTCCTAATTGAACAACTAATGTGTCAATTGAATTTATGAAAATGGAAGAGGTTAATATTTGTGAATCAGACAATAGATTTTAATTTCTTGTATTATTACTTTTTGTTGGGTATGAAATCAACTACAAAAAAGATTAAAATCAATTACCATCATCAATAAATTTAGGTATTTTTAGTGATAATAGATCTTGTCATTATCTTTATTGATTTCTAGGAAGTGCTCAAATAAATTTGGCAAAAACAAAAATGAATAATTTAATAAAGTATGTTTTTTGGTGGTTAATTGCAAATAATCATAGATAAGGGGTGGTTTTGAGCAACTAATTAATAATAGTGGGTGGTTTTGTGCAAGAATATTTATAAGGGGTGGTTTTATGTAACTAATTTGTAATAAAGGGTGATTTTTTGCAAAAGTTTTTATAAAGGATGGTTTTGTGAAAATAAGTAAAAATAAAGGGTGGTTTTATGCTTTTTCTCCTAATTATCTCAATCTTATAAGCGATTGCAGTTCCTTAACCACGATTCTGAATTTCACAAAATAATTCATATTATTAGGGTCTTTCGCACTCTACCTTAGAATATACATACTTTAGGTAGAAATGCGATAATATATGACTCATTCACTCTTTTTTTTTGTGAATATTAAGGTCAATCCATGTATAAATAAATTAATAAAAATTATTAATCTTGTCCTTAAAATATAAAAATCTACTCATTGTCAGGTTTTTTTTAGTTTTAAACCATTCATGATGGGATCTAATTTTCAAAAACTTAAAATGGTGGGTACTATGATAATTAACATTTTGGGTAAAAGTCAACAAGAATTTCCATAACCCGTTTTATAGTGTCGATAAGAATTTTGTTCTTAATAACCAAAAGTTTATCAACATTTAAAAATAGGACTATAAATATTCTTTTAACTTTTGGTCTAAACTATTTCAAAAATTATGAATTAATAAACTATCTATACTGTCTATAGTATAAAGCGGAGACAAAGTCTTCACAAAAAATTGCGCCACGTGTCATATCTTTAATAAAATAATCAACCGGTCCCTTGCGTATGTAAAAAAACACTAATCACAATAAAAAGATAAATATATATTATTTGATAAAAATAATCAACTGGACCCTCCTCTATATAGATTAGGTAGTTAGAATCTCATATAATCTTACCCCGTAAAAATTGCCAAAAATTATGAATTTTATCTTACCAAAATACAAGTAGATTGTAAAATAACATATAATCAGTTGACGTGATCATAGGATAATTCTAATTAGTTGGGTTTATAAGCAATTTAATTAAAAAAACACTAATTTCGGAATTGTACGTCATTGGGTTCATTTTAACGTGATCCTATTTAATTTTTTTTCTATAATAAAATAATTAGTTGGCCTCACTTTATACAAATTAGGCAGTTAGAATCTCATATAATCTTATCTCATAAAAACTGCTTAAAGATTACCGAAAGTTATGAATTATCCCAAAAGTTATGAATTATCGCTTACCAATAATTAGTTGTAATCTTCTAATAAAAATTATTATTTGATAAAAATTGATGTTTATTGTAAAGTAATTTTTGAACAAATTCAATTTATTTATATTATGAGTTGATTTACTATCATTGGCAAAAAAAAATCAATAATCAAAATACGAAGATAAATATATATAATCCTATAATTTTAACGTGATCATTGACGTTATATATCTATAATAAATTGGATTTATAATCACATTACCCGTACATGGTACGGGGGTTAAACTAGTTAATTATTAATTATGAAACTAAGAACTCTTTGGACAAATTATAAACGTATTGGCACTTACAAGAATAAATGAAAAAATTAAACCTATAAGGTTACTTTACTATTTTAGATTTTAGCTAATAGGTTATTAACTTTATCTAATATATTTTTATATAAACAAAATTGATTTTTATTTAGTTTTTGCAATAAGAATATTTTAGAAACTAAAGAAATTAAAAATGATTATTTTTCTATGTTATAATTATTTAAGAACAAGATTTATAATCAATAAAAAAAAATGTTTACGCACGGTTTGGGCATTATAGTTACAAAATAAAAATGTGAGACAGCCAATTCATAATTTTATTCTAAGTGTAAACACTTTTAGGGTAGAGTATTGAGTCCACAATGACCCCCAAAATATAGGATATTTATGAAATTCAAAAACGTGGGATAGATAGGGCAACTACATTAGTGATTAGAATATATTGACCCATTCTTTCCTTTAACCATTAAGTTGGCATGTTTCCTCTAAATCCAATCCGATTCTCATTAGCCCGTTCTTACTCTACTTATCAATGGTTCTATTTCAAAGAATATTAATACCAGGTCTAGCTTACACGTTGGTCTATGGGTAGTGTCACGGATTCCACGAATTAAACATAACAATCCTCTTATCATTGAACGTGTTGGAATCCTCCAACCAATATCCAATACTTCTGTTGTGCCTTCAAATCCCATTGAAATATGCATTTTATTACTACCTCTAAGAACTCATATACCAACAAGAAAAACTCAGATTTTTTGTCCCAATTATGCCAACATGACACACACTTGTCTTTCTGAATCATATTGAGTTGTAGTCTTGCCTTGATGTACACTCCTCCATTAAGGGTCAACCATGTAGCAAAGGCTATCCTTAGAGTGTTTAATCTTCCCGCATTCAACAACCTGGCCTGGCTTTTGATGTTATCATAGAAAGCCTTCCAATGAAATATGTCATTTTAAAAAATCAAGATGGTGTGTCTTGCATTCTCTTTAAGAGAACGGACAAGATCATCTCTGGTATGTAGGATTGTTCTCCAGGCCACATTTTTAGTGGACTTACACCAATTGCTCCAAAAGTTTTGTCCCCTAATTAAGAAACACCAGGTTCACCTAAGTATGCCAAATAGAGTCAAAATCCTGCAAAACTTTATGCATCAACTCTACAAAACTAGACCTATTCCAAGACATGATATAATTCATTAATCCTAAGCCTTTGTCTTCCTTAGGCCTTGTAACTCTCTCCAAAGCAATCTATAACCTCCTCCGTTTGGCACATCTAGACCACAAGAAATTTGTGAGAAGCATTATGATTCCTTAGGTAGATCGAAGAAATATCTTTATCTTGTATTGCATAATGCCACCAAGAACAACTCTAACTAGCTTTAGTCTTCTAACATATGACAAACTTTAAGTTTCCCATGCATCAATCTTTGTCTTGACCAACCTGACGAGGGGATTACAATCTTTGGAGATTTTGGACACATTTTATGGTCCAAGAGTTTCTCCATTGCATTCTCCATTTTGGAGATCATCTCCAAAATTTGTAATCCTTTCTCTATATTTAGGGAATTCCCTTAAAATTTTTGGGGAATGCATTAATTGTTTAGTCAAACATGTCATCTTCTTATTGGTTAAGTTACATTTTATAATATTATATATAAAAAACATAATAATAATAAAAACATAATTCATGAAAATGGGAAATTTGTTGGAGTTAGAGTACAATTTTTATGGAGAATATGAGATTTTATTCTCCATTTTGGAGAAACTAATGGAGCATTTGTTGGAGATGCCCTAATCATGTCAAGAGGCATTAGCATTGCTAAGCAGAAAACCAAGATAAGTGGCTGGCCCCACCCTTGTGTCAACCCCTAGGGCTTTGGAAGTCAAGTTTAGTGGATAACTTCATCCTTTGTTGTAAATAGCTTTGACTTGTTAAGATTGATATTTAACCTTAACCTATAGCAAAAAGAATCCATCAGTCCTTTGATTGCTTTAATGGAGACAAGGTTGCCATGACAAAATACAAATAAATCACTAGTTTCTGATGTTGGAGAATCCCACGTTGGAAAACAGAAAATAGAACATATAACCCAAGGAGTTATTCCATTCATGGACGTATGCTTTTGAATTGAAACCTCATTGAGAATTGTATGGTAGACCAAATTATCCAAATGATCTTCAAAATTATTGGCCCACTAAAGTTTATCATGTGATCCCCATGGCACAACTAGGATGAAACTTATAATCCCTTGCAATTCTTCTCTAAGCTACGTTCAAGTATTTCATCACAAGCATATGTAGGTAAGGGGCCATAGTATCTCCTTGCCCTAAACCTCACTCAACTCTAAAGTATCCATGTAACTCTCCCAATCGTTAGTGAAAAATGAGTATTATAGTTTGTTGCATATGTAGGTAAGGGGCCATAGTGACACATTCACTTATGCAATGAATTATAGTTTGTTGCAATCTATATCCATTCAGAATCTTAAGCAAAAATTCTCAATCCATACACATTCTCAATCTCCTTGTCTTCTATAAGTCAATCTTTAGAGCACAGGGCTTATATACTTCCTTCTATAGGTTTAACCATCTCCTAGCACACCACAATATTATGCTTAATATCCCTTCTCTTAATAAATGTTCCTTGACTACAATCTACCAAAATGGATAGGACATTCTAAAGTCTCTTCACAATAATCTTAGAAATGATCTTGTTAAGCTCCAAACATCATTAAATTGGGTAGGACATTCTACAGTCTCTTAGAAATGATCTTCACAATAATCATAAGATTATCATTTTTAGGTACCAATGCAATAATTGTGCTTCTGAGCTCCTCTCTTGTGAATGCAATGATCATACCATTTCTGTCCTCTGTATCAATCAAGTTATCTTCATTCAATACATCAAGATCACAGGACAAGCAGTCAGATTTTGTCCCTATAAAAGATCATCGTAGTGTTGCACAAATTTCATGCAAATCTAATTCTCTTCTACGATACCAATTCAATGCTCATCCATAAGTGCATTGACTGAATTCCTCGCCCTTCTTTACTTTGTTTGTTCGAGTTATAAAAATACGAGCAATATACATTCATTTGCTTCGATCAATCTCACATCTCTAATTTATTGACACTATTAATTACGTACCATGCCATGTCACCTTATTTTAGGGTGCATTGGTATACATTGATAACATAGATATAGATTCTAAAGAAAATCATCATATTTTAGGGTGTCATTAAGTATATAATGCAATAATTATATAGAATTGTAAGAATTCGCGTTCAATATATTTCTAGAATTGTATGTATGGTCGGAATGGTAAAAACCTATTTAGCTTGATAAAATAAAAATCTCACTACAAATAAAATTATAAATAAGATCAGGATTGCGCCCTCCGAACATCTAATCAAGTGATTAAACCTTTAAGAATAGTATGCATGGTTTACCGGTTCGACTCTCATGGGCAGTACCCTCAACAAAAAAAATGTTTCTACTCTCATGGGCTGATAGGGAGTGCCTCAATAGAAAAAAAAAAAAAAGATCAGCGGTTCGATACTCATTGAAAGTGTTCCCTTGCCACTAAAAAAAAGAAAAATAAATTGCTATACCATATTTTTCTTTTTTTTGAAAAGGTAAACCTTAGACAGTTAGGCTCCCTTTCTAAAAAATGTCCAACCTAGATTATCTTTACGGACGATTGTACTAAGTTCATTTAGGAGGAAAACAAGATCTAGACTTCGGGTTTCTGGGGTTGGAGAACTCGCACTTCCGAGCATTGACCGATGAAGTTGTTGTAGGGTTCCAAAAAAAAGGTTTTGAATGTCTTTCCTAACCAGATAGTCTGCAACTTGGTTATATTCACGGAAACAATGGAATATTTTGACCTCTAAAGAAGTTCGGAGAAAATGGAAGACATCTTAGATAATGGTTGTGATTCCTCAGGGAATCTTCTAAATGTGTTTCAAGCTCTTAATCACAGTGAGATTATCACCTTCAATAACAATCTTTTCCAAGTGAAAGGACAAAACCTAACCAACGGCTTACACAAAGCACAAGAGCTTGAGCCTATAAAAGCATCATGAGTACGACAGGGCCACCTATTTAGGGAAAGCACCCCACCATTCTTTGAACGAAAAACAAACGAGATGTGGAAATTTCCATCCGACTTCATTGACGCATCAAAGTTTATCTTTGTCCATACCGACTCCGATTTGCGTCAAAAAAAGAATTTAGGATGCAAAGATCTCATCTTTTTCCTTGGTTCTGGTACTACCATCTAGCTTGCAAGTGGTGTTAAGTCTTGAAAAAATGATTTTGCTAGAGATATATGCTATACCATTTTGAAGGACCAAAACGTAACTTTGAACGAGAAGGAGGCAAAGGCAAGAGTGGCGGTGCCGGCAGAGGGGGCCATTGGCCAAGTGGCCAAATCAGCCTGTGAACAAAAAAGTCAGCTTGCCCTACGTTGAAGGGTTTGACCCGCCTCTAATTAATCCCTTTGAAGGCGTCAAAAACTCCCTTTTGCAAATTAATTGCCATTCCACCCACCTAATCGCTTTGGTTGTTTAGTCGCTATTATTATATATCATCCTAAAACATCTTTCTCAATTCTCTCTGTGATTTGATCAAGTCCAAAAACTTCTCCTTCCATTCTTCCCAATGGTTGAATTTAGTGTCCCAAGTACCAGTTGCATTTATAAAAATTAATTAATCATACTCATATAGGTGCATGGTACGTATGCTAGCTTCCCACTTCAATTATTAAGGGGTCATATCTTGTATAATCACAACTCATAAGTTTGACTAATTATAGAAGTTAACTAGTAGATGACCCGTACCTTGTACGGGGGTGTTATTTATTTATTTATTTATTACTTTGTGTATGAATTTATCATAACGATTACAAATATTATAATATGTATACTTTGTTTTAAAACCAATCTTATTTTTTGGAGTATAAAATGACATAATTCTTGTATATCATCATATATAAATAAATTTTATTTATATAATTTCTTTTTATACATACATAAATATATATTTAAATAATTGGAGAAGAATGACATAAGATAACATGCATTATCACATTTTATCAACAATTGATACAATTTTTTGGCATAAAATTAAATAAGTAAACTAACTTATATAATAAAATCAATAAGTTTAAATAAAAACTCGGATTAATATATTATAATATTAAAGATACAAATAATATTTAATAATTTAAATAGAAAACCAAATTATCTCATATATATATTATTGTTTTTTGAAAATATAATTAAATAATACATATATAGACATGTAATGAAAATGTTAACGAATTATTATCTTAATTAAGAAATCTATCTTATTTTTTCTAAAGTGTAATCAATATGCAATATTAACGATATATATGATAAATATAAAATCTACTTTTTTATTGATATTTTTATATGATACGATAGTAAAAATGTATTTAATATATTATTTTAATAGAATGAATATTTTTCTTAAATATAGTGGTAGAATTTGCTACCATTGATGATTTAAAAAAAAATACCATAATAAAATTACGAAAAATAATTTAAAGTTAATAGGATATTTAATTAAATGGGTAAAATATTATGATTATGATTTATAGATTATGACGAAAATTTTTATTTTTTTTAAATAAAAGGTTTATGATAGATCTATGTATTAATTAAATGTGTACAATGATAAGATAGAAATTTATATATTTGGATAGAAGTATTAATTAAACAACTAAATTCTAAGATAGAACTAATATCTTAATTAAGTATGTATAAGATTATGATAAAATCAATATAAATAAGATTAAATAAGGGGGGTGATGTGGCGCAATATGGTGGCGGAATTTGCTTCCGCTTTAGTATATAGTAACTAGTAATAGTGCCCGTGCCCGGGAGGGCACGACTTATATAAAAAAAAATTTCTATGTTTCCTCAATTGTTACTATGGAGTATTGTATAATTATTTTTTTTTAAGTAGTTTGTGCAAACTCAATTTCAAATAGATAGGTCTAATAAAATAATTTGCATTTTAAAGGAATTAAGAGCCTTTGGTCATTTATCAATAAATTTAATGTTTTATATCTTATGAATTTAATATTTAAAATGGATATATTATATTATAATATTCCAATCAGATTTATTATAGCATGGTAAAAAATATAATATTTGCATAGATAAAAGATTTAGGAAATATTTTAAAATACTCAAATTCTTTTTCTAAAGTGTTTTAAATGCATATCAATCATATTTGAACAAAAAAAACTCTATGTAAGATTTGTTAGTTACTAAATCAACAATTTTTGGTATTTTATCTTAATTATTTTAGACATTGTAAGATGTTTATATAAATAGTTTAATAAATTACAACATTGATCAAGGCAAAAAGTATCGATCAAATTATGCATATGTAAAAGAAATTTCCAAATCATGCATAGGTTGGTACGTACGTATTTTTTTCATTTTTTGGATAGAATAATATTCTATACATAGATTTGTATAGATTTTTTTACGAAAATAATTAAAATGGAAATTAGTAGATAAGAAGAAATCTAATGTGAGATCTATAATGAAACTTCAACCAGTTAAACAAATTGAATTGTTTTAATAAAGATGGGTGATGCGGTCCAATGAGGAGGTGACACATGTCGGGCTAAATATTATTTCTAACTTCCGCTTTAGTATATAGTTATGATTATAACTACTATAATGTCATTCAATGATGCATTAATGTAAGGGATAAATGGCTTAGTATATTCATCCCACAAAGTTATTGTGATGATCTCATTCCTATCAATAAAAAGACAAAAAGTAAAATTTAGTAATTAACATAAGAAAGTAGATAAAAAATAAAGAATTATTGTGAAAATAAAGTAAGTTATAACTACATACCCAATGTTTTTTAGTTGAATGTCAATTTTTGGATGTAATTTATTATCATAATAAACCCTTTGTTCAACAATATTACCAATTCCCGATATGTAGCCAATAACATCTGCACATATAAATTCAAAATATAAGACTATATATAAAAATATGAAAAATATTAAATTAAGTAAAGTCGAATGTACTCACCAACTAAATAATTATTCATCATTGACCTGAAACATAAACAATACCGAAATCGACATACAAACAACTAAAAACACAAACAATTTTAGTATAATACATGATCAAATAAAAAATAAATTATAAAAAATATAGACATAGAGAACAATTTGTATAAGCTACGTACCTACGTAACAATTTGTGCCTTTGTACCGAAATCAAGAATTGATCAATACTGAAATCAAGAATTGATCAATTTAGTAACAATTAGCTACGTATGTTTCTAATAACCCATACGTATGTTTCTAATACCGCTATCAAGATTGGGTTTCTTGGTATGTTTATATAACCCATACGGTACATTAGATAGACTTGGTAGGTTAGATAGATTTTTTTTGGATAAGATTATTCTATACTATTTGGTATATTAGATAGATTCGGTCTATTGGATAAGAATTGATCAATTAGTTGTGATTATTATTGTTTTATTTTAAGCAATATATTAGAAAGATTTTTTTAAAAAAAATTGGTTAGATAAGAAGTTTAATGTGAAGTCTACAATGAAATTTTAACCAATCAAATTAATTGAATTGTTTTATTAAAGATGGGTGGCGCGGTCCAATGAGGAAGTGCCACATATCGGGCTAAATATTAAATCTAACCTCCGCTTTAGTATATAGTTATGATAGATAGATTAATTATTGAATAGTTACAAGGGAAAGCTACGTACCTAGGAATCATAAGTACGAGATCTTTTGGCATCGGCTAACAACAAATTATAAATACTTATACAATTAAGGGATTACTTACAACTAGAGGTGTTAAACAGGTCGGGTCGGGTGGATTCGTGTTCGGGTTGAGTGTGGGTTCGGGTCAATCGGGTTACAAGTGAAGCCGGTCGGGTCTTGACAGGTTATCATGCGGGTTCGGGTCGACCTAACAGGTCAATAATTTGAATTTATAATAATTATTAAAATAATATTATGATTAAATAATAATACTTTATAATAAACTATTATTTTTAATAGATTATAATAATATTTTATTTATAATAGGTTTTATGATAAAATATATTCTAATAATTACAATATAATATATTTATTCTACTTATATATAATATATCGGGTTGGTTGGGTCGGTCTCGGGTTTCGACCCAATCGGGTGCGAGCTAATCGGCCGGGTTCAGTTTTTTTCTTTACTCGCTACTATTCGGGTCGGGTTTCAATCCAAAAAATTTCGGTTGGTTCGGGTCGATTTTTCGGGTCGGATCAGGTTTTAACAGCTCTACTTGCAACAACGTATTGTTCCATTTTATTAAAATTAATACATATTTGTAGGTACTATAATTAACTTTACTTTTAAACAATTGGGTCATCTATGATCTCTAAGGCATATAAATGTAGAGCGATTACTATATAGTTTAATATAGAGTGATAATTTTTGGTCACGCAAATTAGCCATACAAGTCCTACCTATAAAAATATATTCCAAGAGCTAGATGAAGCCAACTCACTTGATAGTAACATATACATAAAGAGGGGCCCCTACGAACGAAAATGATAAGAAACAAGTCACACCCAAGTCTCTTTTACTTCTCAATTTCAGAATTTGCTGCCTGTGGTCTGTGGAGATAAGAACACCATTTGACCTTTTTGAAAACTCCATTTGTTGGTTGAAGCCTTCAAGGAGGTTGTAGAAAATTTTGACAAAAAAAAAAGGAATAATAATGGATTTGAAATTCTTGGTAACGTGGGCCTCTTTTGTCACACAAAAATAATGGAATAGTTATAGCTAGATAGTACTATTCCAAAAAAGGAATAACAATGGATTTGAAATTCTTGGTAACGTGTATCGGGAGGCCAATTCGGTTACAGATTGCCTTGCTTCTCTTGCGTTTAGTTTCCCCCTAGGTATTCATGTATTGTTTGCCCCTTCCGAGGGGATTTCTTTTTCTCTAAATAATGATGTAAGGAGTTGGGCTATCCCCCGCTTGATGACTACTTAGCCCTTTTCTACTATTAATAAAACGCTCCCTGGAAGAGCCGGAGAGTGCCACCTCTCTTTCGACCAAAAAAAAGATAGTACTATTCCAACAAATGGGTACGTGACACCAAGAGGTTTCCATTACGTGACATCTCGTTCTACCTTTCATTAGCTTTAGGTGATCGGTACGCACATTTTTTTGCATCTATTAGTAAAATAGGTAAATTCTTTGCATCTATTAGTGATCATAAACTTGGACTCACCTCCTTAATAATGAGTGATAAGGAAATGCAGACAATCTCGTGAAAAAACCTCAATAAAGTTCCTATTTTATAAACAATGATCATTAGACGAAATTAATAACAACAGAATACATCAACCGACCCCGTACTTCTACTTTTTTTTCAAACCAACCCTTCAACTTAAAAATGTTTTATCAAACACTTATACTAAGCAAGATTGTTCTATTGAATATTTGCGTATTGAATATTTGCGTGCTGATGTGCCCTAAAGTGTGCATTTCAACCTCTTTGTAGGGATCGGAATTTCTACTTCCCTTCCTCTCTTTTTTTAATTCTTTTAATTCTTTTTTTCCCTTTTTTCTTCTATTTTATTTTACCTACTTTCTTCTCATTTATAGTTTTTCAATTTTCTTTATCTTTTTCATTTTTTTGCAACTTTTTTAGTTTTCCTTTCTTCTTCTTCCCATTGTTTTTTTTTTTTTCAATTTTCCATGTTCTTCTTTAATTTCTCTTCTTCCTTTTTTTTCCTTCAAGTTTTTAATGGTCCATTGGATCTAATTAAGCAACAATGGATATTGAGAGAGGAGGAGCGTATTGGAGCTGGACAATGAGGACCTTCAAGACAAGATTTTTTTAGGGTTCTTGGCACATTTATACAAATCGTAAATTTATAATTATATACACATATATTGATTCGGGCTATTTCGTATAGGTTAACTCTTGTAATTTAGGGATTTATTGAGTATGTTTAGGTTAGAGTTGTTCGTAATTGTAATATCTAGGCCGAAGACACAAGAATGCAAGAATCAAGAGTTCTAAGGCGTTTTGAGCTGTCTACGCGACATCAGTTGCTTGCGAAGGCTATACCTTGCGTTATAGAGGTCGGATTGAGCTGATTCCGGTGCCATTGGAAAGCTAACTCGAATAGCTTCAATTCATCTTTTTACACCGAAGTCAGATTCCAAGCCGAAAATGGTCAAAACAGCCTCCGAAGTGACGCAAGAGTTTCTGTCCGAATTCCGCGACCGCGGTGGGAGAAGCGCGACCGCGGTGGGAGAAGCGCGACCGCGGTGGCTGCCGAGACGACCTATTCTTTTCTGTCATGAAAGCGCGGGTGCGGTGGAGACGACGCGACCGCGGTGATGCCGGATCCGAAGCGGGCCGAAATCTTTCTATCTTGTTTCCTTTTCTATCTTTCGCCTCTTTCCTTATCTATCTCGTGGAGCATGTTCCTTGGGCTATATAAGGAGGAGCCTCCTTAGGTTTTAGATACATTCTACATTCTACCTTCTACCTTCTTTGTCAAATTAATTCTTTAGTTTAGTTATGGAGAGCTAGTCTCCTTGGGTTTGTTCAAGGGAGAAGCTCTGATGTATGAACTCGTGAGGTTTTGGTAATTGATTTCTATCCTTTGGTTAATATTGATTCTCTTGTGTTTCATCTTATGAATGTTTATTGTTTCTTTAGGAGTAGCTAACCTATTGAATTGATTTATGTTCTGCAGTTTGATTAGGTTTGGACCGTGGACAAAACTAATCTGTGAAAACAACTTAACCTAGACCTATCGTCTATGCAACTAGGATTAAGAAGAGAATTGATTGTTTTATCTTGCAATTGACTCGTAGCTTGATTGTTTGATATTATATCCTACATATCCTTGTTCTCTATGCTAATTCTAAGTTTAAGCGTCCTTGCCTAGGGTTATAGAATTGCTTGGACCGTGAACTTGCGATTGTTAATGATCAGGATAGGAATTAACCATAGGTGTGAATGAAGTCAATGAATGAATCTATGATTGAGTGATTATATTAGAGTGGATCTTTTGAATGAACTTGTTTCCCTTATTTGTTTGATTGTTTGTTTATTTGTTTTCTAGTTTAGATTAGTTTAGATCTCTCTCTTAAATCCCCCCTTTTCATTAGTTGATAATTATATTAATACTAGAAGCCATAGTTCTCTTGGGATCGACCCCTTACTTGCATGCTATACTAGTTTGTTTGTTTGGGTTATTTATCTTTGATCTTGGCACGACGACATTAGCCGAGTCAAATTTTGGCGCCGTTGCCGGGGAACTTTGGTTTCTTTCTAGTATTAATATTTTTATTGGCTTTGTAAGGACCTATCTTACGGTCCGCACTTATATATTATGATGTCTGCTTTTAGGTTTTGTCAGTTGCAGGATGAGCCCTTTCATGGGTATTTCACTAGGTGTCAGGAACAATTGTATGAGCTTGCATCGTGGGGCTTAGACATAAAGATTAAAAATGCTTGCGATTACATCTTTGGTGGGGTGACTCATGAGACCCTACTAATGTTGTACCGTAAGAGCGAAGGAAAATACGTCATCTGGGAACCCATGGACCAATGGAATTTCATTTGTGGGATCCGAGCCGACGAGGTCAAGGAGTTAGCTTCTGTCGAACCGCGCCCGCGCTCATCAAGCCGCACCCGTGGAAATTCAACAGAACCTACGGAGTTTTCTTCGGATGAAGAGACGCGACCGCGTTCCCCTGAGCCGCAGCCGCGTTCCCCTGAGCCACGGCCGCGGAAATACCCCAGAGGCATCCCCCGATTTCTCCAGAGAAAGGCGACCGCGGCACTCATGTCGCAAGATCTTCGGTGCCCCTTGCTTCGAATGTGCTACGGTGGATGGGCCCTACTACCTTCCTCGCAGCTCAGCCCCTGTTTTGGATGAGGAAACGGAGGATTCCCCCCTAGAGGAATACTGCGACCGCAGCCCAAAAACCACGCCCGCGGCCTCTAAGGAGGCTTGTCCGCCGGTGCTCAAGCACGAGCCTGTCTCCCCCAACAATGTTCCGGGCCGTGTTATAAAGCTCAATTACCCTATCTCAATGCCCAAGGGGCTCTCCAAGTTCGTTCTCGCAAGGCCGAAAGAATCCACTCAGAATGATAGGACGATAGAAGAAGTTGATTGGGCGATATTTAGTGAATTTTGGGATGGTTTGGAGCAAGAGGAGGTTCGAGATGATATGGAGATTTCTTCTTCACCGTCAGAAAATTTCGTATCCCCCTCCAGGGAGATTCCTGAAGTCAGCCTTGACGATCCCTATATCCTTTACTCTACTTCTTCTCTATCCTTTGATCCTGAATTTGTTCTTTCATATCAATCTTTCATTAAGGATTCTATTTTTGAGCATGCTAGGGTAGGTGATGAGTTCTTCAATATTTTATTTGATGATAGTGATAACTCAACTAGGGGATTTGCATGCTTTGTTGAATATTTTGAAAAATCACATAAATCACCTAATTGATTTCACCTTAGAAAATCCCACCCTGATTGCTCAAGCATGTTTGATAGGTTAAAAAGGAGTTTGAACTATTTCTTATTTCTTGATAATTTGTCAATTTGTTATGTGTCCTGTTGTAAGATAGTTGTGAAGGACTTTGATTTGATGCTCAGGGCATTGACAATGTCCGATCATGAAGACGTCGAGCCATCGACGTTAAACAAAGGCGCTACTTGGGAGGTAACCCAAGGCTTAGATAGATTGTTTTTCCATTCCTAGCTTAGGTTTATTTTCACTTTCGGGCTAGCGTGCAGGTACTAGGTCTGAAAGGATGTTTTTGGTGCAAATCCGCGGTCGCGGCAACCACACCGCGGTCGCGGCCAAGACTAGAACCCCCGATGTACAGGTACTAGACCCCCGCGGTCGCGGTCCTCACGCCGCGCCCGCGAAGGCCCCTTGGTTGAAAAAAAAAAGAAAAAAAAAGAGGATTTTTTGGTCCCATTCTATCTCTATATCTTCCACCCATCTATATCATCCTATTCCATCTTCTATCTTTCCATCCCTTTTATATTTTCTTTCCATCCACCTTTGTAATTCCATTCTTTTGGCTATGTGTAAAAGCCTAAGTATGGGTGAGCTTTGTTTCCCCGAGAGTTCTCTTCTGCACGGCTCGAGTTCAAGTATTAGTCCATCTTTCAAGAGACGAGCCAAGATACGAAGGTTGTTTATAAATTACATTGTTCGAGATGAAGTCAAGACCTCGTCCTTGCACGAGTGCCGCGACCGCGCTACATCAGCCGCGACCGCGGTGGTCCACCCGACATGACTTTTTCTCTCTGTCGTAATTCCGCGCCCGCGCCCCTTGTGCCGCGCCCGCGGTTAGCCAGCCGATTGGAAATACGGAGTTCCATTCTACCACCTATGAAGAGCTCTTCCATTCCACCTCTCTTCATTCGTTTGTGAGTCTTCTGATATACCTTCTTCCTTACTTTTATCCTTTCTCTTTGCATCATTGAGGACAATGAAGGATTTAAGTATGGGAGAGGGAGTACTCGCATTCGCTTATCCTAGTTAGCTTAGTTAGAGATTTGCTTCAGGTTTTTGATTTTCTTCTTTTCATGGAGCACTTGCACCATACCTTTTTGCATAATAAAGAAAGAAAGAAAAGAAAAAGATAGAAAGAGCCATAAAAATTGAAAAAAAGGCATATTAAATCCTGGGATGAGTCGGAAACCCGAAAGGGCGGCTCAGGTAATAAGCAGGTAAACCGGACCAGCATTAGGCTAGGGTAATATGAGGTTCATGAGAGTTGTAAGTATTTGTGAGCACACCCATGAGAAAAATGAAAAGAGCAGTTAGGTGAAAACCCGAAAGGGCGCCTAAGCAGAATTGAGCAATAAAATTCGAGTGTTTAGGACCATTCTTGCTTGGGGACTTTGGGGCTTACATGATAGATTTTGGTAGATCCTAGGTTGATCTACACTTTTTAGAGCTTGAGTGCTATATCTTGTTGTGAAGTGTGTGTTTGAGCTTCATTGTTTTATGCTCATTATTTCTATATTTTTGGGTTCGGGTTATGAGTTGAGTGTTTTCTTTTCCCTTGTATTTCCTGAGATCTTAGATGTGCTACCTTGTTGTATATGTTTTGAGCTTACTCGAGGACGAGCAAGATCTAAGTATGGGGGAATTTGATTCGGGCTATTTTGTATAGGTTAACTCTTGTAATTTAGGGCTTTATTGAGTGTGTTTAGGTTAGAGTTGTGCGTAATTGTAATATCTCGGCCGAAGACACAAGAATGCAAGAATCAAGAGTTCTAAAGCGTTTTGAGCTGTCTGCGCGACACCACTTGCTTGCGAAGGCTATATCTTGAGTTATAGAGGTCGGATTGAGCTGATTCTGGTGCCATTAGCTTTCTGGTGCCATTGGAAAGCTAACTCGAAGAGCTTCAATTCATCTTTTTACACTGAAGTCAGATTCCAAGCCGAAAATGGTCAAAACAGCCTCCGAAGTGACGCTAGAGTTTTTCTCCGAATTCCGTGACCGCGGTGGGAGAAGCGCGACCGCGGTGGCTGCCGAGACGACCTATTCTTTTCTGTCGTTGAAGCGCGGGCGCGGTGGAGACGAAGCGACCGCGGTGATGCCGGATCCGAAGCGGGCCGAAATCTTTCTATCTTGTTTCCTTTTCTATCTTTCGCCTCTTTCCTTATCTATCTCGTGGAGCATGTTCCTTGGGCTATATAAGGAGGAGCCTCCTTAGGTTTTAGATACATTCTACATTCTACCTTCTACCTTCTTTCTCAAATTAATTCTTTAGTTTAGTAATGGAGAGCTAGTCTCCTTGGGTTTGTTCAAGGGAGAAGCTCTGATGTATGAACTCGTGAGGTTTTGGTAATTGATTTCTATCCTTTGGTTAATATTGATTCTCTTATGCTTCATCTTATGAATGTTTATTGTTTCTTTAGGAGTAGCTAACCTATTGAATTGATTTATGTTCTACAGTTTGATTAGGTTTGGACCGTGGACAAAACTAATCTGTGAAAACAACTTAACCTAGACCTGTTGTCTATACAACTAGGATTAAGAAGAGAATTAATTGTTTTATCTTGCAATTGACTCGCAGCTTGATTGTTTGATACTATATCCTGCATATCCTTGTTCTCTATGCTAATTCTAGGTTTAAGCGTCCTTGCCTAGGGTTATAGAATTGCTTGGACCGTGGACTTGCGATTGTTAATGATCAGGATAGGAATTAACCATAGGTGTGAATGAAGTCAATGAATGAATATATGATTGAGTGATTATAATAGAGTGGATCTTTTGAATGAACTTGTTTCCCTTATTTGTTCGATTGTTTGTTTATTTATTTTCTAGTTTAGATTAGTTTAGATCTCTCTCTTAAATCCCCCCTTTTCTTTAGTTGATAATTATATTAATACTAGAAGCCATAGTTCTCACTAGTACACAAATTGCATTTTATCCCTGACGTTTTTAATATATATCCCTGATATAGGTGAAAGTGGGCACGGGATAAATGCTGAGGGTATAATAGACCTAATATCCCTGATGTAAAAAACAAGCCAGGGATATTAGATTTGCTACCTCCAATGAAAGATCAAACCTAATATCCCTGATATTTGCAAACACGCCAGGGATATTAAAGTTGTTTTCTCTTATAAAAGAATGGTCTAATATCCCGGGTGTGAATTTTTTATATCCGGGATGTTAGAGATTTTTTAATAAAAAATAGCATTTTTTTTTTTTTTTTTGATTTGGATTCGTTTTAGTACGTATAGCAAAAAAAAAAACTATATAAGATAACAAGCTTGAAATCAAGCAGCCAACAAACTTTACTTAGTTAATAAAACATTACATAGCAAAAAAAAGCATTCGTTTTATATCCATAATAAAACAAAAGGGAAACTGCAAAGCAGCCAACAAGCTTGAAATCAAGCAGTACACGTCATTGTATGAATTATAAAATGATTAGGCCAAATACAAAAAACAACCAAATCAAGTGTAATCTACCAAGTAGCTTCAGCAATAGACAGCCTCCGCCACTTGACTAAATACTCCAGTATGACATCCCCAAAGCCATATTTGCTTATCCTATCTGCAATAATTCTCTCAACCTAGCACACATTGAAGATATCTTAGTAAGCTAAAACATGTAAAAAGACACTATGCACAATGATTGTATAAACAGCATGAGAAACAAACCTGACAATTTTGCTTGAAAAGAATCAAATCCATTTCCTTGCTTACATCATGAACCTCAATCTATATAAATGGAAACAAAAGCACATATAAGAAAAGACTCAGTAACAATCTCGAACAAAGTTACAGGGATCCCTTGCAAAAATTTTTATTTATAAAACCAAAATTGGTTTCTCAAGAAAAGATAATTTTATCCCCATGCCACTTGGTATGAAATGTTACAGCCAGAGTATAAATGGGTATGTATTATCCATGTATGAATCCAAGTGAATCAAGGCACAAGACATATCCAATAGTTACCTCCTCACGAGAAACACACTTCCTGAACTTCACATCCTCTACATCTTTCTTCGTGTAATTCAGAACCTTCTTAAAGCCACTGAGTTGCATGTTGAAATAAACAAATAGCATTAAGAATGGTACATGACGACAGAAAGAGAACTTAAGTGCATTAAAATAAGATAAACTGAAGAAGCTCCTTCCATATAAAATAAGATAACACCAATAATACAATTTGATAATGATTGAACAAGTTTTCGACTAAACTATTAAGCTGTTCAATGAACTCATAAAATGGAATCTGATTTAAGATATATGTGCAGCTCACAAGAATTTGAAGCATAAGCATAAATAATAATGATTGTAAACATCAGTACAACTGTACAAGAAATAAAAAATTGGCATGTTTGATTAACAATGTCCAAGAAAAAAGTAATAATTTGATACAAGAAATCATAGCACTGGGGAGGAGATAACAACATTGCATCAACAAGAATACAAGCATTAACATCTGAGTAAAAGCATGAACACTAGGACTTTGCGGTGTTTGATTTTAGGAAATTTACAATCATGATTCACTATATATAACATTATATTAGGCGATGTGATTCTAGAATCCGTGTCATGGTAAAATTGATCTTGATATTGATAAGATAAATCTAGTGAATCAAACATGAATCTGAGGTTAGGAGTAGTGATTTATAGCAACAATTTTTGACCGAAATAACTTGAATGAGATACATCTGAATAGCTAGAGAATAGATTAGTCGCTATTGAACACAAACCAAAAGCAATAGCAGGCAATTACTAATCGAAGTCAACAATCGAACAATGCAGCAGTAACAAAGTAGAAAGTAAATGCGGGAGATGAAGAAACAGAAGATTACCGAGCGAAAGAACTACTTTTTGGGAAGGGTAGCGAAATACTCCAAACCAAAATCAATGCATACTAAATCAATTTTGAACAATTACACAGCTTCCAGTCTTCCTATGGTTTGAAATCTTGGACTAACAAAAGCAGAATACACAAAGTGCAAGTCGTCATTCAATTAAATTATAACATCAAACCACTCACTACGCACACCCAAACATTAAAGTTTAACAAGATCATAGTGTCAAAGAACTGAATTGCAAGCTACTTTAGAGAATCTCATCATCAGGAACATTAGGGTTTGTGCTAAATGTTACTCACTTAACACAATTACAGCCTCAAAATCACAATACAACTCCAAGAAAAAAAGCACAGCACTAGCAAGCAAAAGCAATGAAATTGAAGAACAAGAGAGCCAGGACTTTTTAGAGCAAAACCTCAATAACGGTCGGGACGGCGAGAATTTCAGAGAAGGCGAAAAAGACGGATGAGAAGTAGCTTCGACGATCAAAGGCGCGAGCGCTGAGCCCCTTCGGTTCGAGGTCTGCTTCACGAACTGATCAATGAACTCCGCTTGCTTTTCCTCGATATTCATGGCGAATTCTAAGCTTAAAATAGGGTATAATGTTTCGGAAGGAGGATTTCAAGCGAGCGTACGGATTAGAATCGTATAAAGATGAAAAAACCCTAGATTTTGATGCTAGAAATTTTGTTGAAAATCGAGAAGAGGTTTCAGAATCCTCACCAGCTCCTGACTCGAGAAGAAGAAGAAGAGATGATTGCTGATAATGGAGTGGAGAGGTTTTGGAATCCTCTCTCTTGTGAGTTTAGAGAGCGGATGCACTATCGGGACGGACCTCTGGACTTCAAGACTTTCGCTGCTGAGAGCTCAAAGTCGAAGATGGGAGAGGAGATGAAGGGTGTTGCACCACCGCACTTCCGTGCTGCTCCGCCCTCACCAGCTCACCGGACGGACTTCGAGTAGAGGCCGAAGGGGGGTTTATCGGGATTCACCTTAACAAGGCGACGGTACGCTTAGGTTTTCACTTTCTCTTCCTTTTTTTATCCCCGGTGGATAAAATTGGGGATCTTTAATATTACTCCGTATCTTTTATCCCTGGCGTGTTATATTTTATCCCTATCAGGGATATTTTGTTTTGATCTTTTAAGTGTTATATATGAATTATCCCTGGCTTGTCAAAAATTATCCGGGATATTTAACTTTATTAGCCTAAAAAGAAAAAAATATATTATTTTTATCTCTTTTTATCCCTGATAATTAACACCGGCGATATTATGTCCAGGGATAAAAGGCTATTTGTGTACTAGTGTCTCTTGGGTTCGACCCCTTACTTGCATGCTATACTAGTTTGTTTGTTTGGGTTTTTTATCTTTGATCTTGGCACGACGACTTTAGTCGAGTCATATATAGATTTAGGTTTTAATACAATGTTTTCGTATCATCCAAATTTGCAACTCTGCGAATATCATAGTATACTAGCTCCCCAACTCTGATGACACCGCTTGAGTTGGAAAAGAACTATACATCTCTTTACACCATAACTGTCTTCTATGATGTTCAGACAGAAATTAGTGCTTTAGTGTTCGAATATGGCCTATCGAATTTGGTCAAGGAAGACAACATCTATACGTATCACATCAACTATAAGTTTGAAAAAGTGTACATTGTGCAACATGTCGTGTCGAAAGAAGAATTCTTGCTAACCGAGATATTAAGCGAACTACATTCAAGCATTGATGTCATAAGGGACAACATAGAGCAACTTAAGGACTCATTACACGTTTTGAAGAAACAAACAGCATCGTATGCTAGCAAAAGAGGCGGAGAACCATCTACATCAACCAGGCAAGGTTCACTTCAAAAGTTTTTGGGTAACAAATCGAATGATATTCAAGTGCGGGTCCGAATCATATTCAAGTGCATCCACCTGAACCTGTAGTAACTAAGGGGAGGAAGAAATAAGGAGGTATATTAGGAGGGAAAGAGAAGGCAATGAAGAAAGCAAAAAAAGGAACAAAGGAATTGCAAAAGTGCAAGAAGCTTGGGCACAACAGCTAGACTTGCACCAATGATGCCTATAACAATGGTTCCAACAACTAGTTTGTACATTACTTTCTATATGTTTGACACACAAGTGTATCGAGATTATCTTACCTCCAATAAAAAATCATACTAGTACTGATGTTTTTGAACAAATTGGTGAGAGAGTTGAACAAATTGGGGATACGGTTGATTAAATTGGGGATAGAGTTGAACAAATATCATATTAGATACACTTGAACAAACTGTGAACTGGGTTAACAAAATTCCTAATACTAACACTTGAACAAACTTGAAGTAGAGTTGAGCATTTTCTACTATTGATGTTTTTAAACGCGAATTGAACTAATCGACGATAGGGTTTAACGAACGGGTGATAGAGTTGAGCAAATTGTCACCTATAATCTCGCTCCTATAGCACAAGTTAGTCTTCACCCCCTATAGCTTGATGGATGATGTATAGCTATAATCTCGGTCCCATCAATAAGCACAAGCTGCATGCCAGACAAAACATACGGCTTAAGCAATTGTTTATGGTATGAATTGATGACAAGTGTATGAACAACGTATTATCTGACGATGAGTCATATTTCTTCTTGGGTCTTCCACACGTTGGTTATTGAAGTAAAACGAAATCCATCCCGATAGCATGTCATACTCTCCACAGTAGTATGTATACACCTTTGTGTTTGGTGTCACAATTACACCTGTTGGATCGACATGCTAAATTTCAAAGAGAAAAGATGCAAAGCGTCATGGTAACAAGTAGAATTTTAATGAGAAATTAAAATTAATTATGTTGTAGACTTCTAGTGGTTGATCAACAAAATCTTCCATCATGATGATGCCACCATGCGTCATATATATAGTATTATATCTGGTGACGTGTCTTGCGGCCACGGTGTCACGGCCCAAGATGAGTGGCCGATATTTAGAATCGACGTGTTTGGCATTTATGCAACCTAAACTTTTATCTTTTGCCCCCTTGTAAGACAGAGGTCCATTATTTGTCAAAATGGACCACCACAACTCGACAAGTAACAAATAATAATACTTATTCAAACGTACTATATAATGTAACGAGTATAAGAGGCGAATGAGTGAACGAGCCGGACAGGTGGCACCGGTGGGCCAAGTGGGACCCACATACGTCCGTAGTCGGCGTGTTGAGTGGGCCCACCCTCATGGCAGCCCATCTCAAAGTCCAAGTCGATGCAAATATGGACAAAACTCGCCTTTTTGGTAGATGGGCCATCAATTCACATGGACCCTTCATCATCCATCCTTCAATCTTTCAAAGTTGACGTCTCTATTTACATGGCAACCATTTGTTGTGTTTTGTTAAAATAATTGAGGAATACGGCTTTATTAGCTAGATGCCTAAAATTGTCCTTTCTTTTCTAACCCTACCATGCTAGCATTGTCTTGCTTCAAGCCAAGAACTAAGCAATGATAGTGAAAACCACAAGAGTTCAAAGACTTAAAGAAATCATCGATGCAAGACGACCCTCCAAATAGTCGTTTGATCGGAAGGAATCGAGCAAAGCTTAGCCAAAAACTAAGGTCTCTATCCTTGGCTGGTAGTCGATTTTAGTCTTTCTATACCTCATCCGTAAATATATCCTAGTAGGACATACTGCTTCAAAATAGAGTAGCATCACTCTATTTTTTTTCTACTTCGTACGTAAAAAAAGATAGGAAAAAGACTCGAACAATGCTTGATATCTTGTACGTACTAAATGTACTAGCCTTAATTACTCTCTTCGACGAACATCCTAACCATGTAACCCCTTTCAACATCCAACACGTCCATAACCCCAAACCCCATCCAATCTAACAAGAAAGGGCTTATAGGTCTAATGATTTGAGAGACAATTTGAGGTTGCAATTCAAAGGAAATTGAATGATGAGGCACAGAAAGTTTGGGAAAGCTTTTTGGGCGGGTTTGACTTGGGAGAAAGTGGGGCTTCATATTCACATGGATGTTTGAAAATTCACATGCAATGTCTTCTTCATATTTCTCCATCTTCATACACACTACCTTTATGTCTTTAATGATCGCTTTTAATTCAGTAGGACCCCTCCTCTTTCTCTCTAATCCATGATCTTGACGTTTACCTTTCTGGCTTTATGATGCCCATCAACCGGAGCTCCAGCAAAAAGGCAGAGTTGGGTCTCAACTACACTCGAGACATGCTTCAATGTTAGATTAATGTCTTACTTACCCTATAGTACGTTTTGAATGATCAAAACTAAACAACCTTCTAAACCAAACTTCAAGTTTTCTTACAAATATTTTAGAGTTGATTTACAATTCTAGAGGTTGGAATTAGTAGTTTAGAGTATACTTAGTAGAGTTATAGGGTGGTGTCATCGATTGTCTCCGGCTAAGTATTGTTCCTATAATCGATCTAAACGAGTTATCTACCGAATTGTTATTGTTATAACTATATTTTCTTCAAAAGGGTGCTCAACCTTTATGTATTTTAAGTCTTTTTTTCTAATCCATAAGGACGTATTTAGATCACATATATCATTTGCTATCACTTAGCTCGTCTGGCAAGGCTTGACATATAGGCCGGGTTCATACGTCATTTCATAAGCATATGCACGTCAAACCTAAATACATAAGTCGGTGAGTTTTATCCTAAAACAAATTGACAATAAAAAGGAGTAGCGTATACGGTATATATGTTAGGCTTTCTATTATTTCAGTTTCGAAACACTTTTTCACACCAACAGACGCGAGTATGAGATCACCACAAATTATCATGGAGAGGTTGGGAAGCAAATGGAAGCCAAGATGGTGATCCTTCGCAGTTGAATACCCAAATGTACAGCTAAAAAGTAAGAAACCATAAAAGAAGAGAAGGGGACCAAGGTATAGTAAATGAATGATATGCAACCCTACAATTCCTGACAAGTGTACCTGTGGCTATTGGGTGTATTAATTTAACCGTTGACAATTTCGAGTCTTTCTTATTGAAATATGTATTGCTACTTTCATGTCTTCCCTATGCCTACCCCTAACTAAAATATCTTATATTTTGGCTGATATATGTGTGAAAGGAAATTTAAGTACGTTTAAAACTTACAATGTTTGGTATAACATTACAAGCCTTAAATTATTGCAACTATGGTTGGAGCTTTAAGAAGTTTAACATTCATGAAGCAGCCATCAAATAAGTCAACAGAGTCTTATTGCAACCATAAGTGAATCAAGCATCCAATTTCTATCTTAATCATCAAAATGTTGTCGTTAGTTGCAATGCCGTTATTGACTATGTCAAAACGGGTGCACTATGGGTAGCCCCGTACCACATGACTTGTGTCGGTCCCTCTAAAGGCACAAAACTCCCGAGACATGATCATAAGGAATTATCATCAAAGGGCATGCAGATATGCAAAGGGAAGAATACATCTATAGAGACGAGGATTCATCACCACGAGAACAAAGAAGGCAAGAAGGGGAATGAGGAGTTCATCATCATCGTGTAAGGAGCGAAAAAGACATCCGAAGAAATGAGCATTTTCATCATGATCGTTGTGACAACGAAGAAGACACGAAAGGAAACGGGGATGTCAACGTCATCTTCACGGTGCAAAGTGGAGTAGACGTCAGGAAAAATAAGGAATTCGTCATCATCATCATCATGCAACAAAAGACTAGGATCATGTCGTCGCAACTAGTGAAGGATGGTACGGCCCGTGTTGATTAGCCTTGTAGTGTTTTTGGGGTCTTCAATAAATGTTGAAGAACAAGAAGAAATTTATGACAAAAAAACACATTTTATAGTTATGAGTTAATCTTTTAATACTTCTCCATGCCATTCAATAGGTCAGACAGATTACCATAATCCTCTAGCCTATTGAACAAATTGATCTAAGAATGCCCACTTGTCTTAGCATGAATCACATACATGTTTCATAGATTATGCAAGGCAATCAATCCAAAATATGAGATAAAGCCCAACCAACTAGGAATTGTTCAAATTTTGCTTCTAACGTGTCCTTGTGTCCTGTTTCTTCATCACTTTATCTTGAAACCGTGTGAAAACTGTAAAGTTTCAACTAAAGGGACTTATACAGCTACACCAAGCTACGTGTCTTGCTATGATAATTGAATTCCCACCAAGAAACTGTGCAAGTGTGTAATTGATTTGGTCCACCTTCTCAAAAGGTGAAACCTGTCATTTTGTGCAAGCAAATGCAAAGCATTCAAGAGGACAACACACACACACACACACACACACCTCCTTGTAGGAGCAAAACTTTGTTCTTTGGGTTATTCTTTCTTTTATTTCAAATAACGGTGGAAAATCACAAGTTCTCACCTATAAATATCACCACACATGGAAGCTGAAAACCTCAAACTCATTCTTTTAGACTAGAAACTCAGTTGCAACCCAAAACTCCCATCAAAGATCTCTAACACCTTCACTTAGTTTTACATCTTTTTTCCTGGGGAAAACTCAGTTGTAACTCAGTCTTTCTTAAGCAACAGAAGGAAAAACCTTTTTCCTCTTGCCTTTAACTTCCCTTTTGATCACTTTCCACTTCTACTTTCCTAGAGAAAGTGAGGGATCAATTTTTCAAGAATCCCTCTTTCAACTGAAAGGTTAAGCTTAACCCATCTTGCCCAACCATGGAAACAGCAAGTTTCCAAGACAACAACTTCGCCTTAACTTCCCAAGAAGCCACTAAAGTCAGAGACTCACTATCCACACTCATACTAAACTCTAGTACAACCAACACCCTTGACTCAATCTTCTCTGATTGCCAACCTTCAAACCTAGCCAACCCAGATCACTCCACAACTCAATCTCCTCTGGGCACCTCTGTGTACCTCAGACAAAGAGATCTTCTCCACAAATTCTGGCAAGACAACAGGCCAAAGAACTCAGCTGCTCCCTTGAGCAGCCATTACCAAGAAAGCCCCTTTACTTCTTCTTCATACAACACCTTTTCCGGTTCTTGTAATAAGAAGAAGTTGTACAGGGGAGTTAGGCAGAGACACTGGGGGAAATGGGTTGCTGAGATCAGGCTCCCACAGAACAGGATGCGGGTCTGGCTCGGAACCTATGACTCCGACGAGGCTGCAGCCTATGCCTATGACTGTGCTGCCTATAAGCTTCGGGGCGAATACGCGCGTCTTAACTTCCCAAACTTGAAGGATCCGAGCAGGCTTGGAGTTGGGGACTCCACAAAAATGAATACAGTTAAGGTTACCGTGGATGCCAAGATTCAGGCCATTTGCCAGAGGGTGAAAAGGGAGAAAGCAAGCAAGAATGCAAGGAAGAAGCAGCAGGCGACTCCTGGTGACGAGAAAAAACAACATTTGTCCAGGGAAATCCCGCTGTCGCAGGATCTAGGGGGTCAGGATGGGGGCACTCTGGGTGACAAGAGTGATGGTAGTTTGATGAAGGCTGAGTTTTCGTCGCCTTCTTGCTCCTCGACGACGAGTTGTTGGGCAAGTGAGATGGGATCGTCGCCTTCTTCATCACAGGCGGCTTCTGAAGAGGTGTTCTGGAGCAGCTATAATGATGGTTCTCCGGTTTCTGATTCGATGTTCCCTGTTCTCAACCCAGAGGAGCTGTTGGAGTACGACGGGAGCTACCCACTTGCTAGGATGCCGTCTTTTGATCCCGATCTGATCTGGCAAGTCCTAGCTAACTAGATTGGGCGGTAATTTCATAGCCCAGATAGTTGAGTACTTCTAAACTGTTGGGAGTTTATAAGGTTTTTAATATGTGCTCAGGTCCTTTTAATGTCCTTGAGCTATATAAGATTTAAGTCTAGATATTGTTCCTGGAAGTAGTGTTTTTGTATCTAGGGGAAATAAGTTTCATCAAGTGTTAATGTGTTATAGAGTTGTGTAGGCACTATTTGGTGTAAATCCTTGTTTGGTTGAAGAAATACTCTGTAATGAATGTTTCAGACTGGGGTGAGAAGGATTATATTTTATAAGCATCTTTGTATCAAATAGCTGGATATTTCCCATGCAGAAAGACTACTGATCTACAATTCCAAGTCAAAGCAACATAACTTGATCAAGAAAGCTTGCTTAAAATGAAGCAAGTCATAGTAGGCTCCGTTCGGCATGTCTTGATTTTTAGCTAGCTTGAGCTTTTTCGTAGCTTTTCAACTAGCTTTTCAAGAATCTATCCCCCATTGTGAATTTAAGGATTCGTTCGGCATATCTAGCTTTTTTGGCTAGCTGGAGCGTTTTCAGCTAAAAATTCACAATCTAGGGAGGGGTAGATTTTTGAAACGCTAGCTGAAAACCTACGAAAAAGTTCAAGCTAGCTGAAAAGCTAGGTTGGCCGAACGGTTAGCCTCAAAATTTTACTTCCACCATTTTTATGTCTTGCAGACAAAATGTTAAAAGAGAGGAAATAAAAAAGATAAGGGTGATGATGTGTGACCTGAAAAGATTATCGATAAGGTATCTGATCCAATCGCGGTGAAAGTGAGAGAAGGAAGCAGCCAACTGGGCTTATCTGTTGAGGCGTATTAAAGGCAGAAAGGTGTTAGATAGATCTAATAGCTCTGGTGGTCCACCTTCTGTGTTTGTATCCTTGTGTAGGTGGGAGTGGAATAACCAGCCCTTGAGAGGCCAACATCACATCCTCTAAACAGTTTTCAGCGGCACAATGTGTTTCAGCATCAGCCACAAGTTTTCTTGGATCTGATTCAGTACTGATTATAATGGAAGGAGCACACATTAGAAAAGAACAAAGTGAGATTATTAGAATTCACTGGGTATAGAGTTTTCATTGATGATTGCAAATAGTTCTAACAGCCGAATTTCGGAGAATTTCTAGTATTTACCTGATCTGGCTTTCTTAAGTGATTATGCTTTACATCAAATTATGCCCATCTGAATGATCCTTGGATCCTATAAACATTAAGATTGGACAACAAAAACTTATATATTCTGTTAATTCACAAGATAGTGATGTAACCACAGAGTTCTGCAGGTTCCAGTCTCGTGTGTTCCGAAGTGGTAAGAAATACAACACAGAAACAGAATAGACTCCTAGAGAGAGGTTGAGGCTTAGTAGTGAAGGACTTGAACCATGAGATTGAGTACTTGACATGAATTTGTACGATTTGTACTGTTCTTGAAAACCACACACAAATAACAAACAATTTTGTCAGTGTTATATTATAAGAACAGTTTAGGCAGATATTACTTCCTACAAGAAAATTTTAGGCAGAAAACATAGATTAGCTAAATTAGCGATTTGAGTTAAGGGTATTACCTTATATTATGCTTTCCTACATTTATACAGACTATAGATTCTTGCTTAGATTGAGCAATTTTGTCTAAGAATGATGACCCAAAATATGATGGATCGCCTGACAGATGTTAGCCCAAGACTGGCGACAAAATACACATCATGATTTGAAGACAGTCGTTCATGGCGTAACATAAGACAATGCAAGGGAACTTCCTGTTGCAAAGGCCTTCAGCAGTGCAAAAGGAGCTTCTGATGGACACTGCTAGATCACACAGGCATGAACTCGAAGAGTAATTGGACATTTCGATAGAAAACAGAATTCACTACATCAAGAAACAAGAGCATAAACCACATGAGAAGTACAAAATTTGACCTCAAGCATTGAAGTCTAATTATTAAAGAATGCAGAGCAGACAGATAACAGCAAGCAACAAGGAAAGAAAAGCACCATCTCAGCCACTGAACATATGTCTCACACTTTCACCAATGTCTAAAACTAGATTTGAGACTATTTATTGTCAAATGTGCTTGTTAATTTCAGGTCCGTATGCATTAGGCCGATCAATTTCCAGATCATTTCCTCTATTATCAACCTCTTCCCCTCCAATTCGTCATATTGCTTGACACTTTCGGAATGAACAGCACTCATGTATCAGATTATGCAAAGGAAACTTTGGTTACACCACAAACACAAACAGTTCAATGTACATATTCCTCCTAATCGAACCTTGATACATGTCAGAAATCCATATAAGCCAGAACGTGAAAAACCTAATCAAGTAAACCCTAAAACAGGCAAAGATTATAAACGAAGCTTCGTGAAATTTGAGTACAATAAAATGTCGAATTCAGATTATAGCAACAACAGAGAAATAAGAATTCGGATTAGGAAAGCTACCGAATACCGATCGACTATGAAGCTCGGAATTGCGAGATTAGAGGGTTCGGATTCTTCGGAATTGGAAATGCAAATGCCCGGATAAATTGCTACCTAAATGAACTTGGCGGGAAATAAAATCAATCAATATCTATCTATCTATCTATCTATCTATCTATTACTATATACTAAAGCGGAAGCAAATTCCGCCACCATATTGCGCCACATCACCCCTTTTATTAAAATAGTATATGTTATTTAAATTCTTTTGTCATCTATTAAATTTGGAAGTTTATCTTTCTACTCCTTACTTATAAATTTTATCTTTTCTTATCTAATTAAAGTGAAAAAATTAATTAAGTGAATTTTGTATTGCGTACCAAAATATACAATTAACATGTATAATTTTTATCTTTTCCAAAAAATAATTATTTTGTCATCTATTAAGTTCAAAATTTTATCTTTCTACTCTCTACTTGAAAATTTTACTTTTTTTATCTATTAAATTGAAAAAATTATGTAAATTTTGAATTACATACAAAAATTATACAATTAACATGTACAATTTTATCTTTTCCAAAAGCATGTACGTACATGGTACATCTTTTCCAAAAACATGTATGAATTAAATTTGTAAATTTTGTTTGTACCATGTACGTACAAAATATATACAATTGTAGCTAAGAGATATCTTAACTACTATCTACCTATTACTTTACTATATACTAAAGCGGAAGCAAATTCCACCACCATATTGCGCCATATCACCCCTTATTTAAAAATCTATCTTATTAAATCTTGATTTTATCATTCCCATACATACTTAATTAAGATATTAGTTCTATCTTAGAATTTGAGTTGTTTAATTAATAATTCTATCCAAATATATAAATCTCTATCCTATCATTATACACATTTAATTACTACATAGATCTATCATAAACCTTTTATTTTAAAAAATATTTATTTTGTCATAATCTATAAATTATAATCATAATATTTTATCCATTTAACTAATATCATATTAACTTTAAATTATTTTTTGTAATTTTGTTATGGTATTTGTTTAAAACATCAATGATAGCAAATTCTACCACTATATTTAAGACAAATATTCATTCTATTATAATAATATATTAAATAAATTTCTACTATCGTATCATATTAAAATATCAATTAAAATTTCCTCAAAAAAATATCAAAAAAAATAGGTGTTATATTTACCATATATATCAATAATATTGCATATTGATTACGCTTTAGAAAAAAAAAGATAGATTTCTAAATCAAGATAATAATAAATTTACATTTTCATTACATGTTTATATATTTTATTATTTAATCATTTTTTCAAAAACAATAACATATATACGAGATAATTTGGTTTTCTACTTAACTTATTAAATATTATCCATATCTTTAATATTATAATATATTAATCTGAGTGTTTATTTAAACTTATTGATTTTATTATATAAGTTAGTTTAAGTAATTTAATTTAAATGTCAAAAGATTTGTATCAATTTTTAATAAAATGTGATAATGCATCTTATCTTGTGTTATTCTTCCTCAATATTTAAATATAGAGGTTGATACAGGTGAAAACTTTTCTTATCCTATAAACTAAAAACGTGAACAAGGGGCTAAAAACATGAACAAAATGCATAAATATGTGAACAATAGGAAGAGATATGTGAACAAAATCATGTTTTTGTTATGGATCGTATTGTAATAACAAAATCTCTCAAAATTATGTGTAATAGATTAGATTACTACACATATTAACATAATAACACAAGATCACAAACATTTTTGGAGTTCACGTATTTCCTATTTTTATTTCATGTTCACGTATTTCTATTTCATGTTGATGGTTTTTAGTTTATAGGTTAAGAAAAGTTTTCATTTGATTCAAATTCTTAAATATATGTTTATGTCATTTTATAATCCAAAAAATAAGTGATGTTTAAAAATAAATTATACATATGATAATATTTACAATTGTTATAGTAAATTCATACACAAAACAATAAATAATAAATAACACCCCCGTACAGGGTACGGGTCATCTGCTAGTATATTATAAAAGCCGACCGTTTTCGAGCCACCACGTTGATTCTGGCCCCACCAGATATTTAACAGAAATAATTTTTAAAGCCTTTTAATTAACTACCATAATTTTGCTACGTAAATTTTCAATCTTTTAATTAACTACCTATCAACAATATTTATCCATACAATATCTAGCCGTATATATATATATATATATATTAATTAAATTTAGAAAATATATACTTATCTATATGGAACATCTACGTTTTGCTTGTAATATGGAAGTAGTTCTTTTACTCCGTATTTTCTAATCTTATTTATAGAAATATTATCCATTTATTTTTAGTTTTTCGTGTACAGGTTGCAAAACAACAAGCTGTATCCATGCTTTGCAAATCTTTATTTTAAAAAGATATGGTAATAAAGAACATGAATAAAAGATGACCTTTATCCTTCTATCTTTATTTTCCTAATATTTATCTTTGTATGACCTAATATATCCTACGTAAATCATCAATATCTATACGTACTATATATTAAAGCCGAGGAATTTCGAGACACCAAGTTAATTCTAGCTCCGATTGATTTTAATTTTTTTTTTCAACGCAAATGGATAATAACAACTCTATATCTTTTTTTCAAATGGATAGTATTCATAGTCTGTTTGTGGGTGTTTTTTAGCCCCAATAGATTCTCCAAATGCATCTCCAAAATGGAGAAAATCTCCAAAGTTAGAGTGAAATTCTCCAAATTTGGGAATATCTCCAAATTTCTTCAAAGCTATTCATTGGCTATGTTTTTATTTATTTTTTCTTTTGAAATAAATGTAAGCTTTTGATTGGAGAACATAAATGTAGTATTCTCCATAATAGTGAAATTGTTGGAGTTTGATCACAATTTTTTTTGAAGAATATGTCTCTTTTTTCTCCATTTTGGATAAAACTTTGGAGAAGCTCTTGGGGTTGCTCTTAGGCAACCGCGCCCACGATTTGGCCGGTTCACAACCAATAAAACTAAAAAAATGTAATTTATTTAAAAAAAATTGGTAAACTGCCGGTTTTTATACAGTTACGGTTGCGGTTTGATCTGCCGGTTCACCGGTTTGGCCTAACACCGAACCTTAACCTAAACCTAAACCTAGCCCGGCCGGTTTGGCGGTTTAAGTTAAGGTTCCGGTCCGGTTCGCCGGTTCAAACCAAACCGGACCCAGCTCTAAGCGGTGTCCTCAACAACAACAAAAATGTCGGCCGGAATATTACTACAATCTCGATGTCTCTGCCACGATTTCGATGTTTATGCTTATATTGTTGGACTTGTAGGCTCAATCCTATTGTATTTGCATCCAAAGAAAGAGAAGTATTGATTATTGAGGTGTATATACAAGGGGGTCATAAAATGCGCAAATCGAATCAAGAGGCCTTAAAATGTAGAAATAGAAATCTATACTACTCTTATAATTATCCCCAATGCATGTTAAATAAATGCAGCTGCTTTCAATTTCCCTTCCCATGTTTGCTTTCTTCTCTCTTTTTTCGGATGAATTGCGTGTATTCTCCTAAGTTATGATTCAGTCTGTTCAGCTCTCCTCACTTATTGCCATGGCGGAGTCTACTGAACTTCCGTTATTTATGATGCAGGCCTATAGCATTCCTGTATTGAATTGTATTGAGATGGATGGCCTTTTCCCTTCCATTCATGATAGCACTCTAAACCAGATCGCAGACCTAATCCATCACTCTCTTTCCCACACCTCAATTTCCCCCACTCCAAAAGCTAATCGAACGAAGCAACAGCGCAAAGAAACAAGAAACAAGGCCGGTCGCCACCGAAATCAACAGGCTAGAGACGGGAGAGAGAACAAGCTCGCTCGCCTGTGGCCGGAGCTTGTCAAGAGATCGGAGAGGCCGGAGAAAGGCTCAATCGACGAAACCAGTGCACCAACGGGGCATAGAGGCTCGCCAGAGGAAAGGAAGCGAATCCAGTTCTGCAAACCCCAGGGAAGGGGCTCTGAATGTGAGTTGAATGGAGCCGGAAAACCCTAGAATTGAGGGGGGATTCGGAGATTTGGAGATTGGGGATGAAGATGGGGAGTGGAGGCGCATAGAAAGACGAATAACAACCCTCGCATGCCAGATCCACCATGAGCGTCGCCCTTGCGAAATCCGCAAAAGCCAAGGCCGACGCCGCGTTCCGCCACGATCCAACCGACGCCGCCTTTCACATCCTCAAAAAGATGCCTCTCGAGTACGACGGGGAAGGAGAGCGAGTTCGGGGACAGGATGAGGACGGCGTGGCCCGAGTTCGGGGACAGGATGAGGATGGCGTGGCCCTTGCGGACGCCGAACTGCGAGGAGATGGCGGAGGAAACGGCTTCGACGCCGAGCCAGTCGTCGGCGTAGGAGAGGCGGCGCCCGGAGGAGGCGTCTATGAAGGCGGTCGAGTCGTGATGGGAGCGGGAGATGTAGGCTGTCAGTTCCAAAGTGGGGTTCGGCGGGAGCGGGATCGCTGACCGCTTGCTGTAGAAGATGGAGTCTGAGGAGCAGAATCCGCTCCGGGGATCGGTCGCTGGCGGCCGATACATGGCGGCGTGTGCTACCTTGCCCCTTCATTTGTTTGGTGGACTTGGTAAGACATGTTCTGTCATGAATTTCACCTTGTTGATCTCAGGGTCATGGATAAGTGTTTGATGGTTACTCAGGGAGTTGATCATGTGTTTAACCTTGCTGCTGATATGGGTGGGATGAGCTTCATTCAATCAAATCATTCTTTGATCATGTATAACAACACGATGATCAGTTTTAAAATGCTTTTAGGCTGCCAGGATCACGATGATCAGTTTTCTTGGGTTTTTAGGAATTTAGCAAAATGCATATTTATGGAAGATTTGAACCTTGAATTTGTTATTCTGATGTTGCTATTCTCGCTTCTGGATCTCGGAAGAAGGTTTTCCTCCTAATTTCCTGTAATTTACAGTCTCCTTCAAAACCAAATGTAACGATTCAAGTTATGGCTCTAATTATTGCATGTCTACTTTGTAATTGAACACAGATATATGAGGGGAGTAAGGTGATAGCAAGAACAGCTTCCAGGGACAACAATCAAGAGGCTGGTGAGCTTGCTTCTTTGGATGACGAGTCTGGAGAGGTATGGTTTATGATTGAACATTTTCTACAATCTATAGTTTGTTTGGTAGCATCACTGACCGACATTCATTTTAATTTCGTTTTATGGTCAAGATTAAGTTTTTTTTTTTGAAATTAATAGTGTCTGATGAGAAAAATATTTTATTTCATCTGATGCCTTTTTTGTATGATGGATTAAAAAATTGTAAAATTAGGCTTGCCTTTAACTCTTCATCTGACTGTTTTAACAAAATTATAGATACTGATTTCTTCTTTATAACAATCCTTCTTTCCCTCAATTCTAATCCAATTTCCTAAAATCTAAAACAACTCACTTAAATCCCTGAATTTATTTCTATCTAATTTACAGAGGAGTCCAGGTCAAGTAGCGGACTGGAGAAGCAGAGCCGGAGCATAGCACAAGTCGAGATAGATACAGATATTATTTTCAATTTTCAGGTGAGAGCACTCACATATATGATTCTAGAAGGATCACAGTTCAATTTTGATGGATCCTGCAAATTTTGATGGATCACAGTTCAGTTTTATTCTTCTGGATGTGCTTGAGAATTTGATAATTGTCTTCCCTTAATTAGCCTTACCTGGAAATTGTGAGGTATTTGTCGAATTCAGGTAGTGGAATATTTGTTGGATTCAGGGAGTGGAATTTGAATTACCTTTGTCATCTTTGAAAGTGTTGGTGAGAATATAAGACCTATCTCCTGATTCTGTTTTTTCCTTTTTGTTTGATTTTTTTTTTTATTGAGAAGGTGGGGTTTTGTAAGTTTTCAGTTCGGCATTTAGCTTCTGGTAGTGTTATGAGCCTTTTTAACTATTGGGTGTAGGATAACAATCATGGAAAAGGATGCAATATCCCTCATGGATCACTTGGGCTGGAGTAAAGCACATGTTTTTGGTCTGTGTTTGCTGCTTTTTGAATTCTTCTTTGTAGAAAAAACAAACTGATCATTTGCTGCCACTTTGTACTTATTCATGAATAATGGTGTTATGTCTTGGTGGGCGAATTTATCTAATGATTCAGAAGAGCATTATTTTTTTTGGCCGAAGGTAGAAGAGCATTATATAGTGAATATGCTAATGGTTCTCATTTATGCTTCTTCTCAGGGATGCTACAAAATCCAGAGTATCGGAAGCAGCTCCAGGATATGCTGTGAGTTTCTCCTTTTGGTCTAGAATATATATATGTTTAAAACTAAAAATGTGACCTCTGTGTCTGCAAGTTATAATAGGTGAAACAAGTAACAATCCAATATGTAGTTAACTGCAGCATACTTCAGCTTCGAAGAGAAATTTTGTGTATCCTAGGGGTTTGATTTGTTTCTTGTACCTGTTTACATGGCGCAAATATTTGAAATCATGATTATTAGGCGAGCACAAAATGTTATTGTTATTTATGTTGATATATTTTCTACACCAAGAATTATAATAAATTTATTCACCTTTTTGTTTATGGCATCTGTCACAGAAATAACATGGGAGGAAGTCAGGAATGGGACAGTCGAATGATGGATACTATGCAGAATTTTGATATTAGCAGTCTTAAGGTCAAGCAACAGTTTTATGATGTTACTTAGTTTTGTAATGTGGGATACCTAATTGAGTTGAATCCTCTCATATTCTTCTTCACAGATCAAATCGGTCTTACCCCTGAAGAAGTTATTTCAAAGATTATGGCCAACCCCGATGTTGCCTTGGCGTTTCAGAACCCCAAAGTACAGGCAGCCATCATGGACGTATGTTCTGGCTCTATATTACCATTTCTAATGCCACTAAAGGTGTCTGATGACGAGGAGAATACTGACATGCAACCTGGGATCACGGAATTTATTGAAGGGTGCAGAACGTTTAGGATGGCATTTGTTACGATAATGAAGAAGCATATAGATGATGATCTGGTTTGTAGATTTATATAATGATTATCTGCGGGGTTTGTTGGGGCTGGCATTTGAATCTTTTTGTTATTTCCTAGCAGGGTCCAATTTTATCAGCTCAGAAGAAGCTTGTCGTAGCAAAGCTTGCAGAAGAAGATGATGAGAAAAAGGTTAAAAGTGAGGCCAAGAAAGTTAAACAGATGGTATTTATCTAGCAACTCTTGATAGTTTGAACACCCTGCTTGTGTTTTCTCATTTGCGTTATGCAATTTGATTTTAACTTAATTGCTCTGGTTTTGAAAACCATTAGGTTGCAGAAAAGGGGCATGTGAAGCTTGCTAAAAATTATATAGATCCTCATGAAAAGCTCTTGATAGGTGTTGCGACTAAAGGAGGTATGATATTTGTGCTTATAAATTATTACAGCTGTTTGTGTTGATTTTCAATTTTTTGCTTTGTAAAGTAACATGTCTTTTGATTTTCATGGATGCTGATCGACATTATTGGTCAAGTTGCTCAATGCTGTAAGTCTCCTGCCTTGAAATATAGTTTCTGTTTAATCTTTCAGCATGTGAAGCTTACTTTATCTTGCTCTTATTCCAGGTTAACAAGGCCCAAAGTGCTCAGAAAGGATTAAATCCTTCAAGAACTAAAGATGCTAAAGGTTAGCAATAAAACATAATCCTTATCTCAACTTTGTTGGGAAGTTTTAAGTGATGAGGTTGATCCTTCAATTTCTTAGAAATTTGAAGTTGTTATAAATGTGTCATCTTCTGCTGTAGAAATTCAGTGTGTTTCTTATGAGAGAACATGGTTTGGTATCTTATCCAAAGTTGATTGTCTACCTTGTATTTGAAGTTGTTAATTAATTTATCTCATTAATCTGATCCTCTGTGAACAATTGTCTTGAGTCTCAGTGTTGAAGCAAAGGAGAAAACAAGTCTTCTTCAAAGAGTTGAACAAGTCTTCTGGGCAATCAGCAGAAGGGGATAACAAGGTTTGCCCCATGTCATTCTTTTGTTTTTGTAAACTCGGAAATTTGAATCTACATATTATTATGACCTGTTAGATCATCAATGCTATTTATTTATATATGCAGATGGTTGATGCTGTAGTAAGGAAGGTTCAGAAGGATTTCTCTTCAGCACTTGTTTCCCCAGGAGTTCAGGTGTTTAAATTTGCATTTGTTGTTCTTCAAGGTGTTTTTATTAGTTAATTCTTTCCCAATGTTTTGTTTTCTAATTCAAAGCTCCATTTTTTTAGCTTGGGATTTTGTTGAAGAAGATTCTAGAAAGCGAGATAACCTCGCTATCTAACGAGGAGCTCTTGGACAGCATATCTAAATATCTAAACAAGCAAGTAGCTTCTGTAGGCAGCGATTCGTCTGAGTTCTGCATTTGTGGTGGAAGAGCAGAGATGATCAACTTTACTTTGCTGTCAAATGAGGAACTTTCTGATGCATATCTTTGTAAGAAAGATGTCTCGGAAATGTAGTGATTCATCTGCCAACTACAAGGAAGTGATAGAAGATCAACAGAATCAGCTTGAGGTATTAAATTTTTTGTGTATGATCTACATAATCAGCTAAAAGAAGGTGATTATGAAATGCAAACAGCTAATTAGGTTTTGATTTCCTGTCATTTGGTAGAAATTGAAGACATCTTTCATTCAGACAAAACAAGAAGTAACAAGGGCTCATTTAGTCTGGGAAGAAGAATTATTCTTGGTTAGATTTTACATGGTTTCTCTTGCGCCTCGGTTATAAAAATTTCCTCTTGAATATCAATTTTAATTCTTTGATGCATCCAGGAAATCATATAAATAGCCTTGAATTAGCATCCTCTTCATACCAGCAGTTGCTAGAAGAGAATCACCAACTTTACAATCAAGTCCAAGACTTAAAAGATAAACTGTCCCAACGCTTAAACCATTCATACCAAAACTTGACACATAAATCTTGGTTAGTTTGTTGTAACATGTGCCTATGATTTGTAGAGTTCCCTTCATTGTCTGAAGTATGAGAAGCTTGTTTGTAGCTTGAAGAAAGCAAAGTCGGTTTTGATTGGAAGGGTTAATTATTTGTAGAACTGTTCTACATTCTTCTTCTTTTGTCTTATTTCTTTTGATGCTAGAAGAAAAATGAAAGCTGACTTATTTGTGCATGTCACTTTTGCTTCTTTTTTTTTTTACCTGGTCTTAGCTTTTGACTTCAGCTTGATCTGATAGATAGAAATATGTTTGGTTTTCTTATGGCTTAATGACATATTTCATTTACATATACCACTTGTAGAATTTATATTTCTCCAGTTCACTTGTACTGCTACACCTATTTTCTTCTATGGAATGTGTTTATTTGCCCTCAATTCACTCTTCAGCGTATTATTGAGTGTACATACTTTGGCCTTCCTATTTTGACTAAGGTCAATGGTCAACTTTTCTTGAAAGCTTTGATGCATATTTTTGCAATTTATTTTGTAGTCTATTTATTTTGATTAAAGAAGTCAGATTTTGGATTATTATTTTCAAAAATATAATATTCATATTTTTATATTCTATTCACTTTAAGCTTCAACCAAATTAAAATAAGTGAATAATAAAGTGTACTATAGATAGTGGACTACATGATCTTTAACGCACAAATAACACAATGCAAGGCGTCTTGTTAAAATTCTGTATCTCAATTAGTTGTCTTGTACAAGTGGCCTCGTAGTCTATATATTTCTTTGTACCATTACTAAACTGTTAAAAGTTTTAGAGTGTCGTATTATTAGTTTTGGCTGTATTTGTGTGATTTTTCCTAAACATGGAAAATTATTTTATTTCTTTTGTCTGGAAGTCGTCTCCCCCATTTTTGTCGAATCTGCCAGGTTCAATTCAACATGTTTTTTTCTTACTTTCATTGTGTATCATATTTCGAATTAATACTGCTTCATTAAAAATATGTGCCTACACCCTTTTTTCTCTCTGTTGTTGTTCTCATACTCATTAGTACCTTATATTAACTTTTCTTCGTTCTTATCCATTTTCTCTTCTGAATCTGTATTCCTTTCTTTGCAGGTGCTCCACTCATTTATTTGTCTTTGGGTCAGATTTCCGTGTTTACTGTGATTAAGCAATAGGTCAACATTCTATCATTTGCCCCTAAATCACCTTCATGTCTTATGTTTCCTAGAATCATTCTCAATAAATAGTATCATTCATCTCTTAGAATCGTTCACAAAACTTATTTGATTAGTCGTTGTGATGCCCAATATGGACCCCGGGAACTTGAATTCATCACGAGCTGAGGAGCTGAAGACTTTGGCTAATGATGCATTTAAAAGGTTATTGTGCTTCTCTTGAGTGTGGTTTGTCAATAACAAAAGAGATATTAGTTCAGGATCAATTTACTTATTCTACTCGAGGTTCTGTACACTGAAGCATTTGAGGTGAATAGTCAGAATGCAGTATATTGGGCAAACCATGCATTTGCGCACACCAAACTAGAAGAATATGGTAGTGCTTTGCAGGATGCATCAAAGGCTATTGAAATCGATCCCAAGTACTCCAAGGCATGCGGTTGATTTGCTTTTGTTCATGTAAATAGTATCTTTTTGATGTTGTTTTGTAAATAGTTCTGGTTGCTTCTTTGTTCAGGGTTATTACCGGAGGGGAGCAACATGTCGTCTATGGGTAAATTCAAAAACGCACTTGAAGATTTTCAGCAGGTATTGCTGACAAGGAATGAAGGAAGTCGATTTGGTTTTTCCAAATTGCGTTTGTAAATTGTTAAATCTCCCGGTCTTTGATCTGTTTGTGTAAATAGGGTGGAGGGCATAGTAGCACACTTCTTATTCTTTGGAGCAGCCTTATATGTTTATGTCTTTCGATCTTCGTATACCTGAAGTGTAAGCACATGCTTGTGGCATGAGTGTTGTAAAAGTTCTTTCTAACCTTTCATGTTTGAAACTCATAAAGTAGATGATTTCTGCTTTTTTCATGTGTTGGGGCCGGTTGACACTGATGTATATTTTCACTTAATAATGTTGTTATCTCTTACAGGTTAAAAGAATATACCATGACATTATTAAGAATTTCGATGATTTTTTTCGACCAATTAAGAATTTCGATGATTTATAATATATCATGACGTTATTAGTTTGGCCTAAGCATGATTATAAGAATTTTAAAAAATTGACTTTAGTAAATCAAAATTTTCGAATTTTTCATACACTTAAATTTGTACCTAAGACTAAGACTCATAATCGGATTTATTAAATTCGTATTTTTATCTTTTTTATATAAATATTAAACTCTTAAAAATATTTTACAGAAATACTAAAAAGATAATTCGTATGTTTCTTTACATTTTGATCCGTCTATGAGATGAGATATGGATGTCATGTACCAAGGAATTATTAAAAATTTCTAATATTTTTCTGGCGTGTTTTCCCCCGTCCATCGGACGGCGCAAGCATTCTAGTCTATTGTATTTATATCCAAAGAAAGTGAAGTATTAAAGTCTCTATATAGGGGTCACAAAATGTCGAAATCGAATCAAGAGACCTTAAAACAACCACTTTTTTTTTGCTAACTCAATTGTCATTATTTGAATTTTTCAGTTTGGTTAACATACTGAGAAAATTGAAATTCATTTTCGAGAAATATATAAGTTTGATTTGATCCTGGCACTTCAAAAGAGTGATGTTGGCCATAATATTGGTATTTGTACGGTGCCGATGGCGGAGTTGTGGGGTGTTGCTCAGGGCTTGGAGCTTGCTTGGCGCAAGGGCTACAGGAGAGTCTCTCTGGAAGTGGACTCACAGTTGGTGATTCTTCTCTTAGGGTGGCCTATAGAGCGTAGTCATCCCTTAGCTAGCTTGGTAGTAAAATGCCAAAGCTTAATTCGTAGGAACTGGGATGTCCAGTTTCGTCATATCTATGGGGAAGCAAATAGTGTAGCTGACTTTCTTGCTTCTTATGCTTTTTCTTTTCAGACTGGTTTTCATGTATTGGTTGACCCTCCCGAGAGTGTTATTTCTTTCCTGCTTGATGATGTAAGGGGTCGGGCTATCCCCCGCTTGCGTACTACTTAGCCCATTTTGATTCATTAATAAAACGCCCCTAGCGGGCCGGAGAGTGCTGCCTCTCCTTCGACCAAAAAAGAGTGATGTTGGCGTATAAGTTTGAAAAAAATTATATTAGTATATAAGTCCGATTGAATCCTAAATATTTGTTAAATATGTTATCCTTTCTTGACTACGGGTCATCAGATCGATCCGTAAGTCATAATCCGAATTACGAATTGGGTCAGGTCCTACTCATCATGAAACTATCATGCATTATGTGGGACGCAAAACGAGGAAAAGAAATCTAAATTGCCAGCTGGCAGCTCCTCGTGCCTCGCACGTGACCCACACCGACACGTATCTCCCCGGAGCCAACATCTAACGGCCATCTCCACCTCCTCTCTCAAAACTCCAAATTCGATCGATTTTTCACTCCCAATTTCTCAACTTTCTCCTACTCCTCCCAAAACCCCAATTAAACCCACCCGGACAAAAAGAAACCCCATTTTCAGCTCGAATCTCTTGCCCCAAGAGCAACGAATCGGAGAAAAGAAAAAGCAAATGTTGCGTGTCGCACTACTCGTGCACCTCTGCCTTTCCATACTCGCCTTCTCGGCGTCGGAGGAGGCGGCGACGTGCTCGGGGATAGTTCGGATGAGGGAGCGGGTCGACCGGGTCTCGATCACGGACTTCGGCGGTGTCGGCGACGGAAAGACGGTGAACACCGACGCCTTCAGGGAGGCGATTTACCGGATTCAGCACCTCAGGAGGAGAGGGGGCACCCTCCTCTATGTGCCCTCTGGGGTTTACTTAACGGCTAGTTTCAATCTCACCAGTCACATGACTCTTTACCTCGCTCAAGGCGCTGTCATCCGAGCTGTCCAGGTGATGATTTCACCTATCAAACGTTTGGTTTCCCAATTGTTGCTGATTTTTGAATCTGGGTTTGTGTCAAGTGATCATTTTTTTGTGTGATTATGGTGTTGTTGTGTTCTAAAAAACGCTAGGCGGCATCTAGGCAATCGGGCAATATGGCTGTCTAGCGCCTCAGGCGGACACCTAGGCACCGTCTAGACGGGTTAAAAGGCTAGACGGATAAGGACTGATTAGCGCCTAGACAGGGCCTAGTCGGGTCTAGAAGAGATTTTTAGAACACTGGTTTTCTATAGTGCAATGGGGAGAGCTTATTGTGTTAATTGTTACTGCATTGTTGAATGTTGTATGATTGTGCAGTTATGGTAATAAGGGTGGTGAGATAGGAAGATCTTGCTGGCTTGGATTTGAGTTCAGTGATAATTTTGAAGTGAAAAGGGTCAAAATTGATGGAGTCAAATGCCTGCCACCTTGTTTAGTAGAGTCTGGAAATTTCTGCTGTTGCTATTGATTATTTGATTAGTGTTGGTGGTTTGGGGGTTTGTTAAAATGTGGGAGCAATGAGAAATATAGCATCCAAGCTGTGGAATGTTTTGAATCCTATGTAACTCTGTGACATTTTAAAGATGAGTGGTATCAACGTGGTATGGGAGGCTTAAAGATGGTGGGTACAAGATTTGCTTAGGTGGGGGCATAGGAATTGAATGGCACCATACTGTTTGTAAGTGCATACAGAGTGAGGGACAAAAGAAGTGGATAGTAGGTAGATATATACCCAGCTGGGTTCTACTGCATCTATTTTGAGAGCTGTTGTTTTTCAAGGGCAGATTAAATTAATTGATTTTATTGGGATTAAATTATTGCTGATAGGACTACAAAGATAGCTTTTGATCCTTTTTTTTATTACTACGTATTAATAAATATATAGTTTTATCTGCATATATGGCAAGAACATGCCACTGCCATAGTGCCATGAATGTATTCTATAAATTTATATATTTATAAAAATTTATATTATTATCTTCATAATGTTGTTTGGCAATAGATCTTGTCTAATAGCGCCATGCTGAATTATTTCTGTGATTAGTTTGTTTTGTCTTTTCTTCTCACTATTTTTTTTAAGTTTGTAGATCAGATATTTTATCCCTCCCTAGTCTAAGTGGTCTTCATGTAGTCTTTCTTGGATTGATGTATTTGTCACACACACACACACACTGTCAAATGTCATCAGTCTTTCTCTGCAATCAATGAATTGAATCAAGAAATAAATAAGTTAGGCTGATCCTGCTAGTGGTAGTTGTTAAATGTACTGGTTGAGTAAATCTTAGACTATATTGCCCTCAATTTTTTGGCTCCTCCTAAGCTGTTCATTGACTTCTTACCAATATTTGGTAAGACAAAAAAACAAGGAATACGTCCCTTCATTTGGCTATTTGGATGATCCAAAAGAAGCTGGCTTTGGATAAAGCTCCTTTGCTACTTGAGTAATCTCTGTATTTTGTCTTGCTTTGCATATATGCCTTGGTTGTTTTGAATCAATGAGCAAGTGTAGATCAAGATCCTATAACAAAATTCACAGCTGAGGTTGTTTTGAATCAGCCCGGAAGATGAAATGTCCTTACTCCTGGTTTGAATAAGCATCTTGGGATGCCTTCTCGAATCGGAAATTATGACAATTAGTATTAGAATGTATATGAATCTCTTTTTGTGATAATTCCAGGATACGTCAGATTGGCCAGTAGTTGATCCACTGCCGTCATACGGAGGGGGTAGGGAGCTCCCTGGAGGAAGGTATGCGGCCTTCATCCTCGGTTATGGGCTTCATGATGTTATAATTACTGGTGAGTTGTGCTTCCTTCTTCCTTTCTTTTGCACAATTAGAAGATCATTGAATTCAGACAAGCTATGATCCCCTGAGTTGTTACTCTGATTTTTGTAGGCGAGAACGGAACAATTGATGGTCAAGGGAGTGTTTGGTGGGATATGTGGAGACAGAAGACTCTTCTGTATACGCGTCCGCATCTCATTGAATTCATGTATTCCAGGCACATTCGAATTTCGAATGTGACTCTCATTGATTCCCCTTTCTGGAATATCCATCCTGTGTACTGCAGGTAATCTTTTCTTAGCTGAATTGACTTAATTTAATTCTCCCTTTCTAGAGACTTACATTCCTATTATGATCATTGGCTCTGTGCAAAATGAATCCTAAGTGGTCTGAATCATAAGATGGACCTAATAAGCTCGAATCATGAACTGGCTTTCTGAATCTTCTTCGTAGAAATGTGGTCGTTCAATATGCTACCATACTTGCACCACCAAAATCACCGAATACTGACGGAGTTGATCCAGGTACTTACTTCATTAACTGTGTCATACTTGCACTGTATTCTAAAGGGCCTTCGCTACGTTTCATCGGATAATACTTTACTCTTGTTGCAGATTCTAGCTCCAACGTCTGCATTGAGGACTCTTACATTTCCACGGGCGATGATCTCGTGGCGGTGAAGAGCGGTTGGGATGAGTACGGGATCTCGTTTGGGCGGCCGAGCACAAACATAACCGTGAGGCGGGTAACCGGATCGACGCCCTTTGCAGGAGTCGCTGTAGGAAGCGAGACTTCTGGCGGGGTCGAGAACGTGCTGATTGAGCACGTGAACCTCTCGAATGTCGGGGTCGGTATTCATGTAAAGACAAATGTGGGACGGGGCGGATCCGTGAGCAATATCATGGTTTCTGACGTCTACATCGAGAACGCGAGGAAAGGGATCAAGATTGCTGGGGACGTCGGTGGCCACCCAGATCAGAACTTCGACCCGAACGCCATGCCTGTCGTTAGGGGCGTTTTTATTAGGAACGTACGGGGTGTGAACATTCTACAAGCGGGATTGATAACGGGTATCAAGAGCGCGCCATTTACTGACATTTGCCTTTCGGATGTAAACTTGTATGGCCCGAGTGACATACGACACTCGGCTTGGGAGTGCTCGGATGTGAACGGCTCGTCGTTGAAGGTTAGCCCTTTGCCGTGCTCTGAGCTAGCTGACACATACAATACTAGCTCTTGTTCTATGTACTTTTGAAGTGCATTTTGCAATTGAAAGTGACTGTATAAGTTTATATAATTCAGATTCATTTGGGCTTGATTTGTATGATAATCAGATCTTCACAATAATCTCTAGATACGGAGAAGAAAGTTGGGAAAAGGTCTGCATGTTCTTTTTGACTATGGATGATAAAATGTTGCGCTAAAATGATAAGAGTTGTAAGTACCTGAAATTTCCTCCAATATTGCCTGTTGAATAAAATGATGGGTTTGATTCAAGTAATGAAAAAAGGATATTCAACCCCAACTATATAAGTATTGAGATTTGAGAGTATAGTTAAAAGGTCCATTTGAACGTGTAAAAGTCGCTCCGAAGGTCATATTCACTCTTCAGGGACCCCTTTGACATATCCAATCATGAATCATGAATCATGAATCATGAATCATGAATCATGAATCATGAAATTGTTATAGAATTTTCAACAGTTCTTTTCCCACGGACAAGGGTTGTCTTTATGTGTTTTTGTGTCTTATAGTAAGGGGAAGTTGCAAGAGAATATGATCACACCCTTACCAAACACCATATTGACTTAGTCGGTAAATGATATAAATCAAACAATCTTTAAGCCTAATTTCATTTTCCGATATCACATTGAGTTAGTATAATAATAATTGCTCCTTCAGTTTCAAAATAGTTATTCAAATAATACTTGCACATATATTAAAAAAGAATTATTTTTTCTATACGGGAAATTGAGGCACACTACCGGGACGACTTTTGGTTTGAGGCATACTAAACGTCACCCAAAAATAAACCATTTTTATTTTGCAATTTTACCCCAACAACATACTAAATACTAAATTTTCCAAAACTTGCCCGAACCGACCGCGAATGTGTATTTGCGGCGTTGAGCCTAAGTCTGGATGCTGGAAGGATGTCGAAAACATCTCATGACTACCATGTCATTAATGTAAGCTTCAATGGTCTTCCCCATTTTTGGGCTAAACAACTTGGTTATGAGTCGTTGAAATGTTGTCTCGGCATTCTTCAGTCCGAAAAGTATCACCTTGTAGCAAAAGATCCTTTGTGGGGTTATGAACGTTGTCTTTCTTAGTCATCTTTATGTATTGGGATCTGATGGTTACCCCGACATGCATCTAAAAAGCTCATGCACTCATGGCTTATTGTAGCATTCACCAATAGATCAATCTTTGGAAGTGGAAACAAGTCCTTTGGACAAGCCTTATGAAGCCCAGTTAAGTCCATGCAAGCAAACTCTCCAATCTCCCGCCTTTTTCTAGATTACGACGGTATTTGCTAGCCAAATTGGGTACCGCACGAGTGCCAACCTCTTGTAACTTTCTTTTTGCAATCACGACTTCTAATTTGGTTTCGAGCTGATGTTACTGAAGTCCATCAACTCTTACTACTTCAAAGAATGCCCGACATTAGAGGGGTCGCGTTGCACAAGTCGCAGTCGCGGCGACCTTACTAGGTCGGTTTCTATCGATCCATAGTCATGGATTAGGGCTCTGCACTCGTGGATGGTCTCTCGGTTCAATTTCGTGTTTGTACGCGATCGATCAAGCGAGTCTTGATTGTCGACGCTTGTGCGATCCTTGTTTTCGTCCCAAGAAGTGAATGTCCTCTCTATGCTCAGGTTCTATCGTTTTGACATGATTGGTCGTTAATATGTGATTCATGATCAAGTTTTCACTTTTCGGACCACCAGGAACGTATCGGAACACGAACTATCACACAACAACTGATTTTCAGCCTCGAGATGCGTTAGGGTTTGATCCCCCGAGTGACTACCGGAGTTTGCTCGATCGCCCCAACACACCGTGGTCACAGTTTATGGCATGGGGTTGCAGTTTCCCGATCCGCGATCACGGATCTGTTCAACGGAGGTATTGTGCTCGATTTCGCCTTGCGCGAATGCCCGAGGTTCTCAAAAGGTGCTTATTTTGATCCATACCAATTGAGTCAGTATGGACTTGTGCCCTTCGATCAACACATACACACATATGTGTTTGATTTTGATCGTTATGCTCATTCACACTATTTGGCCTGACTTGACTTGATAGACAGCATTGCTCATAGCACGGCCTAACAAAGCCACAACTTTGCTCGGGGGTTGACTGGCCGCGGTCACAGTTCACCAAGCCGCGGTCATAGTCTCTTTCTGTGACCGTAGTTACTCTCCTTGATTCACGCGATGGACTATCACCGACCTTCCGGTCTATAATTGTTCTCAGACTCGCATTGCCGAATCCTAAGCTCAATCAAACTTAGAAGGTTTAGACTGCAAAGTTCTATGATTGTCGATTCTGTTGCTCCACTCGAATCCCTGATGGTTTGAGCGACCGTTCTTATGAGAGGGATCAGGTCACGGTTCAAGTCGTCTTTGGGCAAGGTGCTTGGCGCCTTGCTCGGATCGTGCCAATGTCTAATCTTCCGATTGAATATCGGGATTAATACGCGTTGGGGTTTGATCCTCCGAGCGAACCTTGGAGTTCATACGACCACCCCCCGTTCCGCGCTCGCAGGTTGTTGTACAGCGGTCGCGGTTGACTTCCCTATGATCGCGACTCTGTTTGCTGGGGGTTTAGCGCTCGATTTCACTTTACGCGGTTGTCTCATGGTTGTTTAAAAGCGCTTCTTGATTTTCTGGGATTAATTCCAAATCCATGTATAATTGCGTGGATCGAGTACTCGTTCCCTACGGACGACGTCAATTATTAGTGCACAAAAATGCGCCTTCAATGCACTAATTGATTACTTCCTTCTTCACCTTCTGTTCTAACTGCTTGTTTAACGTTGAACCAACAAAACAATGGAAAAAAGAGGTGTGAACCCCTTATCCACATCTGATGCCTATATAACAAAAACAGTTGTCAATCGAATGTCGAGGTAAAGGACAAGACTTGTTAGAGAGCCGAGCGAATATAAGCTTTGGTCTTAACTTTCTATCTTTGGATTAAGAAAGAACTTTCCATTATAACAAGTAATCACCCTATTTAATTTTATAATAAATACTTAGAGTATTTACATTGGTTGGTCAAAAATTTTGATCATCAAAATAAAATAATCAAACATTTTTCTTCCCTTTTAATTTCTTTTTTCCTTTTATTCTCTTTTCTTAGTCTCAAGTGACACTTGTCACTTTGAGATTCAAAGACCAACATGTTGTTTTGGCCATGATGATGACCAAAACAACACTCTCTCTCATCAAATTCCATTTTCTTTCACCCTTTTAAATAATTTTTTAATCCATGACTAAAATCAATCAATATCAATCAATATATATTATAAAAGCCGACCGTTTTCGAGCCACCGCGTTGATTCTGGCCCTACACCATATTTTTTAAAATATGGTTTTTTTTCAGTTTATTATTTGATTTTACTTAAATAGATTTATCCTTATTAACTTAGATTATTTTCTATATTTCCATGATCAACTATATTTTTATCCATTATAAATTTTTCTATCTTGAAAACAAACCTTATTTTTAGTCCCATGATCAACTATATGCATATCTCTTTTAATAATATCAACTTATTTACAAATTAAGCCTACAATTTTCTCAAATTATATAAACACCTCTTTTTTTCATAATACACACATACAAGCGGTCACTTTTTAACCCCCAAATTAATTTTGATCGTACCTCATATTTTAAAAATTAAATTTTATTATTCACATTATATAAGTTTTTCCTATTACATCTTCTTATCTATTATGTAAATTTTTTATTATCAATTATTAATTCTTAAAACTTTACTGTAAATGTCTTTCACATTCAAATTAAGCTAAATCTTTGAATATTTGATCCAACTTATTTCTTTTAAAAAAATTGTGATTTCTTACATTTTCTATTAAATTATGATAATATAAGTTTATGAATCCATAAAACATTGTTTTTTATAATTTAATATATGATCATCATTATCAATTTATGATAAATGTTATAAGTGAAATATCAATTTATAATCTTATAATAAGATTTTAGAAAAAAGATATATCTAATAAAGTGTAAATATTATGTCTTCTATGTATTTTTATGGTTATACGAACAACAAAAAAAAACATCACTCCTTTTAGAAAAAAAATATGTTCATATATCATAACTTACATCATATTTTTCTATATCAATATTTGCTTTTAGTATATCTAATTATAGTTTTAATATTTTAAAGTCAAATAATCGTGCATGATACGACAGGTTAAGCTAGTATTGGTCTACCATTAAACATCCTCTTAAAGATAAGGAAAAAAACATAATAAATAAAATAATTTTATGACATTAGATTGAGAAAATAATTATAGCGACTAATTAACAAGCATAAATACACCTACAATCTCTATAAATTTGACCAATCGCTTTGGAAATGAACAATCTTTTGAACAACAACCCTGAACAAGACGAGCAGCACGGTTGAGTTAATTTGACCACCAATCGCTCTGCTGTCAATGAAACCCTGAACAATCTTTTCCACTGAACAACAATATGTTTTTTTGTTACTCTTTTTGTCCCCAGGAAATTTTTTGTAACAGCCCACAAGTTTGAAATGATTCAGGAGGCACAGAGCATGAGCAACTACGGTTGAGTATAACAATGATTCGGATGCAGTTGTTAACAGTCTTTGGTGCAGAACTTTGACTCGGATGCAGTTGTGAACAATCTTTGGTGCCTTTTCATATGGTACCAAAAAGAACAAGAAGAAAGGAAACATGAAAATGGATGTGTCAGCTTTGCTGGCCAAGCTATTGGGTCTCCATGAGAACATTATTTAAGTTTTGTATGTTTTCTTTGATTGTTGTTTTGGAACAAAATGAGCATCATGATCTTTGCCATATTAAAGGTATGTTTTCCTGGTTATTGTTTGGAATAATTGGGAATTAGTGAAATCAAGAACTTGGCTACTTATTAGCTTCTAGGCCACCATTGAAATCAGTTGGTTTCTAGTAAGATCATTGTTAATTAGTGAGTTTAAGCCAAAATAAGATGAAAAATAAAATAAAAAGATTGAAATGGAGTCTCATTGTCCTTGCTTTGCAAGAATTGGAAAGTGAAGAATCTCCAGAAATCAATGAATTAGGCTTATTCCTTTGCGTGCAAGGATCAGCTTGTGATTTCCAATCATCTTTTTTTTCCTTGCTTTGCAAGGTCAGAGAAAAACAAAGTAAGAATAGAGAAAAACAAAGTAAGGATAGTGATAAACAACTAATATTTTAAGAAATAGAAGCTTTTGATTTGGAATTCTGTGGCAGAATTACTTGTACATCAATCGCGTATAAATTTTCAAAGAGTAAGAGCTTTATTGGAAATTTTCGGATCGAGTTGTGCTAGGCTAGGTTGCTTGGTGCTTGGGACATCTGAAGATCCTTCATCTCGGTGGAGGGAACGTCAGTTGACCATTTCGCACACCCCATGATGGGTCAGCTTGTTGCCTGCGACACTAAGATTTTCTTAGTGCTTGACTCACCCCGATTCCAATCTCTTTTAGCTTTTGTTTTTTGAGAATTTGTGCTATCCTTAGTATATTCTGTCTGCCTGGAGTGGCTCTTTTTGACCCTTCTAGCCGTTTTCGGCTGCCGTTTAACGGCCTCTCGGGCTACCAAATTTATTTGGTACCCCGAATTCTTACCTTTTCAAAAAAATAAAAAATAAAAAATTATAGCGACTAATTTTAACCGTTCGAGTATTTTCTTAATCAATACTCAATATTTTCCCGTACACCCAATGCCTCACGACGCGTTAATGCCATGTTTGAACAATTCCAACCTCCAAACAATCTTCTTCAACTTTAAAGTCTCCAAATGCAATTAAGCCCTCAAAAAATGTCTCCAACTGTGGAACTTTTGAATTCCTCAATCGTTATCCCCATAATTAACCAATCAATTATATCCTAACCAACTTATGCCATCACTCAGAATTGTGGCTACTTTGCAGTTGAGTTTAGTATAGTTGAACGCAACTTCATGTATCACATAGCTTGCCTTATCAAATTTGAGTAAGGATTTTTCCAAAACCTGAGAAGTCTGCATTGAATAATCAAATTGAGTAAAGATTTCCCAAGACTTGAGACGTCTACATTTTAATACACTAGTGTGTGGCCACGGTAAAGGGTTTGAATTGGTCACATAGCAATACCCACATCCCACTTTGGCATTATTCATCTCCTTTTCCCTCTTTTCTCATTCATTTTCTATGACTATAGACTAATCCAGTCTTCTTTCTGAATGAATTACTCGCTTTCGTACATTCAAAACTTTGACCCCTCTCTATCTTTTAATTCTTCTCATTCCAACACACCAAACACAACAACAAACAAATGCTATAAAAAGAACCAGGTTTCATTCTTCCCAAACAAGCAGGGTTCCCCAAAGTAAAACCTCAAAAATGCAACCTACCAACCAACCAACTACAATGAAAACACATCTTTTTACACACTCCCCTGGTATGAACCGTCCCCAATCATTCTAACAACCCTTTATAATCACTATTCTCATCAGCTTTACTCATATAAGTTCAGCTCCTCCCTCTCTCAATTAAGACACAAAGTTCAGAAACACCCATCACCAATGGATAGCATTCAGCTGTTCTCGCTGATCGCCGAGCTATCCCGAGGGGTGGAGCTGGCAAAACAGCTGAGAGCACAAATGGGTCCGGAGCATTCTACTGAAACCAAAGAAATGCTTCTGCAGCAGATAGAAACATCATACGACAAAGCCCTTTTCATCCTAGGACGCGGCGTTACCTCTGCGCAGCCAAATCAGGTCTTGCACGTTCCGTCTCTTGCCATGCCGAGCACACCACTCTCCGCCATGGAAAGCCCCCAGAGCGATGATCTGCACGGCTCATTCAGCAATCATCAGGATGCCAAAGAGTGTTCAAGGAAGAGGTACTAGTATATATATATATATTCACACACTAATGACGATTATTGTTGGAGATATAAACTTTCCACGTCGACAATATGAGCAAAATGTCTACTAGTATATAAGGAAGGGAGAAACTCTACCCATTGGCTTAAGTTTTCGGGTTATAAGATGGATCCCGATCTTATATACGAAATGGCTAAAGTTACCCGACACGTCACCTATCTAAACTCGGCTCACTGGAATCTAACAATTATGCTATGAAATCTATTGAATTTTTCACCTATCTAAACTTGGCCCACTGGAATCTAACAATTATGCTATGAAATCTATTGAACTTTTCACCTATCTAAACTCGGCCCACTGGAATCTAACAATTATGCTATGAAATCTATTAAACTTTTCAAGTACTTACAATGATTGTACGCGAGATCTTAGTAAGAAATATAGATCTTTCAGGAAGGCGGCGTCTACGTGCACAAAGCAAGTGAATGTGAGCTGTGGCAGTGGCCTTGAAGGCCCCCCTGCTGACGGTTATAGCTGGAGAAAGTATGGCCAGAAAGATATCCTCAATGCCAAGCATGCCAGGTGAGCAAAAATCATGCTCTTCTATATAAATTAAGTGCCATTTCCTAAACATTGTAAGAGACTATGAATCTCACCATAAAAGATGCTCTCTTGCTTTCACAGAAGCTACTATAGGTGCACTTACCGAAGCGTCCAAGACTACTGGGCCACAAAGCAGGTGCAAAGATCAGACGACGACCCAACAGTGCTGCAAGTCACATACAAGGGAAAGCACACGTGTGATGTGAACCGTCGGTCCAAGTCCGCGCCCACTTCACCAGGAAACCAAGACCCCAAACCAGATGACCTTCCAATTACGGAGTACAAACAAGATTCCGGCAACATCTTAAGCTTCCAGAACAGAACGGGTGCTGATGTGCATAGCTTCCCATTTTCTTACGGAAACCCGAATACCCTGCCATCTACCAACCTCACAAACAGCTTCTGTGCAAGTTTTTCGCCGTCACTTATTTCTCCGGCAGCTTCAGGTTCTAACTTCTTCTCGATGCCGTCGTTCGGGATGGAGACAACTGATAGTGTTCAGCAGCAGCAACAGAACCTGGAAGGAGATATTACTGAGATACACTCAGCTGCCATCTCAGTCACCAACTCTTCAATCATTGATACTAACTTCTCAGTTGACCCTTGGAACTTCAGCCTGAATTTCCCATTCAACAACCAGTGATTTTTCCCTTGATGACCAAGATAGGATCTCTTCAGAAGATAAAAACATTATAGATACTACATACGTTATTCAATTCATATGTTTGTCAAGTAGCAAGAAAACATTGTTTCCGCGAATGTAGAGTAGCAACCAAATATTGTTTCAGCTGATGTAACATAGTGGAGAAGAGGAAGCTCAAAAGAGCTTGTTCAATAGAAAGCTTGCATTTTTGTTTTCGTTTCCCAAATTCTGAGAAAAGAAGGAAGCACAGGTTTTAGTCGTTACTCATTCCTATTCATCAAATATCTATGACAACAGTACAAATCCAAGAAGAAAATATATCTGTTACAGAGTCACAGCGAAAATTAAAGAAGACAACTAACAACCAGATAGAATTTCTCTAAGATAAACTAGTAAGCGAGATGAAAATACATGGGCAGTTCCTCTAGTGATCAATGTTATGAAAATGAGCAATATTGAAGAAAACATAGAGGCAATCCAACCAAATCACCTGCTTCTGTCATTTTGCAACTCTGGAGTATTAGCTGACAGATGAAGAAAGCTTAAGAACTAGTAGGCCACAGAGAAAGGGCAGAACAAGATGAATAAGAGATAAATACGAGACCTAATCTGAAGCCTTCTTTTCTAATACTTGAATGAAATCAACTGATTCTTGAAATTTTAAACCTAGATTTCGTTAGGTCAGTGAAGTTGAGGATGACGAAGGCCATGGCGGTGAGGACGAAAGTCGGGAGCCGATAACAATGGAGAAGGAACGACAGACGAGAGAGAGAGAGAGAGAGAGAGAGAGAGAGAGAGAGAGGAGGCGAGAGGCAGACCCGGTAGAAAGTGACCCGAACCCGAAATCCGAACCGACCCGACCCGAACCGAACCCGAAACTGGACCCGAACAACAAAAAATGAACAATCCAAACACGACTCAGACCCGAACTGAACCCGAACCGAACCGAATAGCACCCGAACCGAATTGACCCGAACTAAACCTGAACCGAACTGACCCGAACCGAACTTCACCCGAACCGAACTGCACCCGAACCGAACTAACCCGAACTAAACTTGAACCGAAATGACCCGAACCGAATTGATCCGAACTAATTTTTATAAACACAAGTTACATTCCTCATTCAATGCTCAATTAGCTTTTATTGTAATATTTCCTATATAATTTAACAATATGCAATCAAAATCAAAATAACACCAATACCATAGTGGTAATCTCTTCCTTTACAAATTCCAACGTTTGGAGTTCAAACCTCGAAAAAAATTCATCCAAGAAAGTGTATTACATAATAAAATATTCATATTAATAATTTTAAAATATTTAATTAGCATTAATAAGGTGTTAATAATTTAGTAAATTTACCAATGATAAATTACTAAAAAGAAAAAATTAAAATTTATTTCATGGGTCATGGGTAATTGTAAAAGGGTGGAGTTGTAAGTGGGCTAAAATGCTCAAATGTAGAATTACATCTAAATCTTAGAGTTGTAAACTTATAAGTTGTAATTTGTTTCATGCGTAGTTGTTAGACCCATTTTAGAGTTATATTTTGTTCTTCTCGTACGTATGTGTATGTATATAATATAAATAGTAATTAATTTTTTTAATTAACTAAGTAGAAATTAAATCTATTTTTTTTCCAATAATATGTAGTAACTATGTTTTATTACAAAACACATTAAAGTACTCATTAAAGTGCCCAAACCTTCTAGGTTAAAAACTCACCGTTGCGGGTGATCTTATAATTAAAAAAAGTTGAATCCAAATAACACCCGAATCCGAATTGACCCAACCCGAAATGATCCGATTCGAAGCAATCCGAAAAGGACCCGAACCGAACTAGACCCAAAACCGAACAACATCCGATCCGAACAACATCCAATCCGAACTAATCCGAAATATTACGACCCAAAACGACCCGAACCCAAACTAGAACCGAACCCGAACAACATCCGAACCCGAACCCGAACCGAACCGAACAAGACCCGAAATAACTATTTGACCCGAATTGACCCGAACCGAACGACCCGATCCAAACTGACCCGAACAACCCGAATTGCCAGGTCTAGCGAGAGGGTTGAGCATGGGTTCAAAATCAAGCCGAACCGAAGAATCGAACCGAAATCGAAATTCGGGAATTTGTTGAACCGAGTACCTTCAGTTCGGTTTCGGTTCGATTTTTTCGGTTTTCATTAAATATAAAGTTTTTCTTTGAAAAAATTGAATCGAACCAAAAAATAACCGAAACCGAATAGAAACCGAAATCCTGAAATTTCTTGAACCGAAAACCGAACCAAACTCTGTCGATTTCGGTTCGGTTCGATTCGGTTAATTTTTTCGGTTTCGGTCCAATCATGCTCAGAGGGTAAGAGAGCGGAAGAAGCCGAACCAAACCGAATTGCGGTCATTCGGTTCGGTTTTCACTTCGTATAATTTTTATTGTTTGCTTTTCGGTTCGATTCGGCTCGATTATCTGCGATTTGGTTCGGTTTTGGGCCGATGAACCGCGGACCGCCCGTAGTTTTTGGTTTTTGATCCTTGTAAACTAGCCTCATTGTTCCCAACGTATCCGCTAAACCCTGCATCCCAACCCAGTAGAGTCAGCGATCGCCGACAAGAAAGATGTCCGGCGACGGAGAACCATCGGCCGACTACGGAGTTCTACTCTACTACAAGTACACCCCGCCAATCGAAGACCTCGACGCCCTTCACTCCTTCTACACCTCCAACTGCTCCTCCCTCGCATTACGCGGCCGAGTTCGCCTCTCTCCCCACGGCGTCAACGTCACCGTACGATTCCTCCTCCTCATCCTCTTTCCTCACTCCATTTCTCGCCTTTTCGTACACGAATTGTCAATTGACTGTTGATTTCAACTTGCTAGGTTGGCGGGAAGCTGTCGGCCTTGGAAAGCCACATCTCCGCCGTTAAGGAGAACAGCTTGTTTGATAACACCGACTTTAAGCTCGCATCTTGTAGTGAGCCCTTCGACGATAAGGTCGCTGAAGAATGCGGATTCACTTCGCTTTCGATTCGGATCGTCAAGGTTTGTTTCGATCGATTTTGTGCCTGAATTTGACTGCTTAGGTTAGTTTGAATGATTGCTTTACTGCATTGCAAGTTGATTATACTGTGATTATACTTAGAATAGTGTTTTCAATTTTCTTAAGCTTTCGTTTACATTGAGGTTAATTTTAGTTTTAGTTCTCTTAGCTTGTTGTTTGTAGTCGTTGGGTGGTTTGGAGTGTTTGTCTTGGGTTATTTCGAGCGTATTCCATCCTAACCCCCAGATCCCGCATCTGCGGGATTACCTAGGTAAATGTTGTTGTTGTTGTTGTTGTGGTGTTATCGAGGCGGAAATGGGAGCTTCTTATTTGGTTTCGCTGAGTTCTTCCCGTGCTTGGTTAATTGGACTGTGTGCTTAGAAGATACTTGTGCTTATTTCCAGGAGTTGGTTACCTTGTCTTCTAATCCTCTCTTGGAACTACCGACTATCTCGAATGCCGGCACACATCTATCTGCTACTGAGTTCCATTCTCTTGTCACTGCTGCTTCTGCTGGTATTAGCATGTATTCCAGTTTTTCTGCTGTATCTAATTTTGTCATATGTGTAGGAGTTGCTTACTTTGTCTTCTAATCCTCTTTTTGAACTTTTTCAAAAGGAAATTAGTTTTGATCTATTTTCTGTGATATGGATGTTTTATGTATAGTAATAATAATGCTGTCTTTCATAGGAAAACTTTTTGAAGAAGAAAGTCCTGTGGATGGGAGAAAACTTGTTCTCTTGGATGCAAGAAACTTGTATGAGAGTAGAATTGGGAAGTTTGAAACACAAAATCTGGAAACTTTGGATCCCGGTATCCGGCAATATAGTGATCTGCCTACCTGGATAGATGACAACGCTGAGAAGTTGAGAGGCAATCATGTTCTTATGTAAGAAACGACTCTATAATGGGTATTTTTCTTCGAAAAATTAATCTGTTGACCTTATCATCTGTATTACTGTGCCCTGATTCTATTCTTGATCATTTTTGTTTTTACTCTTTTGGTAAATTATTAATTATCATCTGAGGATTACTGAATATCATTGTCTGGGATCTTTTTCTGTTGCCATTGGTATTGACTAAAACATTAACATCTTGGTCCGTGCTTAGGCAATATAGACGCATGCGCCTTTTAGAGTGGAGGCATAAGTATTAGTTACATTTGTATACTGAAAATTAAACGTTAGTAACTTTAAAATATTTTATCAGTGCCTCCCATGACTCATCTAATTAATAGTAAACATTCTTATCTTTTGTTCCTTGTGCTTGTGATGTGTTTGCCTTGTTTGTTGTCTTGGGCATATGGACTAGGTTCTCAATAAATTTTCTATGCCCTCACACACTTTTCTTCACTTGTCATAGGTATTGCACTGGAGGAATAAGATGTGAAATGGCATCTGCTTACATAAGGTCCAAAGGTGCTGGTTTTGAAAATGTGTTTCAGGTAATGTCATGGAAAGGCAGCATTTAATAGTTTAATCAATTCATGATGCAATGGCACTGTATTAACGTAAAGGTATGAGGTCAAAATAAATGTTGCAGTGCTTTATAGACAGTTTACCATTTCATCTTCCTTTTAGACTGGCCTTTTTCTGTTAAGTGGAATTTCTGTTGCAGTACCTGAATGCTCTATCCAGTTTTGTGTTTTCAGCAAATACTCTTTTTGTTGTTGTAAAAGTGTAGATTGTTTTAGTTTGAGTTGGTCTACAAGTTCTGATGCTGATGATTTGTAGTGGTATATTATCTTTTAGTTCATTTTGTAACAGTTTGTGTTTTCATGAACTTGAATTTTTTTTCCAATATTCAGCAAATAATCATTTGGTTGCTGCAGAAGTATAGATTGTTTTTGTTTTGAGCTGCTCTATAAGATCTGTTCCTAATGAGTTGTAGTTCATCTCATAGCAGTTTGCCTCTTTATATGTGTGGGGTAATTACTTCTAGCAGGGAATTAGGCGTATATAACGCTGCATCTAATTGCTGCACTTGATTATTGATTGAATTACTAAATTGGTAGTAAAGCAACTCTCAAGGACAAATTTGTATATCTAAGAAAATCCAGTGCTATGAAGCTATGAAAAAGACAAGACTGTGATTTTTAAAATGGGTTTTTCATGCTACAGTAGTACAGTTACACACACTTCACAACCCAAATTCATCTTGAACCTGGTTCATTTATATATTCCCGCAGATATTTTACTTGTGCAATATAATAAGTTAAGAAATGATTAAATCAACTTGAAACAAGTTTATATGGGTGCATTGACCTCATGTGATTTAAAAATTATGTAGTTCTTAGCATGTAGTTGTAGAAGAAACCTAATTAATATAAAAGAACTGGGTTAAAGATGCATTCATGGTGTAATAAGAAGTGGTGAGATATAACCCATTTGTTATCAAAGCTGCTATAATTCCTTAGTAGCACAAGATATTTTTTGAAATATGTATTTTTCTGTGTGGTTTCACTTTCTGTATGATTTGGTAATTTAGCCCTTGCATATATATATATATTCTCGTTGTACTGTGTTGTACTTTTTGTTAGAGAACTTCTAGAATAACTTGTTTGATCTTTGCAGTTGTATGGTGGAATACAACGTTATTTGGAGCAATATCCTGATGGTGGCTATTTTAAGGGAAAGAATTTTGTTTTTGATCCCCGGTATGATCTGTCTATACATACAGCTTTATGTGGTTAATTACTTAATTGCGGATGCTGCAGTGAGGTAGCATTTTATGTTACCTGTAGCTGGTACTCCTATATTTCTATCTGTATGTTTGTTGATTGTTTCCCCTGGGTCTATTGGTAACACCCTTTCGACGTGTTCGGGGGAAGGGTATTATATCTTGACCTCCTAGACCCTGTCTCAGCTGGACCACATTGGGACGGTGTTATTGTTGCGTAATGCTTATAATATCCTTATGAAAATTTGAGACTTTTGGAGCATACTATTGCTGAATACTATGCTACCTGAACCTAACTGATTAATCTTTCTATTTTGACAGAATTTCAGTTGGGAGCACTGGTGGACATATTGTTGGTAGATGTCTTCTGTGTAGATCTCCATATGATGATTATTCATTGCGTTGCCGTTGTACATTCTGTAGAATGCTTGTCTTAGTCTGCAATGAATGCTGGGTAAGAACTAGGAGTTGATCTAGACTTCAAATCTGTGCTGAGCATTTGTTGTCTTGTGAGTGAAATGCATCTATATGGGAGATTATCACTCTTAGGGAGAACTACTAAAATACTCCGTAGTATTTTGTGGCTGGTTTTGCTTTTCCTTCCATAAAGACTCTGAATGAAATGATGTCAACATTTCCATCATAAACTTATTAAGTTATTATATACTAAGAGGATGTGGTCGTTAAAATCTTCAGTATTGGTGCTTTCCTTGCCTTTTATGTACTTTTAAAATTCCAGCTGTGATTTGTACCTTTTTTATATGATGATATGCTTTCACGTATTACTGTTGATATATTTATAGTTGCTTTCTTAATGATTTTTGTGTTTTTATATGCCCACAGAAAGAAAGCAAGGAATATGTTTGTGAGATATGTCAGAAGCATCAAAATGTTTCAGAGTGTGGTCAGACCCTTAGCACTGATGATCTAAAAGACAAGCTCCTTTTGGACCAAACCATTAACCACTCTCGTGTATCCTGCAGTCCTGGTAAGGTCTGTATCTGGTAATCTTAACAGGATTTGGGTAGAGAAAACTGATCTTCTTACATGGCTTAATATAAGTTTAAGGGTTTTTGTAAGTTTTAAAACAAAGAAAATGGGTGTTGTTAACTTTATGAAATCAGACTAATTGTAGTAACAGGCAGTTGAACTAGCTCTCATATCGCATATATATAACCAAATGGACAAAATTATCTAAGTCTCTTGATCAAGTGTATTATTTCCATCCTTCTACAACAAATATACCATGACACTATTCGAGATGCACCTCGCCCTACCACTGTCTTTCTTTTTACACCGAAAATGAGTTGCCTGTTTGTGAAACCTTATCAGAACGTGTGCCCGAGCTATGCCGGCGCCTGCCTAACCTTTAGGTGAGGATGTTGTGGTCAGGCGCCCTAAGGCATGCCTAGGCAGGTGCACACTGGCATGCCATTATCTCTTCCTTTTCAATATCTTTATCTTTTTCATTGAGCATTCGCTATTCTTTGCTTTGCTTTACTATTTCCTCAATAAAGGAGACTGCTCCTCTCTCTTTTATAATACAAACCATTTTCTTCCATCTCTCTTCTCGTGTTGCACCAGGGAGGCCCATTCTGTAGAGAGGCGCCTGGAGCTTAGTTTTTGAACACTGATCCTTATTGTCACATTTGTTAAACTTTCAGGTTTAAACCCTTCAAGAAAACTTCGAATATTGTGCCTTCATGGATTTCGCCAGAATGCATCTAGCTTTAAAGGAAGAACTGCATCATTTGCTAAAAAACTCAAGAGCATAGCTGAACTTGTGTTTGTAAACGCACCTTATGAATTACCCTTTGTATACCAACCCAATGGGGAAGACAAAGCACCATGCGTGCCCGAACAAGATCCTCCACCTGTGAGGAGTTGCAACAAAAAGTACGCCTGGCTAGTGGCACCTGGTTTCCACTCGAGGCCCCAAGATGATTGGGACATGGTTGGTACTGCTTTTGATCCTCTTCAGTATCAGCAACAAACCGAGGGCTTTCAACAATCGTTGTCCTATCTCAGTTCTGTATTTTCTGAGCAAGGTCCATTCGACGGGATCCTGGGATTTTCTCAAGGGGCTACTATGACCGCCTTGGTCTGTGACTGTGCTGAAAGAGGAAGGCTTATGCCGGCAATTGACTTCAGGTTTGCAATCATGTGCTCTGGTTTTCCTGTGAATTTGAACGGTTGCGTCAAAGGGTCTATCAACTTCCCCTCCCTACACGTCTTCGGCACTCACGTCGGAAGGGACAGGCAGATAGCATCTGATGCCAGTAGGGATCTCGCTTCGCTATTTGAAGAGGGCTGCCGGGTGATAGTTGAGCATGATTCTGGTCATATCATTCCTACAAGGCCTCCCTGCATTGATGAGATTAGAGGTTTTCTTCACAGGTTTGTCTGATTAGTTGATTGTTACACATGCTAGTATTTTTGTATCAGGACCAGGTTCTACAGATAGCTTAAGTTGTGTGGCTGCTCTTCAGTTGTGAAATTTGAGTGCGTTATGAATTACTACTTTGTTGTTTCTTGTTCCATCTGCTCATAAAGCAAGATATATGTTTTTTCCTTTATTTTTGTTATTATTATTATTATTATCAATGGTTAGAAATAGTTGCCTTTCTATAACGAGTGGCCTAGATATTGGCACTATGCTGACATTAACTAATCACTACAAGTGTAATTAGCTGCCTTTCTATACATCGTATACATAATCTTACATTTTCAATCACAATGCCAAAATAATTTTATACAACATAGATATTAAAACTACGAAAGAGCGACAGTGATCATATAGTTGACACATAATCCTATACAACTAATTTAACGGAAAGCTAAACCTCTGGAAGAAATCACGTTCAAGCTCCTAGAACGCGGCACAGACCGCTCGGGCGCCACCAGCCCCGCCTTCTTCTCGATCTCGGGTGCCTCGGGTATGGCCGAAAGCACCCCATTCCCCTTCTCGAAAACGACGTCGTCTTCCAACACCACCTTAGATTTCCCGCGAAAAAAGACGGATTTGAGAAGCTTCCTAAGCGATCTCGACAGCTTCGAGCCTCGGGTGGACCTCGGCTTGGCCCGCGTCGGGGGCTGGAGCCGGTGGCCAGCGCCGAGGTGGGGCAGGGAGAGGGAGCGAGCGTGGCGGGCAGAGTCGAGGCGGCTCTGGAGCGAGCTCAGCTCGAACGAGTCGTAGAGGGAGCTCCCGCAATCCCATATGGGCGGACGCCGTTGGCTCGGCTCCGAGCCGATCAGCTTCGGCTTCCATGGCTTGTGTTGAAGCTGAGCTGCTTTGGGACTATGGATGAGCAGTTTCTCCATTTCCGATCGTGCGTTTCCAAATGGATGGTGGCATAGTGGCATGTGCATTTGGTTTTAGATTGAAGTGAAATCAGAACCATGAAGTTGCTTGTTTGTTTCCCTTACGCGTTAATAAATGAGACATGTGGCTTTTTTTAATCTCTTCATATAGTTTAGTTTATAATATAACATAATGTTCTATGCATGTAATGCATGTTGTGCCAAGGAGTTGACGGAGTGAACTAATCCATTACATATTTATGTACGAAAGGAATATAAAAATGCATAGCTTCTTGTATTCCATATTTTTTTAAGAGGTTATATAAAGTCAAACTAACATGTGGTGGTACCGTGTCAAATTTTGGTCAACATGTAATACGGTATATTGATTGCATTTAGTGGAAGCTAATGATTACACACGGGCGCGTCTTCGCCCATCCATTCCGTATGATCAAACACGACATTCTGTAGTGAAGGCTTGGTCTGGGCAGCCAAGACGTGGGCAGGGGCGAAATCGGAGTCAAATTTTTTAATTAAACATAGCGAACATACAACTTATAATAAGAGCATAATGATTACTTTAGTTTTTAGCCAAAAATTACTTTAGTATATTATGGAGAATAATTTATACCTTAACTCTATCAAAATCTCTAAATAATTTTCTAAAAAATCGATTATATCTCAATTTTTTTGTATAGTAACTAGGACCATAATTATCTTCGTTTTCATTGTAAAAGCCTAAAATATATTATTACCGTTTAATCACCACTTGTGTATAATTATCATCGTTTTTATTGAAAACATACCAACATGTTTCAGAAAAAAATAATGTGTATGATTCAATATATCTCACCAATAATATACTGTTTTGAAACTAATATGAAAGTATAAGGTTTAGGAAAATAAATAAATATCTAGAATAAGTAAATAACTTTTAAATGTGGTTGCTACAAGTTCAATCTTCCAATGTTCATAACTTTTTGCTCAGATGTTGGATTAAAGCGTATAATATATCAAATCGAAGGTCTCAAAAAGAGGAACATATATACCTAAAAAAAATTTGGATTGGGGGGGCCATGGCTAGACCCGGAAGTAAGTGACCCGGACCCGAAACCCGAACCGAACTGACCCGACCCGAACCCGAAATTTGACCCGAACAACGAAAAATGAACCATCCGAACATGAACCAGACCCGATCTGAACCCGAACCGAACCGAAATGACCCGAATAAAATGTAAACCGAACTGACCCGAACCCAAACTGACCCGAACCCGAACTGACCCGAACTAAACTTGATCCGAAATAACCCGATCCGAAATGACCCGATCCAAAACGACCCGAACTAATTCTGACCTGAAATACTTTTAATAAGTAAATAATAAATCATTAAGAAAAAACATAGAGTTTAAGAAAATAAATTAGATAAAGGCTATGATATAATAATTATTCTTTGTATCATTATATGTAAATGGTGAAAATATATCCGTAATTCCGTAAAAGGTACGTACGGGTCATCGACTAGACGGCTAGTAAGTTTTTACGAGGAATGTGTGTTTAAGTTCTTAACTCGCAAGACCCAATAGACTAATAGTTAGTGGTTACTCTTACATAGCTTAACAAATGAAACATATCATATTATTAGAATATCTTTATAAATACAATATGGGTAATAAACATATGTACAATATTCTTATAAATAGAATATGGATAGTAAACCCTAAATCCTACCCTAAACCCTAAACCCGAATTCATGGGCGGGACGTGGACAATAGTCCTAACCCGAATATCTCGCCCGAATACCCGAATTATTTTTTCATTAAAGTAAATTTTATGTATATATTGATATATATCTATAAAATATTATAAATTTAGTTTAGAACAATTATCTCTAAATTATTCTTGGGTTGTGGCTGTGATGGATGGGATCTCATTTATTGTCAACCAGCCCATAATCTTTATCCATCTATCTCCTTAGTCCAATAGAGTACTTGAATTAAATGAATTAGGGTTGTAATAGAACATCCATCAAATTTCTTAATGTATGAAAATGAGTTTAATTATTTTATGTCATTAAGTGAGCACAAGGGTCCACGACGTTGAATTTTCTTAATGGATGAAAATGAGTTTAATTATTTTATGTATGTATGAATGACTGAATGTGCCTGCAAGTATATAATACAAATAGTAATTAATTTTTTTTAATTAACTAAGTAGAAATTACATCTAAATCTTTGTCAATAATATGTGGTAACTATGTTTTATTACAAGACACAATAAAGTACCCATTAAAGTGCCCAAACTTTCTACGTTAAAAACTCACCGTTGCGGATGGTCTTATAATTTTAAAAAAAATTGAATCCAAATAACATCCGAATCCGAATTGACCCAACCCGAAATGATCCGATTCGAAGCAATCCGAAAAGGACCCGAACCGAACTAGACCCGAACCGAACAACATCCGATCTGAAAAGACCCGAACCCGAACTAACCCGAAATATTACGACCCGAACCCGAACTAGACCCGAACCCGAACACGACCCGAACCCGAACCGAAATGATTGTTGGACCCGAACAGACCCGACCAGAACGACCCGATCCGGATTGACCCGAACAACCCGAATTACCAGGTCTAGCCATGGCCCCCACTGGCCACAACATAGTTCCGCCTATGGACGCGGGTGCGTCTTGGCCCAGACCAGTCCGTGTCTCCAACCCGTCGATTTTGTTGTGAAGACACGGACAGCGCGGCTACACTTCTCCTGGACATGGCCACGTCTTTCCAAAACGCGGCCACATCTTCTCAAGACGCAGTCATAGTTTCGGACATCAACCTGCAAAATTAGACTCCAGACTCAACAATCTCCATTTGGAAGCTAATTCCAATTGCAATTGTCTTCTTCTGTCATCCCTTTTGGTAGTGGTTATGTCAGGTCGATCAACTCAAGTACTAAGACAAGCTGAACCCATGCAAAGTTCAGCTTCTCTAAGTCATCACCTTGGTCAACATGTCTGTCGAATTCATAACTTTGTTAATGTTCTCCAATTGCAGCACCTTTTCCTCCAAGAGATATCTAACGAAATGATACATTTACCTCTATGTGCTTGGTGTAACACCTAGTCTTTCTGACAAGGCGTTACTCGGTAGTAGACCTCACGAGGCACTACCAAGCTAGTTTGACAACTGAACATCTGGATCTTGCAACGCGGGCACGGCGAGAAAACTAGAAAAAACATCCAACTCGTATTTTATAAAAATTACAGTTCAAGTAAAACATCATGAACATAACTTATACAACCTCTTAACGACAACAAAACATCAATATCAATAAAAGGAAACCATAGCAACAAAGGACAATCGACTAATCTAGGACACGTGCGTCCCTACTCCGCATCACATTTCCGCCAAGGCACGGTCATGACATCCTGAGATTACCTGAACTGAAAAAAAATAGTGTCCCCGAAGGGTCAGGTCCTACTCTATCAAGCTAGAATAAGTAGGGCAACTACAAGACGTTTCAAAAACAGTTTTTCTAAAGTCAAATGTCCACAAACACACGCATAACTCTAGTCCATTCCTAAGTCACGTTAGTCACATTTAGTTCCAAACTCCTTATATAGACAGTCAAACTATTCTACATAATCACTTAACAAGTCAGCCGTTCGAACTCAACATCACAGGCTACCACACAATCTAAGAGAATCCATAACGGTACACACAGACACATGATCAAACAAAGCCTCATAACATGCATAACAAACCCACAACACTTCAAAATAGCACACAAACTGGCAACATCTGTTGCTCATTTTCCACTGGCCGTTCCCCAACGGCTCATTTTCACTGGCCGTTCGTCAACGACTCATTTTCCACTGGCCGTTTCTCAACGGCTCATTGTCCAAATCCAATCAAACAATCAGTCATTACACATGATTACTCAAAGCACAACAATCATGAAACATATCAACACAACGTTACACACAGTATCACACTAAGGCACGTTCACTCATATCACAATAGTCATTAAACACACACACAATATATATCAATTTTTAAAATAAGTTTCCAAAACGATTTACACGTAGCACACATATCCAAAACATTTACAAAAATCGATCAGGACTAATTCCCAAAACCAATCTCATAATCACAATGCACACTCTAACAAGTTAGAACAGAACCGAGTAAGCCGAAAATCGACTTACCTCAAGAATGAAACATCCCTGGGTTACGAGAAATTACTTATCACGAGAACGCGCAAATCCTGGATAAGAATTTAATAATGAAAATTAACACTTTTACAAAACCCAAAACCAACTTAAAGACTCGAGAAGCAACACTACTTTTTTTTTTTTTGGTAGAACGAGAAGCAACACTACTCAATCTAGCTTGTATGTATATACACATAAACGTGCTCACAATTAATTGACCCACTCGAAACCGAGTACCACCTCTAACTTTGATTATCCAAAACCTCCAAATACTTATACTCCTAAATATACAAATAGGTAGTCTAAAGAATTGCACACCCACCACTATGAGACATATTTATTCATATACTAAGATAATATCAATGATCCTACTTAAAATTAACTATGGACAACCACTACCAACTATCATCATCTATATATAATCCTCAACCAAACTTTCCTGTTGACATGACTAACTCCCACGCAATGAATTACTTCAAATCTTAGCCTACGATCGAAACTTGTTTCCCCTACACAACCTACGACACCTTCCAAGGTAGTAAGCCTAATCATTAAACACCAAGACACGGACCACCGAATTCCTCAAACGACGGCCCCAGCTTGCTCCCGATCGGCTAGACCCAACCCCGACGAATTCGACCTCCCGAGACCCTATCAACTCCGAACACTAACTATTAAACCCTCCTCTCGACTTCTGCTACGCCCGAGACCCCAACTTGGCGACTTCCGCTACCCCCGACGCGACGCCAACCGCCAAGACTGGAAGGAAAGAAAACCGGGGAACTTACCATCGAGACACGAGCGGACGGCGGTGGGACTGACATAAACGACACCGGCTTGGCAATAGAACCTAGATGACACGTTGAGAACGGAAGGGGACACGGCGAGCGAACGACATCGGCCCAACTATGGAGGGAAGGAAGGAGTACGGCTGTACGGGCTTACGAACGAAGGCTCAATTGAAGAAGGCTTCTAGGAGGCATACGAAACTTCCCCACCAAGGATTAGCTTTTGCATATCTATAGATGTATATATCTCTTACCCATATATATCCATCTCTATCGATATCTCTATATACACATATCTATGTTGATCGGTACTTAATAGCCAAGGAACATCTCTATCTATACATTTATTATATCCATCTTTGCAAAATATCTCAACGTACCCATCCATACGTATATATAATTATATGTTTATTTTTATTTTGTTTTTCCTTTATCTTTTAACTTAATAATATATAGGAGAATTAAAATATTACCCACATTAGATAAAATTTAGGTATTTTACTTGATCAAAGAGATAAAACTATTTAACCGCATGAATGATTTACTTTTCCGAACAATAAATAATATCGACACTTAAACAAGACCGGACATTACACTTGGTTCTTGAATTGAACGTCGAATTTTTAGCCAAGTGTATGTGTGATATGTGTAAAGTATTTTAAGATTGATTTTGAAATTCCAATTTTTATATCTTGTCATTTTCTCTGAGTTGGACAACACTCTTGTAGAGGCTTTATGTGGATGGTTTGAGTTGAAGGTGGATGGTTAGATTGAAGATGGATGGTATTCGAGATGGCTCGTCTCTGATTCCGGCATGTGATGGATATGCCGTTGTGATGATATGCAGCGATAGGGTTGAAGAGTTGCATAGCCTAGGTTGTATAAAGGTATGTGGCGATAGGGCCAAAACGTTGCATATCCTAGGTTAGAGTTTCTTATTGCGTGTCTTTATGTGGAGTTGGCTAAGTGATTAATTAGACCTAGGATTGGACTATAGTTATATGTGTGGTTGCAGACTTGTTTGCTGACCCTAGAGAAACTGTTTTGAAATATCTCGTAGTTGCATTGTTCATCCTATAGCTAAGTTATAGAATAGTGACAGAGCCTCGATGGAATTAGTGATGGAACCGGGCCGGGCTGGGCCGGGCCACCACCGGGCTGGGCCAAGGAATTGTGGCCCAGGCCCGGCCCGGCAAATTACCGGGCTGGACGGGCTGGGCCACGGGCTGGGCCGGGCCGACCCACTCAGGCCCGTGCCGGTTTTACCGGGCTGGGAGCGGGCTGCGGGCCAGGTTGGGTTGAACATTATATACTATAATTTTTTATTTTTATATTACTATCTACTTACATAATATACAATATACTTACAAAAAAATGAATATACACCCTATACTTACATTATATTCTATAATTTTTTTTGGATGAACATTATATACTATAATAATATTGCAAAAATATAATATATATACTTAAAAAAAATGAATATGCACCGGGCCGGGATGGGCTGGGCCGGGCCGGACTGGGTTGGGCCGGGCTCATGGCCCGTTGACTAGCCCGGCCGGGCTGGGCTGGAAAAGTCCGGCCCGGGCCCGGCCCATGACCCACCCGAACTTGGCCCGTCTGGCCCGCGGGCTGACCGGGCTGGGCTTTTTGGGCCCATGATGCCGGGCTGGGCCGGCCCGCACCGTTGGCCATCACTAGATGGAATGGTGGTACTGACGCGCCATTTAATTATACATTTGTAGATAGGGACGTGTGATACTAACTTCTCAATATAATAGTACATTGTAGTGCATTATTGGTGAAATATGCAACTTAAAAATGTATTAATGTTATAGCTAGATTCAAAATAGAAAAAGTTTGTATTTGCAGAATTAATAAATTAATGCAAAGAAGTCTCTCCTCTACGTTCTCTCTTTCTCAAATCTTTCTCGGATTTAATTCAAAGTTTGATAAAACACAACACTTTCTCATTGATCAATCTACATCAAACCGCTCCAAACTAAGTAGCTACTACTACTAGCCTACTAGCCATTAAATGCACAAATTAAATTTATACACATAAGTTGCAGTCTAGCTACAAATCCATATCATTTCCACATCACAACAATTAACAATTTCAAAAGCCAAACCTTACCAACATTTTTCTTTCTTCAAATAAACCCTTCACCAATTCCACTAAACTAACGTAACTAAGCCACCTAAATCAGCCGACTACACTCCCGCTAAAGAGCTTGAAACGCTTAGCATCCAAAACCAGCTGCCTAACCGAAGAGAAGGCGCCCATGAAACCCGCCCCGGTGAACACCACCATGATGAAGAGGTTGAGCCAATAGGCGAGGTGGGCACGGGACGGTTTGAAGGTCATGTTGTAAAGGAGCATCGGAAGGATGAAGTCGAGCGGGATGAATCCGATCGCCCCCACCATCCCGTTGATGTCCCCGAAGAACGGAAGCATGGCCGCCAAGAAACCGCAGACGGACATGTAGAGTGATCGGAGAAGGACCCGAGGGATCAGGTTTCTCTTGGAGAACATGCCTTGTGTTACGTCGGATGCGTTCTTCTCCATGATCTCGAATGCTACTTGAGAGTACACCTATCAACGTGAGTTGGGTTTAGACCATCTGTTTATAGTTGTGTCATTCAATTAAGTTATAAACACATGGTATATGTATACCAAGGTAGCTGCAAGGAGTTGGAGAAGAATGAAGATGACGGCGAGGACAAGGACCGAGTTTGGGGCCAAGGAAGGGCGGCCTTCATCGGGCAATAAACTCTCTAAGATGTTCGAGCTCGCCTTGTTGCCAAACACGTAGTATCCTGTCACCGCCACTGAATAGAACGTAACACAGATCACACTATAGCAAAGAATGAGCCCCTTAAGCATCTTCCCTGTTGCCGGTGGAGCCAGCGTTGCCTGCCAAAGATGAGCCAATTAACATACCGCTAACAAGAGCAATGAAGAACTATGAAGTCACAGTTTCATGTGGAATTTACTTGTATTTCGGGTAGGATCCCATTCCCGAAGATGGATGCGATGATAGAGATTGATGTGAAGGCGCTAAAAACCCTTGCGGATTTCGAAGACTCCAAGGAGTAGTCCCTTGGAGGTGTCTTGTTAGAAGAAGCTATAGTAAAGAGATGCAAATGTTACTCAATGATTTTAACATAACGTGCATATATATAGTCACCGAGAAACAAATCTGATTGAAGGGCTACTCGACCTGCGTAAATGCAAGAGCCAACAATGAGGGCGGTGTAGCCCAAACTGAGAAGAAGGGAAGCGAAGTTGATGTGACGAAGAGAGTGGAAGCTCGGGAGCTGAGACAACACAATCATCACCACCGTCACCATCGCTATGAAGTGATAGAGCTTCATCGGACCGTGTGGGGATAGGCTTGTGTACATGATCTTTGCAATACCGTTATACATGATCATAATTCATGAATGTATGAAAATGTAATGATCTCTATATAATTTGTAGGTAGCAAGATACCTGAAGGCACTGGCTGGAGAGAAGGATTGATCCGATCGATACTCCGGTGTTGATGGCGGCTTGAATGGTTATCACGAAATAGAACATCCACCCGGAGCCTATGTTTTGTTTTATTTAGCCATGGTATATATGCATGCCAAATTTGAGTTTAAGAAGAAGTAGTAGTGAACACTATATTTTCTTGTAGGAAATTGGAACTTTTGCTTGGAAAGAAACGAGAATCGTATGTTATGAGCTCTGGTGGGCCACGAGGAAGGCCCAAACTGAAGTGCAATAGATGTCCACTTCAAAGAGTGAACAGAAGAAGGTAATTTGACTAACAGACTGATGAAAAATGAGAAGTTGCCAATCGATCACATAACCTCATTACTCACGTATAGACCTTGTTTGACTCGATCCAAAAAACTGATCTACTAAACCCAACCTTAAACCCAATTCTGATCACAATCGGATTTTAACAAGAGAATATACAAACTAAACTCATATAAGATATTTCCACCAGGAAAGTAAAAATACTAAAATTACATTCATAAACTTTAAAACAGGCCGGTAGCCAATGGTCACACTTACTTTACAAATTACATTCATGAACTATCCAATGAGAACTAAATAAAAAGGCAAAGTTCTTCAATATACTTTTGTCCATCCAACAATTATGGGTTTGAAAATTTATACTCCCTCCGTCTACTTCTAATTGTCCTTTTAGCAATTTGCACGATTATTAAGACAATCTTATCTTTACAAAAATACCCTTATTAAATCATCACTAATATAAATTCTCCTCACATACTATGAACTTTACAATTTCCAAGACTTCAATTAACAAATTAATTGGACAAAAAAAACTAAAAGGCCAAATAGAACTAGACAAACATTTGAGAATAAAGGGCGAAATAATAGTAGACCGAGGGAGTATATTGTTAAACTTTTGAACATTAAAACACATGACTTGAAGCACTATATACGGAAAACTAGGACATTAATACCATATTTTCCACGCCACAAGAGACAAGACCATTAGACCAACATATAAATCACATTTAAACCCACATCATATCATTCATCACATTCACATTTACACTCCTAATCCCATATATACTATACTATAACTAGACTATGAAGCGTACTTGAAATGAAAGCAGCTTTAGAGGATTGGTAACTCCATGTAAATTAGTTGAAGGACATAAATGAAACAATTATGACACATTATTTGGGGCATTTACTATTGACAATACCCTCACATGTAACAAGGGAAAAGGAAAGGAAAAAGAAAGAAGGTGAGTACCTAAGATATCGGCGGCGAGCTCACGGAAGCGGATATGGCGACGGCCGTCCATGTCGCATTTTTCGAGCACGAGCGACAAAATGTAGTACGAGTAGAAGGTGACGGCTCCCATCGCCGTCAAGCACAAGACTCCGAGGAACCACCCGAGCCCTCGGAAGGCGTAAGGAAGGGTCAGTATGATGGGCCCCACTATCGCCGTCGTCAGGTGGCATCCGGCGTGCCACCATTCCCCTGCATCAACGTTAAGATTGCAAATTAAATTTGAGGTTGTAATGTAATTAATATGTATAAGGGTTGGGGGTTTGGAAACGTACGTAGGAATGTGAGTACCTTTGGATCGGAGGACGAACTGCGCTCCGGCGTCGGAGTCTCGGGACTTGGAGAGGCTTCCGGCGCCGGGGGGATCGTTCCGGTGAGCGGTTGTGGGTGTTGGTTGCTCTCTCATCTCATGAGTGGGAGGGGTGGTGATGACAATTGTATTTGTGTGAATGGAGGAAAGAAAGCGGTTAGTGTTAATAGACAGACAAAGTGGAAGTCCGTATATTCGGCATGCACTGGGAATAAAATGTACAAATTATGTAAGAAAATTATAAACGTTATACGTACAGACCGTCTACCCCGATAATGACTCACGCTTCATATTTTAAAATTATTTTATTGATAAAAATATATAATGAAGATTTTAGTATGTGAAAATGTTATTTTTTTCTAAACGAAAAATATTACTTTTCAAATTTGTAGTACCACACGTATCACGTATGAGATTATAAAAATATAAAACATATTCTAATTATAGAAGAATTTATGAAAATAACAATTTACTTACTTTATCATCCTTCAAAATTTGTCTCTAATGGTTAATATATATCATTATCTCTATTATCACAACTTTAATTGAGACATTATAAGTTAATATAATATAAAATGAGATGTTTTAATTGATTATTTTGGTTTGATCTTATTTTTTATTTTAATACTATAATTTATTAGTATGAGATATAACTACTATGAATTGTTATTTAATTTAAAAATATTAAAATATAATATCAAAATTTAGAAATATAAAATGAGTCCAACATAATTCTAATGACTTTATATATTTAAATAAATAAAAATATTAATCAACAGTTATTTTATTATGAAAGATATAAGTTAAGTTATTATGAAAATGATAATATATAAGTTAAGTAAAATATAGTAAATATAAACTTATTTAGTATTAAAGATAGGAATAATAATTTAATTATAAAAGAGGGATTCTATTTTAAAATTATTTTAAATTCAAAAAAAATTTAATTACTTCTTACGTAAAGAGAATAAAAATATAACTAATATATTAAATAGGATAAAATATTTTATCATAATTCAAATTATATCTTTTACATGAATCGATAATAAAGCATGTAATTAGATTAGTTCAAACACCATGAATTTTTTTTAATTGTTTAATTACGAGAGATAAAATCTGAGTTAATAGGAACATGATAATATATAATTAAGTAAAATTTAATAAATATAAACTGATTTAGTATCAAAGATAAAAATATAATTTATTCAGAAAAAGGGGCTTCCATTTTAAAATTTATTTTTTAAATTCAAAATTTTTAAATTATTTCGTACATAAATAGATTAAAAAGGTAATTGAAAAGATAAGTTAATTAATATGTATCTTTTATAGAGTGAAATTTTAAAGATAGATCATATTGCTTTAAAGATAGATATTAGATGAATAGAAAAAGGATAAAATTAAAGATTAGATAATTAAGAAAATTTTAAAGAAAAATATTATGCCTTCAAAGATAGATATTAGATGGGTAAGAAAATAAAATAAAATTAAAGATTAGATAAATAAAAAAATAAAACTTAGAAAATTGTTAATGAAGTGGGGTCAGAATTAATGTGGAGGCTCGAAATTCTCCGGCTTTAATATATAGTATAGATACTCCTCGATCAAAAAAAAAAACAGACGGTATACTCCTGTCCTTTGGGCATTTAGTCAAACGGTTACACCTCCAAGGGTAGTATTCAGAGGTTATTGGTTTGACTCTCATGGGCAGTGCCCTCAACCAAAAAAGAATAAAAATAGATGATAGACTCCTTCGACCAAAAAAAATAGACTGTAGACTCCCGATCACGGTTTCGTCACTTTCGTGTATTATATGAAAGTGAATCATAACCGTTTGATCTTGAGAAGCATATATATACTTTTTCCGTTCAAAATACTTGACCATATGGTCATTAATTTTTTCTTGTTTCATAATGCTTGTCCATTTTACATTTTTTTCATCTCTTTCCATTTATACCCCTAATAATTATTTTTATCATCATCATCATTATACTTTTTCATATTTCTCTAAACAAATATTTGACTCTATATTTGATAAGGGTAATATAGGAATATTATTTTTTTCTTAATATGAATATCCAAATGGTCAAGTATTTTGAAACAGAGGGAGTAATTTTTTTAATGAAACTGGGTATAATTGTCTTTTTATGGTACATCCCTCCTCGTTGGAGAACCGGTTGAAGAGCGTGTTGCAGAAGATTATTTCTCCGGCTCAGAGTGCATTTGTTCCTAGGAGGTTAATTACTGACAATGTACTTTCGGCTTTCGAAATCTTCCACTTCATGAAGAAGAAGAAGACGGGTAAAAAAGGCTTTATGACAGAGTTGAATGGGCCTTTTTGGAGAGCTGCATGACGAGTTTCGGTTTTGCTGATAGATGGGTGGAGACTATTATGAAGTGTGTTCGCAGTGTATCTTTTTCTGTATTGATGGATGGTGTTCCCTCCGGAGTCTTTTGGCCCGAGCGGGGGATTAGACAAGGTGACCCTCTGTCGCCTTATCTTTTCCTTTTTTGTGCTGAGGGTCTTGCAGGTCTTATTCGGGATAGTGAGTTTGCTAGACGACTAAGTGGTGTTCGAATAGCTAGAAGAGCCCCGTCGATTTCGCATCTCTTCTTTGCAGATGATAGTGTTCTATTTGCTTGGGCATCTTGTCAACAGGCGCATGAAATAGTGAATATCCTCCAGAAATATGGAGTAGTTTCAGGACAACAAGTTAATCTAGCAAAGTCAGAACTGACCTTTAGCAAGAATGTGGACGTGAACCGGAGGGCTGAAGTTCAGGCTATTCTGAACGTTAGAGAGGTGGAGAAGCATGCTCGCTATCTCGGTTTACCTATTATGCTCGGGCGATCCAAAAAGGTTATTTTTTAGCAAATCAAGGAACGAGTGTGGAAGAAACTCAAGGGGTGGAAGGAAATTAAAGTCGCTTTCGAGAGCAGGAAAAGAGGTTTTGATCAAAGCAGTGGTGCAAGCAATTCCGACCTACACGATGTCTTGTTTTCTCCTTCCAACTGATTTCTGCATGGAGATTGAACAGATGATCGGTAGCTTTCTGTGGGGTTCTGATGGGAAGAAGAAGAAAATTCATTGGTTAGGATGGCAGAAGCTGTGTGTTTCCAAAGACAGAGGTGGTTTGGGTTTTCGGGATCTTCATGCTTTCAACCTTGCCTTGCTTGCCAAACAAGGTTGGCGTCTGATTCAAAATCCGAACTCTCTTTTTGCGAAGCTGATTAAATCGAAATATTACCCTCATGGGGATTTTATTTCTGCGGGTTGTGGATACAATCCAAGCTATACTTGGAGAAGTATTTGCAATGCTCGTGATGTCCTGAATTTGGGTCTCCTCTGGCGGATTGGGAATGGCAGTTCGGTTCGGGTTTTCCATGATAAGTGGATTCCTCGGGCTAGTTCTTCAAGACCATATCGGCACCTGCGTCTGGGAATGCTGATTTAAGGGTTTTTGATCTTATTGACTGGTCCAGGGGATCGTGGAGGGAAGATCTGGTGAGAGCGCATCTGTACAGTATTGATGCTGATGCGGTTCTTGATATCCATCTGGTGGACGCCTCTATCCCGAATCAACTTTGCTGGTTTTATGACAGATCGGGTTCTTATACTGTAAAGTCGGGGTACCATCTAGTTTTGGAGAATCTTGTTCTTGACAGGAATCAAGGAGAATGCTCGGATGATAGCTCTGCTCGCTCCTTTTGGAAGAGTCTGTGGAAGATCAAGGCTATTCCCAGGGTTAAGAATTTTATTTAGCGGGCAGTGCGGGATATTCTTCCATGCAGGTCGAGTTTAGCTCATCGACGTATTGATACTGATCCCCGGTGCGATGTTTGTGGCTATGTGGAGGGTGTAATGCATGTGCTGTTGAGATGCAGGAAAGCTCGTGATGTCTGGCACACGGTGGAGTCGGCATGTTCCTCGGTTGGCTATGGTTTGCGAGCTTTCGCAGATTGGGCTGGCGATATTTTTTGATCAATGCCGGAAGCAGACATTCAGTTGTGGGCTGTGACCTGCTGGGAACTTTGGAACGCTCGCAACAGGCGTATCTTCTCTGGCGCTTTGGAATCTGGTGAGTTCATTGCTTCAAAAGTCTTGGAATTGTGCTATGAGGCTGCTAGCTTGCTATCTAAGATGAAAGGTGTGGAGAAGGCTGTCCGGTCGAGATGGAATTGCCCTGCTGATGGCTTCGTAAAGCTTAATTGTGATGCTTCGCTTCAAGGTGATCGTTGTTGTGTAGGTGTGATTGCCCGGGATTCAAGTGGTCGGACGATCTTTACTGCAGCTCGGGGGATCCAACGGGGCTCAAGTGTGGAGGTGGCTGAGGTAGAGGCGGTCTTATGGGCTGTGGAGCTGGCTGCACACCACGGGATTGCAAGAATTGAGGTTGAAACGGACTGTCAGCCCCTGCATTTGAAGCTTCAAAAGGGTTTGGTCCATCGTTCTTCCATTGGTCCGTTGGTGGATCGAATTCTTCACAAAATTCGCTCCTTCACAGACCGGAAGTGGAGCTATGTTCATCGTGAGGCCAATGGTGCTGCTCACCACCTTGCTTCTTTTCATCCTAGTTCTGTTTGTTTTATGTTTTCAAACTCTTTTCCTCTGTCCCTTGCCTCTATTGTAAACGCTGATACGGTTTGAGAAATAAAGTGTTTGCTTTTCGATAAAAAAAAAAGTCAACTATTTTGAACAGAGGGAGTAATTTTTTTAATGAAACTGGGTATAATTGTCTTTTTATGGTACATGCCTCCTCGTTGGTAGTCTTTTCTCCTCCTTGCTCGTCTTCTCTGCTGTTTCACCATTTCACCGCCTGCATGCCTCCTCTTTAGTTTCCAATTTTTGGACGATTTTCTACACGATTCTAGACAAAATCATCGAGCATCACTTCTGGACAATTGTCCAAGACACTAATTTGCGATTTCAATCTCTCTCTTGATCTAGGGTTATGTTTACGTTGGTTCGATCAACTCCTTTTTCAATCTGACGCTTTGATCTTAATTCTCTACATACTGCTTGAAATTGGTAATGCTTTGATGAGTTGATGAAGGATGTTTTAGGATGCCCCCGTAAGGGGTGGTCCTCTAATTATTACCTTTTCAAAAAATATATATATATATATAATGGTAGGGGATCCAACCAGTGATTGACTTTTAGCAACCAATAGGATACTAATCGGACCGACTATGACTTAACACACATTTATACTCTTTACCGCGGCCCGATCCAACCAGCAAAAAAATATAAAGTGACCCGTAGGTCTGTGATCCGCAGGTCTATCCGTTTGACTTAGTCAAACCAATGTGTTTAATCCAATACGAAAATAAATTGTGGATCGACCCCAAATAAAGTGATTATTAAAAAAAATATGTTAACAATTAATAATAAAAGGTGGATTTGCGAAAATGCCCCACCCAGAAAAACGGTTTGCAAAAATGCCCCTTAAAACAAAAAAATAGCGAAGCATGCTGTTTTGGGCCTTTTTGCAATAAAATTTACATTATTTTGTATTTTCTTTTAAATAGAAGTTTATTAAAAAATCATTATAATTACATTAGAAATATTTATCCATAAATTCTGGAATTTCATTTTAAATACAGAATTGAAAAATAGAAAAAAAAGAAAATATAAAATAAGAAAATAGTTTTGAAACATTAAGATTTTTTGAAAACAATGAGATATTGTAGAAGATATGGTGAAAGATATTTTTTGAAAATATAAAATATAAATACATGTGGATCATTATTATCTTCGTGATTATCTTCGTTTCATCATAAAGTAGGGTGAGATTCATCCTGTCACCCTCAGTAAACATCTTGTCATACACAACGAAATATCTTGTCACCCTTTTGTAAAATACTATCATTTTTTTCATGTTAAAAACATGTGTTGCTTCTAAAAAACATTACTTTTTCTCATCTTTCACTAAAACTAGCTTATTTCTAAATACAGAATTGAAAAATACAAAAGAAAAAGAAAATATAAAACAAGAAATTAGTTTTGAAACATTAAGATTTTTTGGAAACAATGACATATGGTGGAAGATACTGTGGAATATATTTTTTTTAAATATAAAACATAACTACATGTGGATCATTATTATCAACGTTTCAACATTGATCGTTATTATCTTCGTGATTATCTTCGTTATTATCTTCGTTTCATCACAAAGTAGGGTGAGATTCATCCTGTCATCCTCAGTAAACCTTTTGTCATACACAACGAATTATCCTGTCACCCTTTTGTAAAGAGACGATGGTAAATCTATATCCGGAGAGATTATTTGCCTTTTTTTTGTAAGATTTCCAGTTTTTCTTTTATTTTAAAAAAAGGATAGATCAAAAAACGAAATCTTGTTTTAACATTTAAATATTTATAAAATCTTTTTATTTATATATATTTTCAAATTTGGATAAAAAATAAAGTTTGTTAAAATATTTTATTTCTCAAATAAAATATTAATAAAAATAATAATTTTTGATTTTTTTAAAAAATATTTCGTTTTTTATTTTATTTGATTAAACTTAATCATTTTGGGCATGAATGTAATATTTTTAGGCATAATCGTAATATTTTTAGGCATTTTTACAAAAAAAGAAGGTCATATTTGCAAACTGATTATCAAATTGGGGCATTTGGTACTAATTCCTCATAATAAAATTGTAAAAAATACATTTCTAAACAATACTACATTTTAATAATAATAAAATAATAAAAATGTATTTTTTAAATGTTACTGGTAGTAAGTTGACCAATAAACTCGTGGGTTTAAAACCCGACCCACAACTCGCAACCCAATCCGTTATTTACAGGCTGGGTCAATATATGATACTACGGGCGACACGATCCGTTGAACCCCTGCTCACGAGTCAGAGGGCACTTGTATTAAGATAGAATTTGATTTCCTTATCTAAATACAAAAAGATATGTTATACAAATTCTTTCTTAATAACTTGCCTCCTTCAACCAAAAAAAAATCTTAATAACTTGCCTACGAATCAATCAATACCCAAAATACAAAACCCTATACTAGCTATATGTCCTTTATATACACCGACTTCCAAACAACCTTCGTGTTTATATATTGGTAGTTGTGCATTAGTAAGGCAAAAAAGATTGAAGATGGGAGATTCGAATACTAATGAGTTGAATTTCGGGTTCGGGTTCGACGACATGGATTTCTCGGATCGGGTCCTCCGTCTTGAGGTCATGCCAACTTCAGATTCTAACATGAGCTGTTCAACTGGCGAGAAATATGATAACTGGTTCTCCTCAATTCATGCAAACGACTCAGAATTTGGTACTACTGATTTCAAGTTCAAAACCTTACACATAAGTTCTCTCCTACTCGCTGCAAGAAGTCCTTTTTTTCTACAAGGTCGGTCGATCGTCTTCTTTCTTTCTTCAGTTGCTTTTTTTTTTTTTTTTTTTTTGTAAGTTATGTTTGTCCCTTCTCTTCCCTAGCTCAAGTCCTTGAACTCTGTATATAATGCAGTTATTCAAAAATGGCATGAAAGAAACACATCAAAGGGATGTTGTGACACTGAGAATCAATGCATTCGGTATACATTACACCATCCTTAATCTCGCTTCATAAGTAGTTGTCACAGTTTATCTAGTATTTATAGACGTACATTGCTCTTATTTTAACAGAGGAAACGGCTTTCATGGACCTACTAAACTTCATCTACCAAAATACTTTGGGTGCAACTTCGGCCCCCGATTTGTTAGATGTGTTGATGGCTGCAGACAAGTTCGAGGTTAACGCGTGTACGAGTTATTGCATTCAGTTGCTGCTTAATCAGCCGATTTCAACAGAAACCGCACTTCTGTATCTCCAACTTCCTTCAAGTGTTTTGGAGGGAGAACTAGTTCGACCGTTAACTGCAACTGCAAAGCAGCATCTTGCTGTCCAATTTAAGGATTTCACAAAGTAAGTAGCTTATCTCTTGCAAACTTACTTTGGGTTGCCTTGTAATGTATGATTCATATCATGTTTTAATGTTTTATGTTGAAGGTCCCAAGAAGAGTTGATGGGCTTGCCACTATGTGCGATAGAGAGTGTTCTCGGGAGTGATGGTCTCCGAGTGGATTCAGAAGATGATGTTTATGATTTCATCTTGAAGTGGGCTCGTTTACATTATCCCAGACTTGGAGAGCGTCGAGAAATCCTCACCAATCACTTGACACGGTTCATACATTTCTCAAACATGACATGCTCAAAGATGAAGGAAGCTGTAGAGTGCCCTGACTTTGACTACGAGCAAGTGTCAAAGCTCGTGCTCAACGCCCTTTTCTCCAAGGATGAACACATACCCACCACCAAAGATGATGTTCCAAGACGAGTCTATCCTTATCATCCTATTAAGGTGGTGCGATTTGAATGTGCTCAGCCTCGTTTTGTTGTCTACTTTAACCTAAAGAAAGAAGAGTGTGAAGCTCTATCCCCATCACAACGACTCTATTCTCAGCCAATCAATTTAGGTGGACATTTGCTTAGCCTCTGGGCAGAACGCAAAGGGGTAACGCCACAGATACAACTCTTTGGCCTATATTTGAAAATGACACGAGCTGCAGAAACTTGCATGATAGATGTTGAACTTTCAATAATGAGGAAATTTTCCAAGGAATTGGTGGTCAACTCCAACAACCGTCTTTCGACAGACAATGTAGTTAACATGTTTGATATGTCGTGGAGCACCTTCATGTATGCCTACAGTGATTATTTCATCGACGGGATCCTACATTTTCGAGTCCAGCTTACCATCAACAACTGATGTCAAGACTTGTTGCTCTAGGTCTAGCACTTTTATAGTATATGAAACAAGGTGGGTTTCTTTGTCTTAAGGTTCTTCTTTTTGGCTCAAGTTTATTGAACATCATGCATATACATGTTTTATCTTAAACAAACAGCCACTAAATGGCTTGTTGCAACCTCCATGTGTGCATCAGTAATGGACATAGGACACTATTACATCAGTCTGTCTATCAGGGCTGTATGAAGTTTAGTCAATTTTATTTGAGAGTTTGCAATCTTCAATCTCATCAGCGGGAATTTATTCTAACATTTCTAAACAATTCTTCCCCTTCATCAAGTTAAAAAAACATAGAGAAAAAAAAGCATAAGAAAGGGGAGTGACTCTTAAATCTGTTTCTTTTGTGCTGTATTAGTTAAAATAACAATAAACACACGAAATCACTTGCAATCATTACATGTATACAGCATTACAATCTAACTAGCCATCAAATGGTATAAGGGTCGCTACCCTCCAGCCTGATTCATGAATTGTGGTTAAGATGTGTAAAATCAAGCAAATAAATGAACAATGCAGAGCCAACATTATATTCAGAAACAGAAAACGGTAAAAATGGAAGTAATTACAGAAACTGGTGTTCTTCAAGCATTGAGCATTTCCGGGGGCTGCATACCAAATCCACGCCCTGTCTTCTCCACACTGTTGAGACAGAGAATTTTTTTGGGGTTAGTATGAAAGAAGAGAATTGTATCAAAATCAGTGACAATCATCGTATATGCAATTCATGAAAATATGTTAACAAGTCTCTAACACACTAAGAAGGTACTTTTTTTTTGTCGAAGGAGAGGCAACACTCTCCGGCCCGCTAGGGGCGGTTTATTAATGAATCAAAACGGGTTAAGTAGTACGCAAGCGGGGGATAGCCCGACCCCTTACATCATCAAGCAATAAAGAAATAACACCCTCGGGAGGGTCAACCAATACATGAAAACCAGTCTGAAAAGAAAAAGCATAAGAAGCAAGAAAGTCAGCTACACTATTCGCTTCCCTATAGATATGACGAAACTGGACATCCCAGTTTCTACGAATTAAGCTTTGGCACTTCACTACCAAGCTAGCTAAGGGATGACTACGCTCTATAGGCCGCCCTAAGAGAAGAATCACCAATTGTGAGTCCACCTCCAGAGAGACCCTTCTGTAGCCCTTGCTCCAAGCAAGCTGCAACCCCTGAGCAACACCCCACAACTCTGCTATCGGGACAGTACAAATACCAATATTGTGGATAAAGCCCACCTGCCACGTACCTTCACCATCTCGAATAACACCGCCTGCCGCCGCAAGCCCACCCTCGCGAACCGAACCATCCGTGTTTAGCTTGATCCAGGAGTCCCTCGGCCGAGTCCACGCGACCTCAACGACCTCTGACATGCGCTGGACACTCGGTTGTAATGACCTCCAGGCGTGGCTATATTCTTGAGCATAGGAAATAGTGAATGAGGTCCTATTACCCGAGAAGTTATCCTGCTGAAACACAAATAAGTTACGCCATCGCCAAATCCACCACAAAGAAATTGTAAAGAGCTCGGCCCAAACAAGACCGCCATGAACTATTTGGTTGCAAGTAATATTCGAACGAATCCATAAAGCAAAATCGGAGTCGAAAAAGACTTCCCTAGTAAGAGGAGGGTGAAGATCGACCCAAAACCGGGATGTAATAGCACAATCCCGAAAAAGGTGAATCAACGATTCCTCCTCGGTAGTGCACTTCGAGCAAAGGGCATCAATGGCGATGTGGCGCCTAACCCGCTCTTGATTCGTAAGAATAACTCCTTTGAGGGCCAAGATAAGAAAAAGACGGATGCGTTCCGGAACACGAAACTTCCAAATTCTTTGAAAGATAGGCCCATCAGCAAAGCAAGGTAGACGAGGCCTAATAACCTGTTGGAAGGCCGAACGCACAGTGAAGTTGCCCGACGCCGTACCATTCCAACATAAAACATCCTCATCAGACGGATTGGATGAGAGGCCAACAGAAGCAAGCTTAAGCAAAATATGGGCTGGCAACAACGCTTGAATTCGGCCCCAATTCCAGCCAACATCCAAAAGCCAAAACTCACGCACCACTTTCAACAAATCACCAGCGGCAACAGGAGCCACTGCAAGGTCCCTCAGCGGCTGAGCCACCAACCACGGGTCGGTCCAAAAGCGAGCCTGCATCCCACTGTAAACACACCACCGAGACCCCGACACCACAACTTGACTCATACCTCTTTTGATAGCACGCCAAATATGCGACCCATGGGCCCGTTCACCGCCATCCGGTTTGATGTATTTAGACCGGATCACATCAACCCATAGCTGCCCTTGGCTAGAAAGGAAACGCCACCCAAGTTTTGCAACAACTGCTAGATTCAACTCAGACATCTTTCGAAGTCCAAAACCGCCCGAGACTTTTGGCAAACACATCTCATCCCAGCTCACGAGATGAATTCGACGCTGATCTTCCGTCCCACCCCAGACAAAACGAGCAATCATGCCGTCTAATTTTAAGCACACCTTAGACGGAATGATGACAGTAGCCATGTTATAGACCGGAAGGGATGAAAGGACGGACTTTGCAAGAGTGGGGCGACCCGCAAGGCTGAGAAATCGCCCTTGCCAGCCACGCAACTTTGCAGAAAATCTTTCCAACAGAGGAGTGAACGTGGAACTCTTCAACTGCTCATGAACAATCGGCACACCAAGATACTTGCCAAGGTCCGTCGTCAAGGCGAAGCCACTCTCAGCAACCAAGGCCTCCCGGAGGTGAGAACGGACGTTCTTAGAAACGAAGATACTAGATTTCGCCGCACTAACTCGTTGCCCTGACGCGCAACAGAAATCATCGAGGACCGACCGGACAACCCTGACCTGCTCTATGGACGCTTCGGCAAAAAGAATTATATCATCAGCAAACATAATATGAGATAGAAGCGGACCTCCGTGAACAAGCTGAATAGGCTTCCAACCTCTACGAGTCATGGCCTCATTAATCAAGTGGCTCAAGCGTTCTACACATAAAACGAAGAGGTAGGGAGAAATAGGGTCACCTTGCCGAATCCCTCTGGACGGAGCAAAGGACTCTGTTGCTTCTCCATTCCAAAGCAGACGAAAGGAGGAGGAATGAAGACATTCCCGAATCCAACTAATCCACACGTCCGGGAAACCGGCATCAACAAGAGTATCAAGGACGAAATCCCACCGTAATCTATCATAGGCCTTTTCGAGGTCTAGTTTGATCAACATCCAACCAATGGCACCCGATTTCTGTTTCATGGACGAGACCACCTCTTGCACAATGACCACATTGTCTGTAATGAGGCGGCCGGGGAGAAAGCTACCTTGATTCGGACTAATTAGTAACGGCAGGACATGTTGCATCTTCCGAACAAGAACTTTAGTAATGATCTTGTAGAGAACATTACATAGACTAATAGGACGAAATTGATTGATGCGTTCACTAAGAAGGTACTTTTGTGTAAAAAGAGGTATATGATATTCATTAACGTTCGGCTAATAATGCACCGATACTTTGGGTTATCTCTCTTAGATATTAGGGTTATCTCTCTTAGATACTAGGATTAATTATGAACTAGACCCGTCGTGCCATGCACGACAATGACTCACGTTTCACATTTTAAAATTATTTTTATTATTAATATGATTTTAATAAGTGAAAACATATAATGAAAATTTTAGCATATGAAAATGTTATTTTTTTATAGACAAAAAGGATTATTTTTTCAGATTTGTAGTACCACACCACACACATGTGATTCTAAAAATGTAAAACCTATTCTAATTGTAATACAATTTAGTAAATAAAATTTACTTACTTTTTCATCCTTCACATATTTGAGACATTATAAGTCAATATAATAAAAAATGAGATGTTTTAATTGATTATTTTGGTTTGATTTTATTTTGTATTTAATACTATAATTTATTGGTATGTGATATAATTACTATGAATTGTTATCAAATTAAAATATTAAAATATAGAAAAGGGATCAGGTGAGATCAGCCCTTAAAATGTAAAATGAGATCAAATCTCATCCGTTAGATATCCACAATTCAATGGTCCGGATTACCTCCACTTTTTTAAGCCCCTTTTATTTGTACGGGGCAGTTTTTTGTCTTTTTCTACTCTCAATCCTCCTTTGATCGACGTTCTGCTTCGTTCGTTCCCAACTTTCTCAATCGTTCTCCTTCGAAAATCATCATTCATCCATTGTTCTTCCCCCAAGTTCATCCATTGTTTTTCTCCAACACGATTCCCTTCAATTTCCTTCTCCAACACAATTTAATCTGATTCATTTGACCTCCAATTCCCTTCTTATGGATTTAGGTAGACGAAATTTTGAAACTTGTTTTTTTTGTGAACTTCTATCAATTGTGCATGTAATTGCGAAACTCGTTAATCTATGGATGTTTTCGCTATAATCTGTCCTCTTTTGTGTGAACTCGTTAAAATTGCGCTATCGAAAGGTTATGGCAACATGAACAACTCAATTCTGATGGTTTTGATTGAATAGCTATGGCGAAAGTTCATTCTTGTCTTGCTGCCCACCATGTGTTCGACAAAATGTCTCAACACACGTGCCTTAATTTACGTGAACCGTTTTATGGCTTTTAATGAACCTTTTCTTGAAAATTATGAACCATAATGACATTCTTTGTGAACTGAAAGAATAATCGTATTTGCCCATTTGTAATACTCATTATGTGTTTCATCTTGCTTCACACATAGCTTTTACGTTTCTTTTGTAGATTGTTTGTCTTTTACATTGCAAATTGACAATTTCGATTGAATAGAGAGGTTGAAAGTGTATGCTTGTCTGGTTGCCCACCATGTGTTCGACAAAATGCCTCAATACATGTGCCTTAATTTACATGAACCGTTTTATGGTTTTAATGAACCTTTTCTTGAAAATTTATGAACCATAATGACATTATTTGTGAACCAAAAGAAGAATTGTATTTCCACATTTGTAGTACTCATTATGTGTTTCAAGTCACTTTACACATAGGGTGACATAGCTTAACATTTTTTGTTAATTGTTCATCAAGCTCGGGTCATTCTAACATGTCTCATTCAAATGGTGATGCTAGTATTGATGGAGTTTAGTTGAAGGATTTTCATAATAAAACTAGTACCATTGGTGGAGCCCCATTGGATGATAACGATGCCTACATTCTTCACTTATCACAAGATTGTTCTTATTTCATTACTACTTGTACGGTTGAATATAAATTTCAAACAATGTTTTGTTATGTGTGTTTGAGGATTCAGTTATCTTCTATGCACTTTAACATTAAATGAACTGTATAATTACACGACATGAACCTACAAGTGGAACACAATGAACCAAATTCTTTTATTTTACACAATTTACGCATTTCATATATGAACCGAGTGATTCAAATTCGTGAACCATTACGTCGAATTCAATGAACCAAATAATTAAACTTCATGAACTTAAAAACAATGAACCTACAAGTGGAACACAATGAACCTATAAGTGGAATACAATGGACCTTTTTGGTCAAAATCAATTTATTTACAAGTTTGCCACCGTTTTTTCCGTTTTCCTTATTTCCTTCTTTAATCTCTACCGTTAGATCCGAAAGATCTAACGGTAGAGACTGTTTCTCATTTTACACTATAAGGGTTATTCTTACCAGAACCAAACTCTTAAAATTTAATATCAAAATTTAGAAATATAAAATGCACCAACATGGTTCTAATGACTATATATAATTGAAATAAATAAAATATATTAATCAAAAGTTATTTTATTATGAAAGATATAAGCTAAGTTATTATGAAAATGATAATATATAAGTCAAGTAAAAGATAGTAGATATAAACTGATTTAATATTAAAGATAAGACTATTACATTAATTATAAAAAAGGGGTTCTTTTTTTAAATTATTTTAAATTCAAAAATTTGAAATTATTTTTTACATAAAGAGATTAAATAGATAACTAATATACCGAAAAGGATATAATATCTCATAAAAATTCAAAAATATCTTATACATAAATTGATAATAAAGAATGTAATTAGATTAATTAAAATAAATGAAAAAAATTTATTGTTTAGTTATGAGAGATAAAAGCTAAGTTATTAGGATCATGATAATATATAATTTAAGTAAAAGTTAATAAATACAAATTGATTTAGAATCAAAGATAAAAACAATAATTTATTTAGAAAAAGGGGCTTCCATTTAAAAATTCTTTTTTAAATTCGAATTTCTTACATTACTTTTTACATAAATAGATTAAAATGGTAATTGAAAAGATAAGTTAATTAATATGTATCTTTTATTGAAGGAAATTTTAAAGATAGATAATATTGTTTCAAAGATAGATATTAGGTGAGTAAGAAAAAAAATTAAAAATTAGATAATTAAGGAAAACTTAAAGATAAATAGTATGCCTTTAAAGATAGATATTAGATGGGTGAAAAAAAGATAATATTAAAGATTAGATAATTAAGAAAAATAAAACATAAAAAATTGTTAATAAAGTGGGGCCAGAATTAACGTGGAGGCTCGAAATTCTCCGGCTTTAATCAATATATACTTCTAAACCTGAAGCAGTTAAGGGCAGTTTCGTCAATAAGAATTTTTAAATCACCCACCTTATCTTTAATTAAGTAATTTATTATCACAATTTTCTATCCATTTATATATTTAATATATTATAGTCAAATACACAATATCTATACGTAATATATCTTGATGTACCTATTTTTAATAACTGATTTTTATCATAATTTTCTATCCTTTTGTGTAGCACAAGATAAGTTATAGCCTATTTATATACAAATACATTTGTACGTGATTACTTTGTGATCAATCCCCTAATTGTACGTGATTACTTTGTGATCAATCCCCTAATTGTACGTAAGTCCATCCTACCTGCTACTGTACGTGAATTCTAGGAGATCCCCTAATTTTAAGTCCATATATCCTACCTACGTGAATTCTAATTGTAAGTTCATCAATAAGCCTATAAACTAATTGTACGTAAGTTTTGTCATTTAAGTTTTACAAACCACTCACCATATTTTTAATAAGTAACTTTTATATTAATTTTCTATCCATTTATATTTAACAAATTATATAGGTAGATGTTTACCTGGTAGGATCTATCTTAACTTTCTAGATAAACTATATATTTGAAGATCTCATGTACTATTGATATTTGAAATCCAAAAACTATTCAAACTAAAATAGGATATACCTAACGAATATATAACTTCAATAGATGGTTACAATTTGTTCATACGTATAAGGAGAACATGTATTAATATTTGATATCATTACTAAATTGTTCACATTTTTTTGTTTGATATTATTAATTAAATCAATCATAAAAAAGTTTAATTTTTTTAATTTAAGACTAACAGACAGTGTATACAAATTTTATCTAATATGTATTAATACATATTTATTTATATAGCCTTTTTGGCTAAAATCCAATCGCAACTATATCAATATTTGCGATTTCTTTCCAATTTTTGATACTCAATTTTTATAGATCTATTTTTCTTTTTATATTTAGTTCATTCAAACGAAAATTAACTTTTTTTCTTTCTTTTCGTTTTTAAAACAAAAAAATATATAACACTTGCTTGATTGCTATCCGGAAATAGATATTTTAATATGTCTTTAAAAAGAATGTTTATCAATATGTCAGTACAGAGGCCAACTTCAATAAAAAAAATTAGGAGAAAATACGACACTAATGGGAGAGAAAATACATATGTGAAAAAAGATAATCAATTTAGAACGTATAGTGAAATATAAATAAAATGTATATGTGAATATTTCACCTAATATTATTACTTTCTAATTCAAAATTTTATCCTCCTATTGCCCAAGTTTAATATTTATTGAGATAATTTCTATCTTTATTCTTTAAATATAAAGTAAATCGAATATATATATATGAACTTTTATGTACATATTATTAATTTATTTAGTTTGATGATTTGTTCATTTTGATTTCGAATTAAGTATAGGTTGAGATATTATATACAGAGAATATATTTATTGATTGGGTCGATTAGGTATGCTGGTCATTTTGAGCCCAAATTGAGTACAAGTTTGGAATGTTATGTATCGGGAGTAAACCAATTAATAGGTTGTTATATGTTAAGAATAAACCTATTTATGGATCGGTTCTATATGTTGCTCATTTTGTGTTCATATTGAGTATAGATTTCAGTTATTATACATGAAAAATAAAGCTATTAGCTAGCATGGTAAATTCAATAGGTTGGTCATTTTGAGTTCAGATTGAATACAAGTTTTGCATATTATATATGAAGATAAAGCTATTGATGAGATCAATTGGATGGGTTGGTCATTTTTAGTTCGAACTGAGTACATTTTGGGATATTATATATGGAGAGTATATCCATTAATAAGGTCAGTTCAATAGGTTGTTCATTTGAATTTAGATTGAGTACGATTTAGGGTTTTGAAATTTACAAATCAATTGGATAAGGTCATTGCAAGTTTGGTTCAGTTGGGTTCAGGTCAACCAATTTGGTGCGGGATTGAGTATAGGTTCTTCTTTATTTTTATAGGTTAGTTGAACCAAGTCATTATGGTCTTCTTGCAAGTTTAGATTGACTAATTGGTGAAGATAGTCGACTATTTCATACTTTTACTTGACACTAGCACTTTGCACCAGCTTGACGACTAGGTCAGTTGAACCAGGTCATTATGGTCTTCTTGCAAATTTAGATTGACTAATTGGTGAAGATAGTCGACTATCTCATACTTTTACTTGACACCAGCACTTTGGACCAACTTGACGACGAATAAAAGTTATTTTTAGTTATTCATTTTAATAATAAAATGTATATTTATATGACGTTAATGTATAGTATTCATATATTATATGCAAATTAACATATTATGTTTTTTAATTGAAAAAATTCTTAGATAAGTATCAGTTCATTAAGTAGACTCACAACATTAAATTTGTGTTTGCTCTAGATAGGTTTATGTCACTAAAATTAACCAAGTAATCAAATTAAAATAACTTATGTAATTAATTTATAATTCTTATATGATATGTAAGTTAACATATCCAAAATTTTACTTGACACAAACCCCGGGCAAGGTCCGGGATATAACTAGTATATAGTATAGATGTGTAATTTATTTGTTTTAGTATTTGTAAGTGAAAAAAGCTTTCAACAACATTAATTAACGTTGGGCTAATAACAGGTCCGGCCCATAAGGCAGGGCAGACTGGGCGCATGCCCCAGGCCCATAATTTCAAGGGGCCCATATGAATTTTTTACTTCACTATATATTTAGAGTATAAGGCCCATTGTTAAATACTGAATGGCATGGCATGAGGGTGAGGCCCATAACAAAAAGCCTTAGTAATTACTAATTACGTTGTTTAATTCCCACTTATGACCTACCTATTTATGGAGAATTCTCGATTCCTGCGCAATCAAAGAAAAGGTAGGGTCCATTCAAGTAGTTTAAATTCTTTCTTTGATGTCTGCAATTTTACCCTTTTAAGTATTTTGTCTATTTCGACTAAAAAAAGTATTTTGTCTATTTATCCCTAAATTCTATCTTTAGTTATCCATTTGGTTTTGGTGCTTTCAAATTGACCCGAATTTTCAAATCTCAAATTTTCTTTGCTTTCAATTTCTTATTTTGGTTAAATCATCAAATTTCTATGTATTAATTTCATATGTCTCTGGATTGAAGTAAGAAATCAAAACTGAACATAGAATTATATAACTAGTTTGTGGTTAATTTTTATTTGTTTGAACTTCTACAATTATTTATAATTAGTATTTGCATTCTAAATTTCCATCTCTAATTGTTTATTTTCATATTGGATTGGCTGTAGTTTGTTAGATACTCCAATCATTTATTAAGAGATACATCTTGTTGGGTTATATATATATATATTTTACTTTTACACTACCAAAACATGGACTACTTTGTTATGTTCTAATGGTTTTGTAATCTATTTTTTCAGGTACTTATGCTATATTAACTATTGTTGGTTGTTGCTTTTAAATTAATATTACCATAATCTAATTGTTAAAAGCTATATCCTTAGTATTTTTATTAAAAAAAGATATTAATATTTATGAAGAACCCTTTTAATTCTATAAAAGGGTTTCAACCAAAAAAATTTTTTTATGAAGGGCCTTTTAGTTTTTGTTTGCCCAGGGACCTTAGAAACACTAGGACCGGCCCTGGCTAATAATACTCCGATACTTCTTAGTTCTTACTATAAAAGTCGAAGGGCATACCTTCCCGTCCTAGAGATTTATTTGTGCCTTTATGCATTATGGGATTTTTTTTTCTTTATTAGTTACTTCGTTTGTTAATTTTTATTATCATCTGAAGAGATTTTCGTGGTTGAGAGGCTTAGTTTGTTGTAATAGTGTTCTTTCTCTGCTCTCTTTTTTTATATCGACTTTAAAAGTCTTTCCTTATTTTGTTTCAAATGTTGACTTGCCCCACAAAAGTCTTTCATTTGCATTTACTTAACTATCTTTCTATTTCTTCTTCCAATAGCAATTTTGTGGAAGTGACCAACGCTTGTGTGTACTAGTTGTATTTCTTTGGTTTTGCTCTTTGCTTTGAGTAGGTCTTATGATAATTTAGGATGCATTCCTTTTTGTTTACTAATCTTTTTTATAATTGGTTACTAACCAACTCAAAAGGAAATAGGACAAACAACCGTCCTGGAGTCTCGAACCCAAGACCTTGATCAATCAGTAAGCTAATGCGTCAAGAGCCGTTTACTAACGTATTTGTTTGGACTTGCAATACTTCCTTCTAGTTTCTTGAGTTGTTCAAATATCCTCTGAGGGCCGATTAGTTCCATCTTTTAACATGGACCTTACGGAGATGTGTTTTTTTATCAAGTTAAAATATGTTTGAACCTCGAAAAGTTACTCACCCATGTTTGTTTTAATATGTGTCTAAAATCATTGGGTTACATCCAAAAAATATATAAATACCCTTTTTGTAATCAACTCGTTAGACCGAACACTAAATTAATAAATTCGGTTTTAGTTTCAGCTTCGTCTAGTTTCAGTTCCAACTTCAGCTCGTTTTACCGAACAAAGCCTTATACTCTTTTATCACGAGTAGGGATGTTTAATGGCTCGGGTTGGGTTGAATCGCGACTCGACCTGCAAATAATATAAAGTGACCTGCGATCCGGGCCGCGGATTTGAGTCTTTTGCAGGTCGATTCGTTGACCCGTTTGATTTATATAAATCAGTGTGTTTATGTAATACGAAAATAAATTGTGGATTTACCCCAAATACGGTGACTATTTTCAAAAAAATATGTTAATAATAATAAAATTATAATATTTTCCTTCTAAAAAATACATTTTAATAATAACAAAAAATATTTTTTAAATATAACGGGCCGCAGCTCGACTAGTGAACCGACTCATGACCTGTAACCTAAAAAAATTGACCCGCAACCCAACATGTTATTTTCTGGTCGGGTCAATACGGATTCCGGTCTACCCGACCCGTTAAACACCCTACGAATCAATTGCCAAAATTAATACGAACCGTAAAGGGAGGAGTATTCTGGCGGCAAGAAGGCTACTGAAGAGACCTTCACTCCTCCAAAACAAAACCCTAGACTATGTCCTTTATATATTGGTAGTTGTGTGTTAGGAGGGAACAAAGATTAATTGAAGATTGAAGATGGGAGATTCGAGTGCTAATGAGTTGAATTTCGGGTTCGGGTTCGACGACATGGATTTCTCGGATCGGGTCCTCCGTCTTGAGGTCATCCCAACTTCAGATTCCAACATGAGCTGCTCAACTGGTGAGAGATATCTTAACTGGTTCTCCTCAATTCATGCAAATGATGCAGAGTTTGGTACTACTGATTTCAAGCTCAAAACTTTACACATAAGTTCTCTCCTACTCGCTGCAAGAAGTCCTTTTTTCTACAAGGTCGATCGTCTTCTTTCTTTCTTCAGTTGCTTTTTTTTTTTCTAAGTTGTGTTTGTCCCTTCTCTTCTCTCAACATTAGTTAACAAGTCGTTGAACTCTAATTATAATGCAGTTATTCAAAAATGGCATGAAAGAAACACATCAAAGGGATGCTGTGACACTCAGAATCAATGCATTCGGTATACATATACCATCCTTGATTCTCACTTAATAAGTAGTTGTCACTTGTCACAGTTTATCTTGTTCTTAAAGACAATTTTCTTATGTTAATAGAGGAAACGGCATTTATGGACCTACTAAACTTCATCTACCATAATACTTTGAATGCAACTTCGCCCCCGATTTGTTGGATGTGTTGATGGCTGCAGACAAGTTCGAGGTTAATGCTTGTATGAGTTATTGTATTCAGTTGCTGCTTAAGCTGCCCATTTCAACCGAAACCGCACTTTTGTATCTCCAACTTCCTCCGAGTGTTTTGGAGGGAGAATTAGTTCAACCTTTAACTGCTATTGCAAAGCAGTATCTTGCTGTCCATTTTAAGGACTTCACAGAGTAAAGAGCTTATCTCTTGCAAATTTAATTTGGGTTGCCTTGTTATCTCTTTTACAAAGTTGGTTGCAATGTATATTTGGGATGATTCATATCATGTTTTATGTTGAAGGTCCCAAGAAGAGTTGATGGCCTTGCCACTATGTGCGATAGAGATTGTTCTCGGGATTGATGGTTTCCGAGTGGATTCAGAAGATGATGTTTTTGATTTCATCTTGAAGTGGACTCGTTTACATTATCCCAGACTTGGAGAGCGCCGAGAAATCCTGATCAATCGCTTGGCACGGTTCATATGCTTCGCAAACATGACATGCTCAAAGCTGAAGGAAGTTGTACAATGCCCTGACTTTGACTATGATCAAGTGTCGAAGCTCGTGCTCAATGCCTTATTCTCCAAGGATGAACTCCTACCCACCACCAAAGATGATGTTCCAAGACGTGTCTATACTTATCATCTTATTAAGGTGGTGCAATTTGAATGTGCTCAGCCTCGTTGTGTTGTCTACTTTAACCTAAAGAGAGAAGAGTGTGAAGGTCTATTTTCTTCAAAACGACTCTATTCTCAGCCATTCAATTTAGGTGGACATTTGCTTAACCTCTGGGCAGCATGCAACGAGGAAAAACCAAAATTGATACACCACTTTGGCCTCTATTTGAAAATGACAGAAGCTGCAGAAACTTGCATGATAGATATTGAATTTTCAGTAATGACGAAATCTTCCAAGGAATACTCGAGGATGGTCAAAGACGACAACCGTCTTTTGACAGACATTGGAAGGGGACTTTCAGACATGTTTGGTATCTCGTGGACCGACTTCATGAGTGCCGACAGTGATTATTTCATCGACGGGATCCTACATCTTCGAGCCCAGCTTACCATCAACAACTAATGTCAAGACTTGTTGCTCTAGCACATTTATAGTTTGAAACAAGGTGGGTTTCTTTGTCTTAGTTCTTCTTTTGGCTCAAGTGTATTGAACATTATGCAGATACATGTTTTATCTTAAACACACGGCCACTAAATGGCTTGTTGCAACCTCCATGTTTACATCAGTAATGGAAATAGGACACTAGTACTTGAGTCTATCAGGGCTGTATGGAGTGTATACTCAATATAATTTGAGAGTTTGCAACTTTCAATCTCTTCAGCGGGAAATTATTCTGACTTTTCTAAACTATCCTTCCCCTTTATCAAGTTGAAAAAACAGAGAAAAAAAATCATTAGAAACGGGAATGACTCTTAAATCTGTATTTTCGTGTGGTATTAGTTAAAAAAACAATAAACACACAAATTCACTTGCAATCATTACATGTATACAGCATTTCAATCTAACTAGCCATCAAATGGTATAAGGGCGCTACCCTCCAGCCTGATTCATGAATTATGGTTAAGATGTGTAAAATCAAGCAAATAAATGAACAATTCAGAGGCAACATTATATTCAGAAACAGAAAACGGTAAAAATGGAAGTAATTACAGCAACTGGTGTTCTTCAAGCATTGAGCATTTCCGGGGGCTGCATGCCAAATCCACGCCCTGTCTTCTCCACGCTGGTAAAACAGAGAAATTTATTGTTGGGGTTAGTTTATATGAAAGAAGAGAATTGTATCAAAATCAGTGACAATCATGCTGTATATGCGATTAACGAAAATATGTTAACAAGTCTCTAACACACTAAGAAGTTACTTTTGTGTAAAAAGAGGTATATGAGATTCATCAATTTACTTACTTAGGGGCAAGTTTTCCGAGGTTAACCACAAAACGACCGGTGTCTTCATCTTCAACTTTCCCAGATATATCAACCATGTAGTACCTGAACCTAGTAGGAGGGAGTCCACGAGTCGAAAGTAGATCAAGATCATTTTTGTGAAGTTCTCTTCCGTTCACATAAATGGAAGTGTCTCCACCGGAGCAATTTTCTGGCATTGGAGCTTTGAATTCGTTGATAAATGGCTGCATATATCACCAAAACCTCATCAGTAAGTTTAAAATGTAGAACCATAGCAATTCATTTTCTTTTCTTTTCTTTTTCCTTCTGTTTTCTTTCGCGAGGAGGGTCGATGCAAAATATACTGTTAGAAATAGTTTAACTTACTACTATTATTCCAAGGCAGTGACTTCCCATGAGACCCCAGAATCCAGCCCTCTTATCATACCTGGTCAAAGCGAGAACCAAACACCCATTGTCATTGCAAGTTACATAAAAATTTGTTGGTGCAGAACATACTCTTAGCAGTTAGCACCATATTACTGACTTCTAAGGATATCAATAATGAAACCTTGGGTGTTTCTAATGTCAGTATGATACATGGTACCATTTCAGTTTCATTTATAGACATTCCAAGTTCATATTCATATATCTCAAAAGCCAAAAGACGTTGCAGGAGAGCACTACTTACCAATAAGTTCCAGGTGCGATTGCTCCTGCCAACTTCTCAGCACTTCTTACAGCATCAGGAGTAATTGGCTGCCCATTGACATAAACATCGGCTTCTATACGTGAACCATTTAAGCTGGGAAGAGACGGGTCATGAAATCGAAAGCCTTGATCATTTCCGATAGATACATCTATTGAACCTTCAATTGCACCAGTTTTGGGAATTTCATCAGAATTTAAGTTAAACTTATTTGGGACAGCTGCATCTTGACCTGAAGCATCTGGTTCTTTTCCCAATGACTCATTTGCGGCAAGAATGTCACTATAGTCCATGTGGTACCGCAGTGGTGAGCCAGGAGGTGGGCGAAGGAGCGGAAGCTTTGTCAAGGGATTCTCTTCCTTGTTGGTTGCTTGGCTAACTGCCTCCAAAAACTTATCATCTTTAGAAGCATTAGAAGATGAAGGAGAAAGTCCAGGCCTCATTTTACCCTCACTTGAATTCGGCCTTCGATCTTCTAACTCTGTGCTGGGTTCAGAGTCAGAGCCTGGAAAAGTATAGCCAGTGTTTTTAAAATCAAACGACTCACGGTTTCCATTGCCAGCAACAGGGTTATGACGAGGATATTTATCATCAGATTTTCGCAACAACTCATCAGTGGCATTGGGTTTCAAGTTAGTCTGAAATGACGAATGGGACCGCTTCTTAGCAAAACTAAACGATGTTATGGTACGGCAGGATCCACATTGCAGTCTACATTGACTCTTCTTCATAGCTCTGAGTTTCCCGGGGAGTCGCAGCAATTGAGAGCACTTGGAGCATATTACAAAAGGTGCACCACCAGCAATGGGGTGGCAAACCTGCTGATTCTGGCTAACAAGTACCTTCTTGGCACGTTCATAAGCTATAGAGCTTCCATCTGACGAGGTTTTTGAGTGAGATGATAGATTATTAGGAGTGGGATTATGGAATTTAGAATCCTGAGCGCGCCTTCCATGGGTCTGCATATTTGGATGTGCCTTATGATCATGAACAGAAACAGGAGATTGCTTAGTATCATGCAAATCATAAGTTGGACGGTGAAGATTTTCAGCAGTTCTAGGATCATAAATGGGGTTCACAGGCCGTCTTGGAGCAAATTGCTGGTGGTAGTAATGAGCTTCATGGTGGGTAGTCCTCCACGGTAATTGGGTAGAACAGGGATCATCATGAACTGGAAATTCATTAGGCATAAATCTTGAAGGATGGAAGTTTCTTACATCCTCTTCATTATATCCAACAACAGCAGGACCAGGAATAGGACGGTCAGTGACATAGCCACGCCTGGTCCTAGGACTTCCATGACGGCCACTTGACTGCACAGTTCCTCTTCTCACCCTTACAAACTCATCATGCACATAATCATCATGGTCAGCATAAAAATCACCTCGCCCACCCTGGTTAAATCTTGAATCACCTATTCTTTCAATGTATTCCCCTAACTCATTATACTTGCGAAGAATCTCTTCTTGTTTGATCGCTACATTCTGATGAAGATTGGCAGGTGCATTATAATAAGAAAGCTTATCATACCGACGATCACAGCCAGAATGGTAATTCAACGGCGACTCATAAGAATCAGGTGGAGCTCTATGGCGCACACCAGGTCGCATACCACCATCCATCCTTCCCCTTGGTCTCTCAAACACTTCACCATACCCATCTTGATATCTCAACTCGCCATTCGCCCTTACCCTTCCATAAGGACCATAACCGTCTTGATCAACCCAATCATCATACGACACTCCTGCACGCCTCCTACCATATACATTGCCATGCTCTTCACCAGTCTCAGCAATCAGTTCTGGCCTTGACGCCCTCCCCTTTCTAGGCGAGGCATTGGGTTTATTAATCTCGCTCTGATCTGCAGTTGTCTCCTCACCAGGAAGCCATCCGCTGAAAGAATCGGTTTGAGTAACCGACTTCATTGCAGGCCTTCGCAACGGAGACTTCCTAGCATCTGCATCATTGCTTAGAGCACCCAAGTTCCTGTCCCTCATTGGAGATTTTCTACTTGCATCCACATATCTGGATCTGCTAGACTCATCAGCAATTCCACCATCAAAATCACCTGAATTCCTCCCCCTCATGGGAGACTTTCTAGTTGCATCCGGATATCGGGGTCTCATCGGGCCCTTTCTAGCTAGGTCAACTCCGAAAACCCTAGCCTCTCTTATAGAACTCCCACCACCAGACCTAGCCTCCCAACAATTCAAATTATCAGTCCCAGTTGAATCTAAATCGGCTGCAGAACGCATACAACAACACAATGCAAAGCTATTTTCCGTAAGACGAAACTTGATCTAGGGAACAAAAATTGAAAAACGGGAAACGATTGCGTGAGAGAAACAGTTCAATTTTTGGTACCTCGAACAACACCACCACACTTCTGATAATGCTTAGGTGTTGGAATTTCTCAAACTTTGATAACACTTCTGTGAGAGGATTTGAGAGTAACGTAATCGAAGATGGATTTCTTTGAAAGGGAACTTCGGTATCATTCAGAGCATTACGACATGGAATAGGCAAGAAATTTGGTGAACTATCAAATCAGAATATAGACGAAACTCCAGTTTCTCAGCTGATCTCAAAAGAAACAGAGAATTTTATTCCCTTGAGTTCTGGATGGAGAGGAAGTCGGAGGGGCGTGGGGAGGGCGAGGGGGAAGAACAAGTCGACGGGGAAAAGGCGGAATTTGGAGGGAAGGGAAATGAATTGGTCAGACTGACTGAGGTGGGACCCAGTCTTTGTAACTACTACGCTACAGTTTGACCAGGATGTTGCTGAAAACGACGCCGTTCCCATGAAAATGTGTTGATTAAAATTAGGGAAATTTGAATTTAACCACCCTTTATTTTACACTTGTTGCATTTAACCACCATTTATATCTTTTTCTACACTTAACCACCTTTTATTTGTAAATAGTTGCATTTAACCACCCATTTGACAAAAATAGTATTCTCTAAAAAAATGACATATTTGCCCTTATTTTTAATTTTTGTTTTATAAAAATAAAAGAATTATTAAGCTCATGTAGTATCTCCCAAGTGAAAAAATTAGTTTCCGATCCTAAAACTTTTCTAAAGTTGTATAGTTGGTTCTCGAATTGTATCTCCCAACTAAAAAATATTTTTGAATCCTAACACTCCTCTAATGTTGTACAATTTTTTTTGTTGAGACCCGATCTGAAATCAATGGGTCAAAGAAGACCCGACTAGGTCATTTATTGGATAAAACTTGAAAGCAAAGATCTGATGGGTCTACCCGAAACACTGTTTTGTAAAAATAGTATATCCTTCGTAGTTGAATAATCTAAATACTTTATTATTAAGATGGATACATAAACATTATTTTTTATTTAATTATAATAATTAGAAAGCATTAATTCTATTAATAGTTACGTCAATCCAAATTCATACGAACTTGAAGTGAACCAACCGGAAGATGTAATAGAGAGATAAATGTTTTTTTATGTAAACTATGGGTGGTTAAGTGCAACTATTTGTAAATAAGGGGTGGTTAAGTGAAGGAAAAAATATAAAGGGTGGTTAAATACAATAATTTGTAAATAAGGGGTGGTTAAGTGCAAAAAATAATATAAGTGGTGGTTAAATGCAACAAGTGTAAAATAAGGGGTGGTTAAATGCAATTTCCCCTTAAAATTATGAGTTTTCGTGTTTTAGTTGGATTTTCTCAACTTCACACAAAGTCGTCTGTGTTTCTTTTAAATTAATTCCATTTGGGCTTATACGAGATTAATCTGAAATTATAATTGATGTTGAAACTAAAATTATAGTAGTTGATGTTGAAACTATAGTCTATGTATATATATAACAGTTGTAAGGTTTGGAGCCAATATATTACGTCATATGGGATTTTCCCACATGACCATCACACATTATGTCACCTAGGATTTTATCACATGTCTTTATATCATTAAGTAACGTCAAATATTTATCTATATATTTATCAAGCCACATGGAAAAAATTTATCCACATCATATAAACATCATAGATATGACTTTAAGAAACTCCACGTCATTTACATAATTCAATTAATAGAAACTACATATATTATTTTCCTACTCATTACTGTCATTACCCTAATTCGCCTCTTCCACCATGACCAACGCAATCTTCTCCGCTACAGTCATGATATTTCCGTCGATCAATTGAAAAAATATTAAGACATTTGGAAACTAGAAATCATTTTCTGACGAACAAGGCCATGACTTTGTATGCTCGGAAATACGATCTAAAATTTGATTCGATTGAAAGGGGCCGTTAGCAATCCAAGCTAGAAACAATGACTTGTGCTCGATATGTACCTTTTCTTGGTGGAGCAAGCATGATTCAGGATGGTGAAAACATAATTAGAGATGAAACGTCTTGTCAAGATCCAATAAAAATAAGAAATAAAAAGACACGTCATTTTCTAGAAGAATTAAACATAAGTGATGTATCTTTGATTTTTAGGATTGGAATTTGTTTCTCCAACAAAATTCAACTAGTAACAATTTCGTATCACGTGCGGGTAATGCGATTATATAAATCCAATTTAATTGATTCGAGATCGAATTATGACTCGAGCCCATTTTTCCTGAGATAGTGTATGTATAACCCAGATACGACAAACCCAAATATGAACCTATTGAACTATATACGTATTTTATTTTTTATAATTTAAATTATGGAATCTATTATTTTAATTAATCATTTAGAATCTTAATCAAAGATTAAAAAATCTCTTTTACCAAAAATGAAAAACATTTTAATAATTTAATATTTTCTTAAGATACCAAAAATAGGGAAGATATCAAAGATATTGAAAATTGGATAAGATATATCAGGTGGATATAGAGATAATTTTAAAATAGAAACAATTAAAAAAATAAAATCATTCTTTTATACAGGATGGACGACGTGACACAAATTTTAATAAAGATTGGTTTTTGCTTAATACAACTGGTTCCGGCGGCTATGCAGATTCAAAGTAGTCAGGAACTTACAGCCAGTGACAGCAAGATGATCTCGACTAACAAGAAGGCCTCTCACAGGCTCACAGCCCTTCGAAACGTATCCACATGCTTTTCAAAGGGCTCCTCGTTCCTATCCATGTAGAGGATCAGAATATCACAAACAGCAGACCGCAAACCATCGACCACGGCAAGCCCATCCCCACCGCCTTGCGCAATGGTAGGATAAACGGAATTAAGATACTTGAGAATGAATTGGTCAGACAAAGGTGGCACCCAGTTTTTATAAGTAATACGCTGGAGTTTGACCAGGATGTTGTTGAAAACGACGCCGTTCTGATGAAAAATGTGGTCATTCAAATTACGACTTTTCTTGTTTTAGTTGGATTTTCTCAATTTCACACAACGTCGGCTGTGTTTCTTTTAAATTAAATCCATTTGAGCTTATACAAGCTTAACCTGAAATTATAATGGTTCATGTTGAAACTAAGATTATACTAATTGATGTTAAAATTGCATTCTATGTATATATATAATAGTTATAAAGTTTGGATCCACCGTATTACGTCACATATGATTTTTCTACATGGCGATCAAACATTAAGTCACCTAATATTTTACCACATGTCGTATATCATTAAGCAACTTCAACTATTTATCTATTTACTCCCTCCTTCCCATAATGTTCTTCCCATCTCGTTTTTACCGTCATAAAATGTTCTTCCCATCCCCCCTAATTTCTACTTTTATCAACTACACTTTATCACTTTTTTACCTAATCAACTTACTTTTTCATCATTTTTATTTCTCTTTCCTCCTATCACCATCACCTTTATACCCAAAAACAACTTTTTATACCCCTTTAAAACAACTTTTTGAACACCTTAAAAAATGTGTAAATAGTGGAATGGGAACAACATTATGGAACGGAGGGAGTATTTATTAAGCCACATGGAAAAAATTTGTCTATATCATATAAAAATCATATCTATGACTTTAAGAAACTCCACATCATTTACATACTTCAATACATAGAAACTACATATTTTATTTTTCTACTCTCTACCGCCACTATCCTAATTCGCCTCTTCCACCATGGCCAACGCACTCTTCTCTATTACAACCATGATATTTTCGTCGATCAGTTGAAAAAAGGTTAAGACATTAGAAATTAGAAATCATTTTCTAACGAATAAGGTCATGACTTTGTATGCTTGGAAATACGATCTAAAATTTGACTCTATTGAAAGTGGTCGTTAGCAATCCAGGTTAGAAACAATCACGTGTGCTTGATATGTACCTTCGCTTGGTGGAGCAAGCATGATTTCAGGATGTTAAAAAACATAATTAGAGATGAATTATCTTCTCCAGATCCAATGAAAATAAGAACTAAAAAGACATTTCATTTTCTAGAAGAATTAAACATAAGAGATGTATCTTTGATTTTTAGGGTTGGAATTTGTTTCTCCAACCAAATTCAACCGGGTACAATCTCATATCATGTACAGGTAATGTTATATATACCCGATTTAATTGATTCGAGATCAAATTATGACTCGAGCGGATTTTTTCCGAGATAGTGTATGTATAACCCAAATCCGACAGACCCAAATATGAACCTATTGAACTATATATATATATTTTATTTTTTATAATTTAAATTATGGAATCTATTATTTTAATTAATCATTTAGAATCTTAATCAGATTAAAAAATATCTTTTACCAAAAATGAAAAATGTTTTAATAATTTAACATTTTGTTAAGGTACAAAAATGATTTAAAGATAATTTAAAAAAACAAAATCATTCTTTTAAAAATTTCCCCCAATTGAGTCACACTGGAATTCATGACCCTCGAAATTTCCACCCAAATTAAAACCTTAATTTCAACCATACATACTAATTAATCAGATTGGAACTCAAATTGATACTACAACTCAATTTGAATCGGCTGCATAACGCGTACAACAACACAATGCAAAGCTATTTTCCGTAAGACGAAACTTGATCTAGGGAACAAGAAATGAAAAACGGGAGAGAAAGAGTTCAATTTTTGGTACCTCGAAGAACACCACCACAAACTTTGATAATGCTTCAGCAAATTTGGTGAACTATCAGATCGGAATATAGACGGAATTTCTGGTTCTCAGCTCTGAAAAGAAACAGAGAATTAAACTCTGGATCATGGAGGGGAAGTCGGATGGGGAGGGGGAAGAACAAGTCGACGGGGAAAAGGCGGAATTTGGAGGGAAGGGAAATGAATTGGTCAGACTGAGGTGGGACCCAGTTTTTGTAACTACTCCCCCGTCCCATTTGGTTTGTCCACATAGTAATTGGGGGTAATATATAAGATTGGATGATCGTAGTTTTGTAATTTTATAGAAAAAAGTGATAGAGTTGATGAAAAAGTTGGGTAATGGAGTAATATATGAGAGTGAATAAGGGTAAAAGTGTAAAAACATATAGATAAAATGGAAATATTTGAAAGATGGACAAAGCTAATGGGACACCCAAAACGGAAATATGGATAAACCAAATGGGACGGAGGAAGTAATACTAATACTGTACGCTGGAGTATGTTTGACCAGGATGTTGTTGAAAGCGACGCCCTTCCCATGAAAACGTGTTTTAGTTAGACTAGTTTTACCGGCACGATAATAAGTCTCACGCTTCACATTTTAAAATTATTTTTTATTATAAATAGTATATTAATAAGTGAAAGCATATAATATAATAAAAATTCTAGCATAAAAGAATGTTATTTTTTCTAGAAAAAAAGATAATTTTTCAGATTTTGTACTCTCGCGCGTATTAGTTTATATATATATATAACATATACTAATTATTGAACAATTTAGTAAATAAAATTTAATTAGTTTTTCATCCTTCAAATTTTTTTTGTAATGGTTAATATATATCATTGTCCCTATTATCACAATTTTGAAATATTATAAGTCAATATAATATAAAATGAGACGTTTTAATTGATTATTTTGGTTTGATCTTATTTTTTATTTTAATACTATAATTTATTAATATGATATATATATATATTTACTGTGAATTTTTATTTAATTAAAAATATTAAAATATAATATCAAAATTTAGAAAGATAAAACGAGTCCAATATTATTCTAATAACTTTATATATTGAAGTATATAAAATATATTAATCAACAGTTATTTTATTATGAAAGATAAAAGCAAAGCTATTATGAATATGATAATAAGTAAAAGATAGTGAATATAAATTGATTTAACATTGAAGATAAGAATAATAATTTAAGTAGATCTATTGTTTGAATTAGAATTGGTTGTTGTACATGTATCTTTCCTATTCTCGAAACAACTCTATTCTATGACCGTGGACTAGATTAGGGAAGAATATTCAATGGTTGTTTTATGCATGAAACTCGTAGTTTGATTCCATGATTCAATTTCCTAGGAAGTGGATTAGAATTGACCTAGGAATATAAAGAAGTGGATGAATTGATGATCGATGGATTAATAAAGTGGAATCGGTTAAATTTGATAAGAAACCTTCTTCAAAATCCCACCTTTTTTTGTGTGTTGCATGATTGAACTAAAATCCACATAAGAACTAGATTCTCTTGGGTTCACCCCCTTACTTACTTTTTATACTTACTTTGTTTGTTTGAGTTTTATTTTTCATATTGGGAACAACGGCTTTACCCTAGTCAATGGAATTAGTATATTCGCTCTATTATTAGAGCATTTCTTACACGCATAGTGTCACATAAGTAATGAAGTGTTTAGTAGGTATGAAATATCAAATTTAGGTGTTCAATATGTTCCTTTCAAGAGTGAGGTGTCTAAGTTATTAAATCTCACAAGTTTAGGTGCCTATATATATGTACTCTTAAACCATATAAATAGGTAAATTTATTGTAATTAAATATAAATTGAGTTGAGACAATAGAAAATTATCATATGAACAAAAACACTAATCTCTCAAAGAGTAAAGATGAAAAACATTTCATTCTTATTTGAATACAAATCATGTAAAATGATTATTACAACCATACACATTCAAGGTTATATTTATTTATTTTTTGGTGAAAGGGATAGCCATATGTGAGTCAAAGTGAAGATCTCTACATATTGCATTATTTGTTTAACGATATGATTAGATCGCCATAGGGGGACAATTGTGATAGCTCACACAATTATCATAACAAGCTTGGTCTGATCCTATGCAAGAGGTAATGCAGTTATGTCTGCATTCTTCACCACTCATCATTGTGTGCATTGCTACATTGTAAAAGTACAACCAAAATTATTGAAGATGAAAAACCAATTAATTATAAAAGAATAAGGTGACTATTAATATTTATCTTATTTTGTGCAGTTGAATATTAAATGGTATAATTATATATGAAGGGGTAGGTTAAGGTGAGAAAAACTCTTACGATTAATAATGCGGAGCTTTCTTGACCATAATAGTTAAATAAATAAAAAATGAAATTTGAATGTGGACATAATAAGAAAAAAAGAAAACGTTCCATAAAAATTTCTTATATAATTAACTCATTTTATATTTGAAACCTTATATTGTAATTCCCAATTGTCTAAGATGAAAATAATTGCATTCATTCCTCCTTGTTGTCATACATTTCAGAAACATGATGTCCGTATGTAAAACAATTCTACGACTATCCAATTTTATATATATATATGTTGGTATATTATTGTATCTTATGTCTATCAGATGTCACCTAGTAGTATACTCCAATTATTTCATTTTTTCCATCACTTTTTATCAATTATAAAACATTTTTTTATTATCATATATATGTATTAACATCGTTGCATAGATGTAGATTGATGAAAATGAGAGCAAAGTAAAGTGCAACTTTCATGGTTGTAAGAATAAGGACTAGAAGTAAAAATTTGAGAAAGTTCACGAAATATGTATACCATCATTGGTCGCCATAGGGGGACAATTGTGGTAGCTCACACAATTATCATAACAAGCTTGGTCTGATCCTATGCAAGAGGTAATGTAGTTATGTCTGCATTCTTCACCGCTCATCATTGTGTGCATTGCTATATCATAAAAGAACAACCAAAATTACAAAAGACGAGAAGCCTATTGATATTTATAAAAAAAATAAGGTGACTATGAATATTTAAATTAGTTTGTACAACGGAATATTAAATGGTATAATTATATATGCAGGGTTAGGTTAAGGTGAGAAAAACTCTTACGATTAATAATACGGAGTTTTAACGACCATCATATTTAAATAAATAAAAAATAAAATTTGAACTTGGATACAATAAGAAAATAAAGAAAACATTGCATATAAGTTTCTTTTATATATAACTTATTTTAGATATGTAACCTTATATTGTAATTAGCAATTCTCTAGGATAAAAATAATTGCATTAATTCCTCCTTGTTCTCATACATTTCAAGAATATGATGTCAGTATCTAAAACAATTCAACGACTATCCAAATATTATTTTTTTAAACAAGTGTTGGTATATGGTTGTATCGTATGTCTATAACCAGATGTCACATAGTAGTATACTACAATTATGTCATTTTTGCAACGCTTTTTATCAATTATAAAACTTTTTTTTATTATCATATATATATATGTATTAACGTTGTTGCATTGATGTAGATTGATGAAAATGAGAGCAAAGTAAAGTGCAACTTTCATGGCTGTAAGAATAAGGACTAGAAGTAAAAAATTGAGAAAGTTCACGAAATATGTATACCATCAGTGGTCGCCAAAATCAAATTCGCGGACACTAAAATCAAGCATATTATCAAGACCATCTTTTTGTTTTCCTGAAAAAATGCCATTGAGCGAAAGATTGGTTAACGTATGTTGTTTGATAGGTTTCAAGTGTATGTAATTTCATACTAATCATCCTAGGTTTATATAAGTGAAAAATGACAGAATACTTTCTAAAATTCAAATCTTTAGCAATTATGCATACAAAGATTGTGATATTTGATACATGTATTGAGTGAAAAATGACAGAATACTTTCTAAAATTCAAATCTTTAGCAATTATGCATACAAAAATTGTGATATTCATGACACCAAATATTTCATTCACCATATATGTATGCATGCATGTAATGTATTTTTCCAAATGAAATTAATGATGCAATGCATGCACCTTATGAGTGTATAAATGTATGTAATATATTTACACAGTTTGCAAATCAAATGAGAAAGTGAGTCAACAAAATCTTAAGCAATTATATATGCTGATGGAACCGGGCCGGGCTGGGCTAGACTGGGCCGGGCCGGGCCGCCACCGGGCTAGGCCAAAGAACCGTGGCCCAGGCCAGGCCCGGCAAATTACCGGACTGGTACGGGCTGGGCCACGGGCTGGGCCGGGCCGACCCTCCCAGGCCCGTCCCGGTTTTACCGGGCTGGGAGCGGGCTGTGGGCCGGGTCGGGCTGGGAGTGGGTTGAACATTATATACTATAGTTTTTTATTTTTTATATTACTATATAATTACATAATATACAATATACTTACAAAAAAATGAATATGCACCCTATATTTACATTATATACTATAATTTTTTTTTTGGATGAACATTATATACTATAATACTATTGTAAAAATATAGTATATATACTTTAAAAAGAATGAATATGCACCGGGCCGGAATGGGTTGGGCCGGGCCGGGCTGGGTTGAGCCGGGCTGGGCCGGGCTCCTGGCCCGGAACGATAATAAGTCACGCTTCACATTTTAAAAGTATTTTTTATTATAAATAGTATATTAATAAGTGAAAGCATATAATATAATAAAAATTCTAGCATAAAAGAATGTTATTTTTTCTAGAAAAAAAGATAATTTTTCAGATTTTGTACTCTCGCGCGTATTAGTTTATATATATATATAACATATACTAATTATTGAACAATTTAGTAAATAAAATTTAATTAGTTTTTCATCCTTCAAAATTTTTTTGTAATGGTTAATATATAGAGTTAATTGGATGGAAGGGCAGAGAGTATCACCCTAATAGCCCGCATATACCCAAAGCCCCTTTATTTGCAATATAGCAAAAATTAAAAATATATAAGTTTTATTTCTCTCTCCTCCAAACTACTCTAGTCGACTCTTTCCCTGCGCACTTCCTCCGCACCTACTCTCGTCCTGCATCTCAGATCTGCACGGCCAATCCGGCGGCGGGGACTCGGCTGAGGGCGGTGTTGGTCGGCGGAGGGCTGTTCTCATGGATCTTGAGCCTGGCACCATGGACTGAATTCCGCAATCGAACACGCCATGGCCGTCGAAATGCTAGTGGCGTTCGCAATCGAAAGAGTAAACGGTCTGTTAATGGAGGAGCTAGGTCTGTTCTCCGGAGTTCGTAGCCAGGTCCAGAGCCTGCAAAGAGAGCTGAATTGGATGAAAAGCTACTTGAAGGACGCGGATTCGAGATACGACGAAGGAGACGACCGATTTCGAACGAGTATCACGGAGATCAGGAAGATCGCTTACGATGTCGAGGATCTGGTCGATTCGTTCCTCCTCGAGTCTTCTTCGAGGAGAAGGCGGAATCTCATGGCGAGGTACGTTTCTTTGTTTCAGCATCTGGCGAGAACTCGTCAATTTGGGGCGAGTGTGAAGTCGGTCGGGATTAGGATATAGGAATGCACTGATAGGTTGGTTAGGTATGGGGTGAGGAGTTCTAGTGAGGTTTTAGGGTTAAGTAATGGGAGTTCTGTGCAAATTGGGGGGAAATTGGGATGTAGAGCGGGATTGAGGGAGGAATCGCTCATATCTGGCAAAGTCAGCCATCTCCGACTCCACGCTGTCCTAATCGCTTGAATCGAGGCTCGGCGAAGGAATCGGAGAAGTTCTCTCCTCGTGACGCTGTGTAGGAGCAAAGATTTCATTTGATTTGGATCAATCTCAAAATCGTAAGTTCTCTCTCCTCGTTTAATCTCCGTCGTCTTTGATTACTGCTTTGAATTTCCGGTTTCCGGCTTAGTTCTAGTTGGATCTGTCATTAGTGCTCGGATTTCACTTTATTCGAGCAATTTCTGTGCTCATTGCTGATTTTGACTGCGAGTGACAGTTGCTGGTTTGTCGCTTTGTCTATTTAGCTTTGCTTTCTGTCACTTGTGACTATTTGCTAGTTAGAGTGTAATGTGATGACACTTCGTTTTGTCACTTGTGATGATAATTTAAGATGGTACTTAATTGATTATGTGATGACACTTCGTTATGTCACTTGTGATGATAATTTAAGATGGTACTTCATTGATTATGTGAGGACACTTCGTTTTGTCACTTGTGATGATTATTTAAGATGGTACTTGATTGATTATGTGATGACAATTTGTTTTGTCACTTGTGATGATAATTTAGTTTTTTTTGATAATATGGTGATGGCAATGAGTTTTATTAAAGATTGTTTTGTCACTTGTGATGATAATTGTTTTGTCACTTGTGCATAAGTCTTGTTTTAGCTATATTTATCAGGTGTAATTACTATGATCTTGTAGTTATTTGTTGAATATTGTCACTTGTGATGACAATTAGGTGTTATCAAGAAGATTTTTTTGATAATATTTGTGATGAAATATATTGTCACTTGTGATGATAGTTTGGAGTTGTGTGCATAAGTCTTATACATTTGACATAAATTGTCACTTAAGATGACATGTATTGTCACTTGTGATGATAATTTGGTGTTATGTGCATAAGTCTTGTTTTAGCTATACTTATTCGATATAATTACTATAATCTTCTAGTTATTTGCTAAATATTGTCACTTGTGATGACAATTGAGTGTGTGAATAATTGCTGAATATTGTCACTTGTGTTGATAATTAGCTGTGAATATTGTCACTTGTGTTGACAATTAGCTGTGAATATTGTCACTTCTTGACAATTAGCTGTGAATATTGTCACTTGCGTTGACAATTAGGTGTGAATATTGTCACTTGCGTTGACAATTAGGTGTGAATATTGTCACTTGTGGTGACAATTAGGTGTGAATATTGTCACTTGTGGTGACAATTAGGTGTGAATATTGTCACTTGTGGTGACAATTAATATGAATATTGTCACTAGTGGTGACAATTAGGTGTGAATATTGTCACTTGTGTTGGCAATTAGGTGTGAATATTGTTATTTGTGTTGACAATTAGGCGTGAATATTGTCACTTTTGTTGACAATTAATATGAATATTGTCGCTAGTGGTGACAATTAGGTGTGAATATTGTCACTTTGTGGTGACAATTAGGTGTGAATATTGTCACTTGTGGTGACAATTAGGTGTGAATATTGTCACTTTGAGGTGACAATTGATGACAGTCAACGCCGGTCAACGGTCGGGCAACGCCGGTCAACGGCCGGTCAACGCCGGTCAACGGTCGGTCAACTGGTGGAGAGAGGGGTTATGCTATGTGTGCAAATTTGACATATTGTGGTATTTTCATGCTATATGGCATTTTCCAAATGCCATATAGCCAAATCCTTCTAATATATATCATTGTCCCTATTATCACAATTTTGAAACATTATAAGTCAATATAATATAAAATAAGACGTTTTAATTGATTATTTTGGTTTGATCTTATTTTTGTATTTTAATACTATAATTTATTAATATGATATATATTTACTGTGAATTTTTATTTAATTAAAATATTAAAATATAATATCAAAATTTAGAAAGATAAAACGAGTCCAATATTATTCTAATAACTTTATATATTGAAGTATATAAAATATATTAATCAACAGTTATTTTATTATGAAAGATAAAAGCAAAGCTATTATGAAAATGATAATAAGTAAAAGATAGTGAATATAAATTGATTTAACATTGAAGATAAGAATAATAATATAATTAGATCTATTGTTTGAATTAGAATTGGTTGTTGTATATGCATCTTTCCTATTCTCGAAACAACTCTATTCTATGACCGTGGACTAGATTAGGGAAGAATATTCAATGGTTGTTTTATGCATGAAACTCGTAGTTTGATTCCATGATTCAATTTCCTAGGAAGTGGATTAGAATTGACCTAGGAATATAAAGAAGTGGATGAATTGATGATCGATGGATTAATAAAGTGGAATCGGTTAAATTTGATAAGAAACCTTCTTCAAAATCCCACCTTTTTTTATGTGTTGCATGATTGAACTAAAATCCACATAAGAACTAGATTCTCTTGGGTTCACCCCCTTACTTACTTTTTATACTTACTTTGTTTGTTTGAGTTTTATTTTTCATATTAGGAACAACGGCTTTACCCGACTCAATGGAATTAGTATATTCGCTCTATTATTAGAGCATTTCTTACACGCATAGTGTCACTAAGTAATGAAGTGTTTAGTAGGTATGAAATATCAAATTTAGGTGTTCAATATGTTCCTTTCAAGAGTGAGGTGTCTAAGTTATTAAATGTCACAAGTTTAGGTGCCTATATATATGTACTCTTAAACCATATAAATAGGTAAATTTATTGTAATTAAATATAAGTTGAGTTGAGACAATAGAAAATTATCATATGAACAAAAACACTAATCTCTCAAAGAGTAAAGATGAAAAACATTTCATTCTTATTTGAATACAAATCATGTAAAATGATTATTACAACCATACACATTCAAGGTTATATTTATTTATTTTTTAGTGAAAGGGATAGCCATATGTGAGTCAAAGTGAAGATCTCTACATATTGCATTATTTGTTTAACGATATGATTAGATCGCCATAGGGGGACAATTGTGGTAGCTCACACAATTATCATAACAAGCTTGGTCTGATCCTATGCAAGAGGTAATGCAGTTATGTCTGCATTCTTCACCACTCATCATTGTGTGCATTGCTACATTGTAAAAGTACAACCAAAATTATTGAAGATGAAAAACCAATTAATTATAAAAGAATAAGGTGACTATTAATATTTATCTTATTTTGTGCAGTGGAATATTAAATGGTATAATTATATATGCAGGGGTAGGTTAAGGTGAGAAAAACTCTTACGATTAATAATGCGGAGCTTTCTTGACCATCATAGTTAAATAAATAAAAAATGAAATTTGAATGTGGACATAATAAGAAAAAAAGAAAACGTTCCATAAAAATTTCTTATATAATTAACTCATTTTATATTTGAAACCTTATATTGTAATTCCCAATTGTCTAAGATGAAAATAATTGCATTCATTCCTCCTTGTTGTCATACATTTCAGAAACATGATGTCCGTATGTAAAACAATTCTACGACTATCCAATTTTATATATGTGTTGGTATATTGTTGTATCTTATGTCTATCAGATGTCACATAGTAGTATACTCCAATTATTTCATTTTTTCCATCACTTTTTATCAATTATAAAACATTTTTTTATTATCATATATATGTATTAACATCGTTGCATAGATGTAGATTGATGAAAATGAGAGCAAAGTAAAGTGCAACTTTCATGGTTGTAAGAATAAGGACTAGAAGTAAAAATTTGAGAAAGTTCACGAAATATGTATACCATCAGTGGTCGCCATAGGGGGACAATTGTGGTAGCTCACACAATTATCATAACAAGCTTGGTCTGATCCTATGCAAGAGGTAATGCAGTTATGTCTGCATTCTTCACCGCTCATCATTGTGTGCATTGCTATATCATAAAAGAACAACCAAAATTACAAAAGACGAGAAACCTATTGATATTTATAAAAAAAATAAGGTGACTATGAATATTTAAATTAGTTTGTACAACGGAATATTAAATGGTATAATTATATATGCAGGGTTAGGTTAAGGTGAGAAAAACTCTTACGATTAATAATACGGAGTTTTAACGACCATCATATTTAAATAAATAAAAAATAAAATTTGAACTTGGATACAATAAGAAAATAAAGAAAACATTGCATATAAGTTTCTTTTATATATATAACTTATTTTAGATATGTAACCTTATATTGTAATTAGCAATTCTCTAGGATAAAAATAATTGCATTAATTCCTCCTTGTTCTCATACATTTTAAGAATATGATGTCAGTATCTAAAACAATTCAACGACTATCCAAATATTATTTTTTTAAACAAGTGTTGGTATATGGTTGTATCGTATGTCTATAACCAGATGTCACATAGTAGTATACTACAATTATGTCATTTTTGCAACGCTTTTTATCAATTATAAAACTTTTTTTTATTATCATATATATATGTATTAACGTTGTTGCATTAATGTAGATTGATGAAAATGAGAGCAAAGTAAAGTGCAACTTTCATGGCTGTAAGAATAAGGACTAGAAGTAAAAAATTGAGAAAGTTCACGAAATATGTATACCATCAGTGGTCGCCAAAATCAAATTCGCGGACACTAAAATCAAGCATATTATCAAGACCATCTTTTTGTTTTCCTGAAAAAATGCCATTGAGCGAAAGATTGGTTAACGTATGTTGTTTGATAGGTTTCAAGTGTATGTAATTTCATACTAATCATCCTAGGTTTATATAAGTGAAAAATGACAAAATACTTTCTAAAATTCAAATCTTTAGCAATTATGCATACAAAGATTGTGATATTTGATACATGTATTGAGTGAAAAATGACAGAATACTTTCTAAAATTCAAATCTTTAGCAATTATGCATACAAAGATTGTGATATTCATGACACCAAATATTTCATTCACCATATATGTATGCATGCATGTAATGTATTTTTCCAAATGAAATTAATGATGCAATGCATGCACCTTATGAGTGTATAAATGTATGTAATATATTTACACAGTTTGCAAATCAAATGAGAAAGTGAGCCGGGCCGCCATCGGGCTAGGCCAAAGAGTCGTGGCCCAGGCCCGGCCCGGCAAATTACCGGACTGGTACGGGTTGGGCCACGGGCTGGGCCGGGCCGACCCACCCAGGCCCGTCCCGGTTTTACCGGGCTGGGAGCGGGCTGCGGGCTGGGTCGGGCTGGGAGTGGGTTGAACATTATATACTATAGTTTTTTATTTTTTATATTACTATATACTTACATAATATACAATATACTTACAAAAAAATGAATATGCACCCTATATTTACATTATATACTATAATTTTTTTTTTGGATGAACATTATATACTATAATACTATTGTAAAAATATAGTATATATACTTAAAAAAGAATGAATATGCACCGGGCCGGAATGGGTTGGGCCGGGCCGGGCTGGGTTGAGCCGGGCTGGGCCCGTTGACTAGACCGGCCGGGCTGGGCTGGAAAAGTCGGGCCCGGGCCCGGCCCATGGCCCACCCGGGCTTGGCCCGTCTGGCCCGCGGGTTGACCGGGCTGGGCTTTTTGGGCCCATGACACCGGGTTGGGCCGGGCCGGCCCGCGCCATTGGCCATCACTATATATGCATACATGGATAATCCTTGACTACCTTTATTGTTTAAGTTACGTCATTACTAGATCCCTTCATTCTTCATGAATGTGCCGATGAATGGACTTCTTCAAACAACGTCATGTATATTAAAAGTACACATACATTTTTAATGAAAGTATACAAATATGATGTGAGAAAGTACACAGATATGTATATTAAAAGTGCACAAACATGTATATCAATGAAATAGACATTTATATTGAGAGTACACATACATGCTTATTAATAATACATAGACATGTATAAAAGAAACTCACATACATGTATATTATAAGTACACAGACATATATATCAACAACACACATACATGTTTATTGAAAATACATAGATATGTATTTTGACAGTACACAAACATGAATATTGGGAGTACACAAACATGCATATAAACAATACATGGCATGAATGAAACCAACACGCATACATGTATATTGGAAAGAAAAATTATACAATTACCATCATAAATAGCATTCGTCCTCTTCAACTTTTTTCTACTTCTTCTCCACTCCTTCGTCAACTCCAAAAGTTTGTCAAAAATATAACAACACCGGTAAAATTGCCTTATCGATCTTGTATCAAATAGCACATCCAAAAGCTTAAAATTGACAGATCCATTCGGTTTGCCTTCAACATCAGCCGTCATAAACAACAACACAAATGTCCTATTGAACCAAGTCCCACCATTCAACTTTGACATCTTCTTTCTCAATAACTTGGGCCTCAAAGTATTTAGTCATTTACACCACAGATTTCCCTCTACTCGGCCAGAAGAGTTGAGTTTTAAGAGTATTAAGGATAGATACCAACATTTGGTTCCTTTGTCAACCCAAGATAAACATCTACATCATTTTCGCAAACTCTTACCTCCTTAGTCTCATCCATCAACTTTATGATGCACGAGAAAGGGTCAAATCTATCCGCTAGCCAATATGCTATGCGCAGAGGATTATGTCTTAAAGTCCAATCCAAAACACTCGCAAAACCCATCTCTTTTAACGCTAACATCTGCTCAAGAGATAAGCCTGATATAAGATCAATGACTTACACAGTTGGAAGAATCAAGCTTAAAGAACATATCTTTAGATCGAACAAGAACCTTCTTCCTTATAACTTTAGCGACAATAATATCCTTATCCTTGTTTTTAACAACCAAAATCCTTCTCCTTTCTACCCTTGTTTTTAACAACCAAAACCCATCTCTTTTTGGGAGTCTTTCTTTTCAGAGGTTTGGATTTCTTGATTCTTTTAGTGTGTCCGACGCTGAGGGATCTAGGTCTGGGTAGAAGGTATTGTGTATACCTTAAGATCAAGGATTCGCGTTTGTAAGTTCATGCTTGGTAATAACAAAAGGCTGGCTTGATTTGAATCTCTTTGTGTGAACTTATACTTGTTTTGAATTGTTTGTTATTTCCGCTGCCCGGTTTGTTGATCCCTCTGGAGGATCAACATCCGTATACTAACACACGTAGATCCTACGTACAACAACTTAACAAACGCCGTATCTATCCACACTTTTACTCTTTAATCCTTTGATCACATCCCAAATTCTTTGTGTTGTGACGAGAGATCGAACAATAACAATAAAACAAAAACGACACTGAGATTTACGTGGTTCGATAACGGTGTGTTACTTACGTCCACGGGCAGAGAAACCGCATATTATTATGGAAGACTGAATTCGGAATACAGAGCTCTAGATATTTCAAGAGCTTATATAGTGACTCAAGAAATCCTAGTTACAACAAAACAGGTTACAATAGGCCCAGAAACAGAAAACGTAGTGTACCCGGTCAGCGAGACCCGGTGCTACCTATCGCAGTGTGTGATTAGATTCAAGGCACATTAACACTTTGGTCTCCTCGTTTCTTGATCGATGATGATCAAATCCCAGATTGCCATTCATCCAATAATCACAAGAACCACAACCGGATTTACCATCGACAAACTTGTACGTGGAATCCACCATGCCATACAAATTCAAAGACTTGCATCACTTGAAGAAACCCAAGCAAAAACAGCTGGGTGCAGTTTTAGGCTTCTTGGCAATGGGCGCCACATTCTCCCATTCTTGTTGTGATTTCCTCTTGTTGGTGCTCGCCTCCCACCAGCGGCTGGAAGATGCCCCGCTGTCGCCCTTATTCAACGTCGAAACGCTCACCCAAGAATCCGACGAGAAGGATCCCGAGGAGTACTGACACGACGCCGTCGAGGGTAGGACCATGCTGTTGCGCTCGATGAGGCCGGCCACCGACGCCAGCTCGAACGAATCGTACAACGGGCTATCACAATCCCACATGATCAGACCACCTTCTCTTTCGCCTTCCTTTTTGTTTCTTTCTTTCTCCATTTTTTTGACTTTGGTTTCTTGGAACTGTTTTGGGTTTGTTTTAGTTTTTGGTTTATGATTAAGGCTGGTGTACGTGCAGCTAGTAATTAGAATATTGTGTATTTTATTTGATTTGATTGCAGTATAATATTCTCTTTCTGAAGATTTCAAGTTCATATGAACCCTGCCTGTTGTTAAGGTGACCAGGTAGGCATGGAAATGGCTACTGATTACGCCCGGTCTTGTCTGATCTGTTTTGAGCTGCCATGCCAGCTAGTTTTGTGAATTATATAGATCTCAATTACGAGGGCAACGTTTTATTTTGATTTTTATATGATCTTTTTAATAGAAAAAATCACTTTCATAAATACAATTCAAGTCGAATGATAGAATAGAATGCAAACTATTCTGAACTATACATGAAAAAAATCAATTTGTTAGGTGTATCTGCCCTCAAATTCTTGTCCATCAGATCATCTTACATTTCTGTCAATTGGCAAGACCATAAGACAAAACCAAAAAAAAAAAAAAAAAAGAAGAAGCTGTACACTAACATCTTGACCTGGTTTTGCTAAGCAACTTAACCAACTGATCACAACGGTTCTGGTGATAATCTGCTGAAATACACAATTGCCTTATTGCCTCCTTCTTCTCTTCACCGATCTTCATCACTTCTTCTTCCTTCTCCACAAACCCTTTCTCAAGCTCGGCCACCTTCTTCTGAAGCTCATACATCCCTTTCATAATCCTTGAATTATCATCAACATCCGAACTAACCCCACACTCATCCTCCACCGGATTCATTTCGTTAGCTGTGTACTTAACCCAATCCTTCACAACAGTAATCTCGTCCATTACCCTTGAGATTCTGCTCAAGAACTCTCCTTCCTTATCCTCAAACCTGTCGAACAGCGTTTGCAATCCATCCAACATCTGGTTAACTGTTTCAAAGAACTTCATAATCTCTCTTTTGCTTTCTGCAAATGTTTGAGAGTATTCGTTCACCTTCTCCTCCAATCCGGAGTGTTGTTGCTCACACCACTCTTTTATGAACCTGAAATGCTCTTTATTTTCGGTTTGGACTTGTTCAGCAACTATAATCCTCTGCCTAAGAATCATTATATTAGCTTCAAAAGTCTTCCTGAGTTCTGCAGTCATCTCTTCTATCCTTCTATCAGCAGCCTGCAAAAGCCGGCTTTTAGCCTGTTCAGAGTCTCCTCTCAGACTACTGATTGTTTCTTCTTGCTGTTTCAGTATCATTTGCTGATCCGAGACCTTGCTCGTGAGCTCGTTATTTTGCTTCTCCAAAAGAGAAACCTTTTCTGAAGACTTGTCTCTTTCAGAACTCAGTTGTTGTTGTATAGATATCATTTCGGTGTTTAAGAGGCTTATCTTAGTGGAAGATTCGTTCTCCGCTAGGAGGAGCAGTCTGTTGAATTCTGTAACCTCGTACTCTGCATGGGTTAGCGCAATTTCGAGCTCTAGAAGCTTCCCATCCAAAGCTTCCTTCTCCGCTTCTAACTTCTTGATCTCATCGTTGCGTCTGACGTCCACTTCTTGCTGTAACATATTCACCTCTCGTGTCAAGGCTTCCATTCGGATAGTCATGTTCGCCGTCTGATCTCCTCTTTCTACAATTTGCCTCTCTAGCTCAAATATTCTCCCTTGAAGAACCTCTTTATCAGAATTCAGTTTGTTGATCTCTATCTGAGCAAATCTATAACTGTCTGCTCCTTTTTCCAACTCTTTTACCTTTCCTAAGAGAATATCTACTTCATCTTTCAAGCAGCTATTCTCCTCATCCTTCTTCAAGAGTTGTTCTTCCAGCTCTCTCAATTTACCATCTAGAACATCCAACCCCTTGACTCTGTTCAAGAGGTCATCATCTTTGTCATGCATTGACTTTTTGAGACTCAAAACAACATCTTCAAGATCAGACTCGTTGATTTGCATCTTCTGAATGGCCTTCAATCCGTGCTCGGTCTGCTGCTTCAACCGTCCCTTCTCATGGTTTAAGCTCTCGACTTTCGCCTCCAAATCCTTGATCAAGACCAAAGCTTCCTTGTTCCTAGCCTCGTGGGCCCCAGCGAGCTCTAAAAGCTCGCCTTCCTTGTCAGCTAGCTTCTCCTTCAGCCGCTTGGATTCGTCCTCAAGCGGATGTACAATCTTCTCAAGCTCTTCTATTTTTCTGAGGGACTCCATGTAGTTTGACTTCAAAGAATCTAGGTCCTCAAACTCTTGGTCCCGAGATTCGAGTGTACTGCTACCGCTTGGATGGCTATGGTCTTCACTTGCTTCTGAAGCCGATGATTCCGAGCTGGCGGTATAGAACCCCTCTTCTGTGATGTCATGGTACGTCTGCGACAACTCGGTTCTGAGATCAACATGAAGGTCATAGATGAATTGGTGTTGCCTGCTGAGGTCCTCAATTAGCTGAGACAGTTCTCCGTTCCTGTTTTTCCTGTTATTGCCCCGCCGATCATGTACAAGCTTTAGAGCCTTGGTTACTTTGTTCTGAATTTCTAAAACCAAGAGGAAGAATAAGTCTTTGTCAGTTCAAGGATAGCAAAGTTTGCTGACCCTACAATGAGTACAACTTCAGAATACAAGACTGCTCAATCCCAGTGTTTCAGATACAAAAGACCAAACAGAAATCGATTGAAAACACGCGGCCATTGTTGTTCATACATGACATATAAGAAGAGAGCGATTAAAGGTCAACAGCCCCGAAGTAAGCACACCTAAAAAGGTTTGCGGATGCCACTGACGGGGTAGATGAGATGGAGACCATGAATTGATATTTTCTTTTGGGGAGAAATTCACCTATTTTAGACTGCTTCAGCTGCTCGTCTTTCTCCGGATCAACATGATTCTCACACAAGCAACGCAGCGACTGCCTCCACCGGTGCTTTGACATCGCGCGAGCTTCACACATAATGAAAGCATCAAAATCAGTATCTCAAAACCTTCAGCAATCACCATTCTTAAAAGTGCATACTCTCTATACTGAACAGCAACAGCATAAGATGCTGAAGATCATAAATTGCACATTTGAATTCTTTAGCGTTCAGAAATCGCCCTTTATGGCCTCAATTTTTACTCAAATCATGCCAGAAATTGTAATATGAAGCCTCAATTCTCAACCAAGAACATGATCCAGACAAGCTTTCATCTAACAGCTTAGGTTTCAGGTGAATTGGTTCTCTTGTTTTGCCTTCTAATAATGAGTTTTGTCATGATTTTGGTTTATTTTGAAGCAGAAAAAGAGGGAAATCAAAGAAACTACATCAGCAGGAACACATTTAATGCAAGCGATTGCAGACAATCCTAGGGCGTTTTGAATTTCTGCACGAACCAAACAGAAAATGGAACCAGAAATCAAAAATGTACCTTGAATCTCCTCCGGCCAACACTTGCAAAAATCTGAAGCCTACAAAGCCGAGGAGGAGGAGGAGGAGGAGGAGACCAGATTCCAAAAATTTGGAGCGGAAAATCGTCAAAGAGAGGGGAGCGAAGAGTCAGAGACAGAGAGGGAATAACGCAAAGATTGTAGGGATTGATGGCTTCCGATGAGTTTGGGGTTGAAATCAGAATTATTCAAGTTCTTAGCGCCTCTTATATATACTATCGCAAAGCATACTGTATGTTCATTGTCATTTTAAATACGAAGCATAATGTAGTATAATTTCCAGAAGAAATGATTAAAACGGGGTTTAATTTTTTTGGTCCGAATAATAAATCGAAAACTTAGACGAAGCACAAAATTCATGTTAGTGGTCGACCACAACATTTGCTTTTTATTTTGGTTGAGGGTACTGAATATGAGAGTCGAATTGATGATCTCTAGGTACTATTATTGGAGACTTAACCGTTTTGACTAAATATCCAAAGGTCAACCACAACATTTACTTTGACCAACGGTAATTCGGTAATGAAATACTATTTCTCGACACTTTTATTTTTGTTGAGAGTTTTTCAACCAATATCTATGCTTGCTAAGAGCATCTTTATCGGTGGCCATCCAAGCATCCGATGCTACCATATATTATTATTTTAATTCAAATGTTGCAGTCTCCCCTGAGCATCGATGCTTCATTTTACAAATCAAGCATCGGTGCTAAGCTTCATCTTTTGACATTCCCTTGACTCGTGTCAACATATAACTGGACTCCTTAAAGGTTAATTTTTTGGGTATAAATAATTGAGTTAACTAGTATTAACAAAATGTAATTTGTGTGCATACACTTAATTAAATAAAAAAAATAGTTTTTCCATAAGTCTAGATTTTTTTTTATACTACATGTGGATATCCATTTTGACTATATTTGACTTATTTCAAAAACATTTGTATATTTTGGCTATATTTACCTCCATTTTTTTTTCTTATGGTACTTTTTGTTGAAATTATAATGTTTGAGATTTGTGATATGAAATCATATTGTTGAAATCAACATTATCATATAGGAAATCTTGACATAATCTATGACTCACACTTATCTGCAAAAAAATAAGGGTGATGTCTTCTTTTTGGATATGGCTATAAATACATTGCTTATGAGAAGGTTTTCAATTGCCAAACATATTACACTTTCTTGTATTTTGTTGGCTTGAATTGAATCATCATATCTATATATTTTTTGTTGTCTTTTGCTTTGAAAATTGAAAAATTATACAATTTGTGACTTTGAATCATTAATCATTAATTTATATTTACAATATAAGAAATCAATAACATGTAAATTATTATTTTGAGTATTTTGTTAATTAAAAGTACAAGGTATTTATATAAATTAAATAAAGTAAAAGTTTAATATAAAATGAAGAAGTATTATTTATAATTGAATATAAAGGAAAATAAAGTGAATTTTAGAGTACTTGAGATGCTATTGATAAAATGGTAAAATGGTATGGGATGCTTGGATGATGTGGCAAAGAGAGAAAATGGCAAAATGGAGAAAAAGTGGGATGTTAGAGGTACTATTGATAAAGATGCTCTAAACAAAAACATTTTTTTATTACTTGACCAAAAAAAATATTTTTTTATTAAAAAGCATATTTTTTATTTATGGACTTTTGAAGATATAAACCCATAAGTTCAATATAATTAGAATTTTTTTTCCATTCACTCGAACCAAAATCAAGGAAAAAAATGAAAACCGAACAGTTATGGGGTGACCTAGTAGTAAGAGACATAAGTAATGTTGGGAAGTCTTGGGGTTGATCCATGCCCCCACCCCTTCACTTTACCATCTCTCACTATTTCTCTTACCATTGGGTCGACTCGGTCGATGTAAGATGTAAGGCTGTTTACTGGTTCGTTATTTGGGCCATGCACTTGGGGTTTACCACCGAATGTTGGATGATTTAGCATCTCTCACCATCCCTCTATCTCTATCTCTTTCTCATCAACCCGATACAAACCGTAGTGCTCCTTGGTCGTTGCCTATGGAATTAGTCGGTTCCGACAAGATTCCGACCTCCAAAACCCGTCACCTCTGGAATCGAATTGAAGAATAACCCCTAGTCCTCTTTGCCGTCTACAAAGATCCTTCAAATCCACTCTCACAAAAGTCAACCATTGTATTTATGATTGCCATAAATGCCAAATTGGTTAGAATCTACCTCAAATGGAACGAGATGCTCAAAATCTCTCCACTTCCTAACTCTTTTTCCCTGATCTTCCTCATGAACGGCGCAATATGGAAATATGCAAAAATCATGAGTTTCGTCTAGTAGATCTTTAGTTATATGGCTCTCATATCTCAAGAAAACTCAAAAACACACAGTAGCAAAAATATAAGACGAGAGCGGTTCTCAATGCTCTGATAATGTCTTGAGTCACTTAGGTCATACTTCCTCCTCTCCAAGTGCTACCATGGTCTTTTCATTAACCACCATATCGAAAATTATTTTATCGAAATGTAACATAAAGATTAAAAATTGTGTGATAGTCCTTCTTCTTCACTCTTTTCTGCAAAATTGATGTCATATCGAAATTTATAGTAACAAAGATTTTTGGTAAAGTATAAAAAAACTCTAGATAATTATAAAAATAAATAAAAAAATCATTTGTATTGAATCGAGATATCCGCATTCCCAAGCTTAATTCTTTCGACAATCTTCTACTAAAAAAATCTTTTTCATTCATAAAGCAACAACATGCATGTTAAAGGAAAAAATTTTAGTTTGTCAACTATCGTATTGAAAAACAAATATTTTACATATATGTAACCAGATACCACCACCTAGTGAGACTATTGTTAGGGACTGCATTGATAGCATCTTGAATAGTTGTATAGTTAGCTCCATCGGAACTGCCTACCGTCAAGGTGAGGGAAATGTCTATGACGCTGGAATCTATCCATGTTGGGAGGAGGATGAGAGTGAAAGTGAAGAGAAGGGCACAAATGCTTACAGTATTTTCATTTTTCTGGCTTAGAATTGAGGAGAGTTAAGAGAAAATGATCGTAGATGTTGAGGAGTGGAAGGTTATTTGTGAGGAGGGTGTTAGAGGTTTACTTTATGATTATCGATATGAGTTTAATATATATAGGAGTGTCTATGGTAAGAAATGAAGAAACTTGTTGAAACATATCCAAGAATGAAGTAGGGACTTTGTGCTCATCTCTTTCATTTTGTTTTAGTTAATTACTATAAGTTTTAATACATTCAATAATATGGAAATATATATATATATATATGATAAGAATAAAGTTCTATTTGAATGATTATATGGCTAAACTATATAAGAAAGGATTTTTATAAGTTTCGTATAACATTAATTTATTTTTATTATGGATCTATAAAATAAGTTTATGTAATATTTATAAACAAAAATATAATACAAGACATATATATATATATATAATAGGTATTTTCCCTAAGGGGAATATAATATCTAAGTATACTAAATTTAATGCTATCTTTGGTTTAAATATAATACATAGATATAATTAATATGTGAAACTATGTTTTTACGTATATTTTCTTTCATATTGTAAATGTTGTTTTGAAGATAAGAAAATTATAACTATGCTATTCAAAGAGTTTCTTGTGAAAATTAAGAGGGATTGGGGTGGGGAGGGTGAATTGGGGGTGAATTTGGAGAGGATAGGCTAGCTTAAAAATAAATGAATTGGGTAGGCTTTTCTTCCACTATAAAACCCCTCACCTCTCTCTTTTTCTCTCTCCTCCTCATTTTTTTTTTCTCTCCTTCCTCTCTCCTTCCCCTCACTCTCTCCCTCTCCTACACTCCCTCCCTCTCATCTTCATGAGAGAGACGAAAATCCCCGCCGCCCGCCCTCCCTCTCCTCATGCCGCCCGCCATCCCTCTCCGTCGCCGCCGTCGCCCGCCCGCCCTCCCTCTCTGTCGCCGCCGTCACCCGCCCTCAGGTTCGTCCGCCATCTCTCTCTCTGTCTCTCTCTCTCTGTCTCTCTCTCTCTCTCTCTCTCTCTCTCTCTCTCTCTCTCTATTCTCTCCCTCTCTTCCCTCTCTCCTAGATCCGGGCTCGTTGGAGCCAGATCCGGGCTCCTACGAGCCGGATCTAGCCGGATCTGGGCTCGTACGAGCCGGATCTAGACGGATCTGGGCTCGTACGAGCCGGATCTGGGCTCATACGAGCCGGATCTAGCCGAATCTGGGCTCGTACGAGCCGGATCCAACCGGTTGGATTTTTGGGATTTTTGGGTTTTTGGATTTTTGAGGGTTTTGGATTTTTTGGATGACAAGTTTGTTTTTCGGATTTAAGTGATGACAAGTTTTTTTTGTGGGTTTAGGGTTTTTGAGTTTGTGGGTTTTTTGGATGACAAGTTGATTTTAGGGTTTTTGAAACGATTTTATGTTTTGGAGTGATGACAAGTGATTTTTTATGAGTTTTGAGCAATTTAAATTTGTTCTACGGATCTGACTAATGACAAGTGCGTTTTAAGGTTCTGGGTGATGACAAGTTGTTTTATATGGTTCTGGGTGATGACAAGTTCGTTTTTATGGATTTTGGCGATGACAAGTCCGTTTTTAATGTGTTTTGGTGATGATAAGTTGTTTTACGGTTCTGGAGGTGATGACAGGTTTGTTTTAAGGTTTTTTGGATGATTTTATGGGTTTGGATATGTTTTTGGATTTTTTGGATGACAAGTTTGTGTTTCGGATTTAAGTGATGACAAGTTTTGTTGTGGGTATAGGGTTTTGAGTTTGTGGGTTTTTTGGATGATAAGTCCATTTTAGTGTTTTTGGGACGATTTTATGATTTAGGGTGATGACAAGTGATTTTTTATGAGTTTTGAGCAATTTAAGTTTGTTCTACGGATCTGACTGATGACAAGTGTGTTTTGAGGTTCTGGGTGATGACAAGTTGTTTTTATGGTTCTGGGTGATGACAAGTTCGTTTTTATGGGTTTTGGCGATGACAAGTCCTTTTTTAATGTGTTTTGGTGATGACAAATTGTTTTACGGATCTGGGGTGTGATGACAGGTCTGTTTTAATGTTTTTTGGATGATTTTATGGGTTTGGGTATGTTAGATTTGTATATATATTACTTATAATTATGGCCTATTAGCTCAAATGGTAGAGCAATGTGCTTGATGCACAATAATGTGGGTTCAAATCCCACATAGGTCAATTTCGCAACTGGTCATCACTGATGACAAGTTTTTTGTGTGAATGATGGGTTTTACCTCGACTTGTCATCAGATGACAAGTTGAGTACGTGAACGAAATGACAAGTTTTCTGTGCGTGGACTAATGACAAGGCGGTCAACGCCGGTCAACGACTGGTCAACGCCGGTCAACGCCGATAGTGGTAAGGGGTGCTGACGTCATCATATGCCATTGGTGACGTCATCTTGTAAATTTAAAAAAAGGTAGGGGTAAAATTGGAAAAAAGCCTATGGGGGCTCATTTTTTTTCCTTGTAGCCTATTTGCTTCAATATTTGTCCCCCATGGGTTAGAAACCCAATTCCGTCGAAAATTAAGGTCTACTTTCTTATAAGAAAGTAGGTTAAAGTCAATAGCATAGGAGAGCGCAGGGCCTGCAGCAAATTTTAGCACCCCTCCTTTACAAGGGAAAAAAGCAAGAGAATTGAGAATCAAAAGGTAAAGAAGTATGAGGTGGAGAATGTACGTGCCGAATTGAAAGGAATACTATTTTTTATAAAATGAACGGTTATTGATATAAAATGGTGGTGATTTTATAGTAGCATAGGTAAAATTGTGGTACTTTTATAGTAGTATAGATATAGATATGTTCTATCTGATGTTAACTTCAGAAAATTAAAATAGTTAAGGTTATCGAAATATAGAATTTCAATAAGGCTTGTCTTTACCATTTAAAGTAGAGTTTAGGTGAATAGATCGGTCCTAATAATGACCAAATACGTCTAAAGCACGACGTAGCGTAGATCTCTGACAAAAAAAAAAAGAATTACGCCAGATGTCAATTACATTAGAAACAAGAAAACAAGAATTTGACCAAAATATTGACCAAATAAAAAAAACAAGAAACTGATAATATGATAATGATTAAAGAAAGACGAAGAAAGAAAGTGAATTATTCGAAAACTCTAATCCATTCTGCATCAGAAAAGTGATACTCCCCTTTCTCAACAGTAAGCCTCGATTTGGAATCCTGCCCTTTCTCAGCAATTTGCCTCGATTTGGAATCATGTCCTTTTTCAGCAGTAAGCCTCGATTTGGAATCCTGTGATTACGAGAAGGGCCAAACACTAAGGTATTACGATTAGATTATTGTGATCTGCAAGCCCGTCAATTGGGTTGTGCAAAGAGCCCAATGGAACAAGGCTCCTATATTTTTAGGGTCCCCAAATTTTTAGTAATGTATATATTTAAAAGCATAGTATATAGAATGAATTAAGTATATGATAATGGGAAAATGCCATATAGCAAGAAAAAACCACAAGATGTCATATTTGCACTCATGGCTTAACCTACCAACAACTTTCTCTCTCCACTATTTGACCAACCGCTGACCGGTGTTGACTAGTCGTTGACCGGCGGACTGACCGTTGACCAGCGTTGACCGACCCTTGGCCGTCGTCGCTCGACTGTCACCACTCAATAACTATCACCACTCGATACTGTCACCACTCAATAATTGTCACCACTCGATAACCGTAATTAATAACTACCAATATATGTCAAAGTAGATATCCTTAGTGTTTGTTTGGCTGACAATTGAATTCACATGAATTTTTCATGAAGTTAACAAACTACATGCATTTGGACATTTGGTTGAAGATTTTCAATGGAAAATCTCATGAATATTCAATTATATAGATTTTCCAATTCAGCCTTTTATAAGACCTTAATTAGTTAGGAATGATTTTCTTCCTCCATAATTACTTGAAAATAGATTAGTATTCAAATATATATATTTTCAAAATTCATATAAACTGCAAATTTTAGAAAATTAACTTACAGGAATTAAATTCTTGAATTTGTTTTTTTTTAGGAAAAATGACTCAAAATAATCCCAAGTATCAACTTTCAACCAAAAATAATCTCAAGTTGAAAATCATCACCAACGATACGAACTATCACAATATCAACCAAAAATGACCCAGAATCATTTTCCGACAAGTTTCCCCGGTGGAATCGATGATATGAAGATCGAAAACATTTCAACCAAGTGTAAAATTTTAAGTTGTTATGTCAGATTTTGGATTCCCGCATCATCAATTCCATCGGAAAACTTGTCGAAAAAGGCTTCTGAATCGTTTATAGTTAATTTCTTGATAGTCCGCTTCGTTGGTGATGATTTTCAAACTTGGAATTATTTTTGGTCGAAAATCGATACTTGACATTATTCTAAGTCACTTTTTTTTTTAATGAAAGAATTAAATTCTTGAATTAATAGGGCAAGACCGTTTTTTCCTATTTCGGGTGGAAAGGGCAATGACGGTTTCAAGAGTATATTTATCGGTCAGCCAAGAATTTTGGCCATGGGAATATTATATTCCTTCTTCATTCTTTTATTCTTTAAAATTTATTCATTTAATTAATAAAATAATATACAATGGACACTTGTCCAATAGTGGAGGAAAGACCAAAAAATGGTTTGGCCATAGTGAAGGCCGGCCTTCACTTCTATCCCCCACCTTTCTTCAAGTTTATTAATTAATTGTTTAATCAATATTTTTTTTTTTTTTGAAGAAGGTAAACATTAGGCGCCTTATCTAAAATAAGGCCATCCTAGATCATCCTTGCGGATGATTGTACTAAACTCCCTAAGGAGACGGAAAATGTCCGGATGTCGGTTGTCCGGATGTGGTGTTGGTGTAGTATCCTGGCCGTAAGTGTTGTAGTTATTGTGGAGATCAAAGAAAGTGTCTGGAACACTGTTTCTTGCCAGAAAATCCGCAGCTTTGTTACATTCACGGAGGCAGTGGAGGATCTTGACTTCCGAGAAGTTCCGAAGAATAAGGTTGATATCCTGGATAATGGGCGCAATTTCCCAAGGGACCTTCCAGATACGCTTAATGCTATTGATAACCGTCAGATTATCGCCTTCAAAGACGACTTTGTCGAGGTGGAGAACGGCCGCTTGCTTTACAGCATCGAGGAAGGCAAGTGCCTCAGCTTCCAGCGCTGTAAGGGCACGACACGGCCGTCTAGATAGGGCAAGTACCTCTCCATCTGCAGAGCGAAAGACAAAAGAGGAGAAGGAACTGCCATTCGATTTAAACGAGGCATCAACATTGATTTTTATCCATCCAGTGTCTGGTTTGTGCCAGAAATAAGGCTTAGGACCGCGTTTCTTGGTTTCTCTTGTTGGTTCCTCCAAAGAGGAACTCCAAGTGAAATACATTTGGAAAATAATATTACTTAAGGAGGCCGGGTCTTTTGCAGTTTCATTACGAAATATGACAGCGTTGTGTTGGATCCATACTTGCCACCAAGCGAAGCACAAAATGTCAAATTTGTCATTTGCCATCCGCGTCTGGTTCATATTTGTTCTGAAGTCATTGTGAAAGATGAGAGGGATTGAGACGCGGAACTTGTGTTCTAGCTCATACACAAGTGAGGTAGTGAAGGGGCAGTGAAAAAATAGGTGGTTTGAGTCCTCTTCTGCATCACCACAAAGGCAACATTGGCTATAGACGGAGTGATAGTGTCTGTTAAGTCTTTCAGTAGTCGGAAGACCATCTGAGCAAGCTTTCTAGAGAAATGATTTGATTTTTGCCGGCAACTTAAGGCGCCAAATCCAAGAACTATCAAAGTTATTCTGGGGTCGGAGCTGATTTAGAAGTTTCGTTGCTGTCTTGACAGAGAATGAACCATCAGCAGCGGGGGTCCAGATAACACGGTCATCGGTTGCCGAAATCGGGATATGGATATTGGTAATCCTAGTTACTAAATCCCTAGGCAGGCTTCGGTAAAGCTTTTGAGTGTCCCATAGTTTCTCTGGAGTGATAAACTCAGATACTACGGAGTTAATATCATCGCCATTGTAAAATGGACGAAGGGGAGCGTCAGAGACCCAAAAATCAGTCCAAAATCGAATGTTGTGACCCGTTCCTAGCTGCCAACGGAGGCCTTTTCTAAACGTGTCACGTAGTTGAAGAAGACGGCTAAATTGGCAAGAGGTGTTTAGTCTTTTAGTGTAATCCAGAATTAATCAATATTTTATTCCAAGACCAAATGTTGGTCGACGGCTGCCTACGCTCTTACACGCTTCTCCCCACTTTCCATCATAAACACAGCAGAGGAACCTCACAGCAAAACCTCACGTCGTTTCATTCCACCATTGCAAGTCTTGCAGAGTTGCAATGGAAGACCTCTCCATTTCCGACATCATGTGGAACCTCCAATCCGGCTTCCAAGGCATACGCTCTCAAGACGCCGAGCTTGTCTTGGTCGAGAGGGAGCAAAAACTGAAGCTCAAAAACGCTAAAATGGCGGAGAACCACAAAAGCCTCCGCAAGAAGAACGACGCTCTGAAGAAGAAATGCGACAAGCTGGAGAGCGGCCTCAAGAAGGATTCACGCCGGAGGCGCGAGTTGCACGAGAATCTTCGCGCGAAGAGGCGATTCCATTCTCAAGCGCTAGAGGATATTAGGGTTTTGAAAAAGGTGATCGCGACTTTTCGCGAAGAGGCGAGGGATGAAATCGATCGGCTGCGGGAGGGGATTAGGGATTTGGAAGAGGAGAAGGCGGAAGCGGAGACGACGCTGAAACGGGAAATCGAGAGGCATCTGCGGAGGATTGAGTGCTTGGAGAAGGAGAAAGCGATTGCGTTTGCTGAAGCGGAGAATTTGAAGGATGTTTTTGTGAGATTCAAGGAGGGAGTTGTTGGTTTAATGGAGGATTCGAGTGTGGATCTGAGTAGTACTGGTTTGGCTAGATTGAGCTGTTTGTACCATGATGAAGGTACGTTTGAAAGCTAATCTTGCAACGATCAAAATGAAAATTTGAACTGTGTTGTTGTTTTGTTTTGCTATTGTTGAATGTGTTTGAATGCTATTGTCTTCGGCTTGCTTGTATGGTGTCCATGATTATGTTTTGTTACCCATTGTGGACCAATATCCATTTCACCCCTATAAAAATGCTAAGATTGCATGTAAAGTGTCTAATGTAGCATGTCATGGTTTTATCATTGTTGCTTAAGGTTGTAATTTGCTCCCAGATTATGTATTCTAACTTGTCTTTGTATTTGGTTCAGAAATGTTTATTATGAAACTGTCTATTAGGATCATAACTTTAGTTAGAGTGGGATTTTTGTTGCTTTATGGCTTCAAAGTATAGATTATGGAATTGTTTAATTAGATCAAGACGCATTTTATTTATTTACTAATGCAGCAGTGTTGCTTGTGTTCAGTTTATATTAATGCATCAAACCTGATCTTATAAAATGTTACTTATTTTGTTGTATGTGGGAATGAGACATTATTTGGGATTATGTATTCATGAGAGGTTGGGAAATGTCAATATTTGGGATTTAGATTACGAAGTCCAGGGCATAAATAGTTATATAAGACTTTCCTGGAATTTGTAAATTGAAGTGGTCTTACGGATCATAAGCTGCATCAGAATGGAATGCTTACGGATCAAGAAAAAGAATTGGAATGCTTATCAAGGTCTTTTTAGATCAAAATTGATTTCCTTAGTTCTACATTTTAGAAGTAATTTTACTTCTAATTGGCTATATTCCTTACCCTTATTGTTAAATGATCTTTTCTCCCTCCTCAGTATAAATGACTAAGGCACCTCTGTCTCTAGCATTGATCAACTGTATTTGTTCATTTGCATACCTAACTTGTAGTTTAAACAATTTGTGTGGATCATGCTATACCTTCAGTGCAACCAGATAGTAGACGTCATGATTTTTAAGCAGAATCTCTGGTCTGACAACCACTACAATTGACTCCAATTTTTTGGCAGTTGATGCAGATTTGGAGGATGGATTGGATACTATTATCAAAAAAGAGTCGAACAGACAAAATTCAAGTAGTCCCCTAAATCTGTCTGGACAAAATTCTCATCCATCTACAGTGGCCAGTGATAAACCTACTAATACCACAACCATGGACATCAATTGTAGTACCAGTGATGATGAAGGGTTGCATCAACCAAACAGACTGAAACGGAAGCGAGATTTATTTGGAAGTCCAAGTGCCAGAGTAGTGGGTACGAACCATGATGAGAACATAACCATTAAATGCGAGTACAGTCACCAAAATCTCTCTGGACAAAATTGTAATCCATCCACACTGCTTAGTGATACACCCGCCAATACCACAATCAAAGACATCAATTACAGTAACAGTGATGATGAAGGGTTACATCCACCAAACGGACTAGAATGGGAACGGGATTTATCTGGAAGTCCAAGTGCCGGAGTAGTGGGTATGAACCATGATGAGAGCATAACCATTAAATGTGAACCAGATTCCCCCATGGATTTGTCTTCTGGGTCTATTAACCCTTCTAACCGTTCCGTCTTAGGAGTAGTTTCTTGGCCTGACCAAAGTGTCTCTAAATCTATCACAGCTGAAAAATGCAGTGACGAAAAGCTAGCAGCTGATGTATCATGGCATTGGCAGTTTGAAGCAGACATGCTGAGTGCTATTGATGAGGCCCCTATTCTTACCTTGGAAGCAGTGTGTGCCCTATATAGACAACAGAAATCTTGTGGAAATCTGAGTTCTGGCTCCGCGTTTTTGAAAAACAGAGGATTTGATGGCTTGCATGCTTTCAGGTATATACAATATTAATAGCAGACAACTACTGGTCATCTATATTTCATAAAAGATGTGTAGATATTACTAGAGCTGTTATTTCGTATGTATGTTTGTCGGGTTTTTCAAAAGCACATTTTTTAAAACATTTTTGTATGATCAATTCTTCCTTTATGAACCAGTTTTCAGCCCAACATTTTCCTTTTCCTGCCATTTTTTGTTTATTTGAGTTTTGCTATGGAGCTTTCATGTGTTTGATGAATATCTGCTATTATATTTGCATGCCCCGTCTCAAACTCCAAAATTGATCAGAAGAGGGGTTTCAATTTTTAATTAATGGAGACATATTGTTTGATCGGTTTTTTTCTCCATCTATCTGGCAAAGAGCTATCATAAAAATATACCGACTATCAGATAAACAAACCCTCATGATTGAAACTTTTGGTTTGCATTTGTATCAGGGGTACAGCTCTGGCCGAGTTCTTGCTGAATGGGGATCCACAAGGTGGCATTAAAAAGTCGCTTGAGGAGCTGCAACTCCACGACCCCGAAGGTCTTGATGATTGCAAGAGGATAGCAATTTCACACTCGAGGCAATTGTTTGAAATCTACCAGAGGCAAGAAGATCCTTTTTTTGCCCCCAAATGATGCTTGTTATTCTCTTTGAACTTAGATGCCTTTTGCCTTTAGATTAAGCTGCATTCCAGTTTCTAGTATAGATAGTATCAGTGGTTTAAGGATAGCCATGTAGTCAATGCCCCGTACTCCCAATATCATTTTGTCTATTTGCTGTATCAAAGGGGTCATATGAAAAGGAAGCGTAGCTAGCACCTAGAAATTGGTCTTCTTTAAGAAGATGAAGCTTCCTAGGGTACTCAATGTACATGATATGTACTTCGTTGAACTCAGGTAGATATATTACCTAATCAAATGAGCTTGTTCAGATTTCTGATCTAATTAACTATCATGCTGACATGTGCAATGTACAATCACGGCTATGGTCATTTGATGCGCATTATTATGACCAAGGAGTGAATGCAATATCATGAGATTTCTGTGCATATAGGTGGCATGGAATTTTACATCATGGAAAAGCAAGGAAATTTGAAAAACTGTGACAACGTAGTTAAGGCTACCATGCGGGTAATTAATGGTTGTGTATACTAATTTAATCCAGCATTTTGTTTTCTGAGCTTGAAAATTGAACTGGGAATATGTTCCTTATAGTAGTTTCCTGGGCTCCATTTTGTAAATGTGCGTTGGGTGCACGTGAGCTGAATTCTTTTTCCATTTCAAGCTACTGATAATGGGATGGTCATTAAAATGAATATATAAACAACTGGATCTGCACCTGCTCCTATTTTTTATGAACTCATTGGTAATATTATGGCATGCATGACAGTTGACACATGACCCGAATGCTAAAAGCAATAGTATATTTTTCTTTCTTGAAATCTTAATAGTATATTTTTCTTTCTTGAAATCTTAAATGCTAGCATATTATCGTTTTTAATAATCCAAGAGAATGTTCTATTATTATTAGCGTAAATCATTTCATTGCCCGTCAAGTTTGCAGCCAAGTTTGCAGCCAAGTTTGCAGCTTGGAAAGAGTGATATTCAGAAATCAAAGACATAAGCATAGATTTCCAACTAACATATATTTATGCTCTACCGCAGAATGAGACAATTTGGTAGGGCAAAACTTAATTCTGTCAGAAAACCAGTTTGTGTTTTGCCCTCCCCATTGAATTAAGAGATCTCTAACCGAAACCTGTAAAAGAGGCTATCCTTTTTTTTTTTTTTTTTTTTTATCTCTACCACCAGTCCACCTAGTTGTTAACCATTAAATTTAGCTTGAATCAAGTAATCCAGGTACATTTTGTGTTTGTTGATGCTTGGCAAAAAAATCCTTTTCATACAGCTTCCCTGAAACTTGTCTTACAAGTCAAAACCGGCTCCCTGTTTGTGCTTTTGTAATGCTTACCTTGCATTGGACTCTGCTAATTCTTACCTGGTCTACGAAAGACCGACGATGCCCTTCTTGAAGATGCTTTGCTATGCCCTTGTTCACTGATCCCTTCAAGACTACCTGGTGGCTTGTGCAGTGATAGCCTTGCAGCTGCTCTTGATATTCCTGTGGGAGTTCTTCGTTTGGTTAGTGGATATAATCTCTTGATTTCAATGCATATGAGTAATTGATTCTTTCTGCATAGACCAACCTGGATCTTTTGCAGTCCTGAGACTTTTGCTTTTTTGCAAGGGCGAATCTTTCTTCGCTGTGCTGAAGTGTTCAGCACCTGAAGTCGTCTTCTGCAGACGTGTTGGTTTGTTCCTTATAACTTCTTGACACAGGGAACTCAGCTCACGATCATAGGATGAATCCGTGATGCACATGGACCTGGATTTTTGTAGTATCCTACCGACACCTGATGCCAAGACTGAGTTATCTGCTTTGGTGTTGCTTTTGATCACTGATGGCTCTTTTCTATCTTCACTGTCTGAGTGGGTTGCGAAAAAGTCTTTGTCTGCTATGATGTTGTTCTCATCCGCATCTTTTACTAATGTTCCTTCACTTGCTGACTCCCAATCCTGGTTCTTGTCAGGTCCATTCAGCTTGTCCATCTCCACAAGTCTAAATGAGAACAGCTCAAATGGGATGTGAGTAACAGGAGCTATATCGTCTTGCTGTGGAAACTTCTTCAGGAACTTAGCTTCTATGTCACAGACATCTACTTGTGGCATTGACACCATTGGGTAAGCAAATTGAGGATTCATGACCATGACCCGTGTCATATACCTTAAAATCCTGCAAATCGAGGAGAAACTTGGGCGTTGTGTTGGGTCAGCCTGCCAACACCTCTTTATCAATGTTGCAAGATGTTTTGGCAGAGCAAACGGGAAGAGAGGCCTCTCTCCTGCTCTTATATTCCGGCTCATCTTTTCTCCCTTAAGATGCGAATCCTCGAAGGGAACTTTCCCTGTCAAAACCTGGAAACTCAGCATTGCAAAACTGTAAACATCAGCCTTCTTTGTATCCCTGATCCCAATGCCATCGCTTTCTGGCTTCTCCTGTTCATTCATCACCTCTGGTGCATTCCAGATAAATGCAAGTGCCTCATCTTGGCCGACAGAGGTCCCGACAAAGGGTCCACTTCCGATAGATTTCAGATCAAACCCGGTTATCTTTGCATGGACATAGCCTTCGGGCGTTGAGTTCCTTACTTTAACAAGAACATTTGAAGGGTTCAAGTTTCCATGATAAATCTTCTGTGAATGTAAGTACTCCATACCCCTTGCAACTTGCAGCATGATATCAACGGCTACCGGAAGAGGTAGTGGCACTCGTCTCTTTACACCACACGTCTCTTTTATATAGCTATTGAGATCCTTGACCATTTGCTCTGCTACAAGGAAATATTCGTTCTTTTCTTCATCATGAAATCCACACAAATATCTCACTACATTCGGGTGGGAGAGTGAAAGCAGCTGACGTATTTCTGAATCCAATGAGTGATCATCCGCGAAGAACCGTCTAAGAACAAGGCCCTCTCCTAGCCACTGTATCTCCTTGTACTGGCCTGCTTTGTCTATCCTTCTTCTAACCTGGTAATCCTTTGCTGCTACGAAAGTAGAGCTTGAACAAAGAGAGTCTGGCTCTTCAAGTCTTTTAATCAGGAGGTCCCCTATATGCTGCTCATATTTGGTTAAGGCTGATGATGGATGGCCAGTTTTCTTCCTCTTGATGACCTCAGCAAGTAACCATTTGTCTTCCATCAACGCATTGCATTGCCTACTCAAGATCTCATCATCCACGAGATACTTCTTTCCATATTTCCACTGAAAGAGCTTCGGATCGTTCCACATCTTGTGATACTTGCTGGCCAGCATCATTCTCTTCTTGTTCATTTCCTCAAGATCGAGCCCTGAGACTTCGGCAACCGTCTCTATGGCTTCAATCGCCATGGGGAAGTAGAGCAGCAGGTTATGGATGTGGTACTCCACACTTACCCTACTGTTATGAAAGCAAACGGCTCGGGCCCACCACGACTTCTTCCCCTCGGAGCAACTCTTGATGTAGGAATCACCTTCCTTGAAGACTCGGACGAGATCCCTCAGAGGCTGCTCTAGAGGCTGCCATTTGGTGGCCTTCTCCTCCACCTTCAGGTAATGCTTTATGTCTTCGGCTATCGTGTTGAAAGCTTGGTTGTAAAGCTCGAAAAGCAACGTGCATTGCCGTGCGTTGATCTGGTTTTCGTCTCTCAACACCATCTGAGCCTGCAGCCCCCCTAGGACTTCTCCCATCTGGCAAAACTGCTCCATCCAAAAACCAGCTCTTGGTTCTGCCACAAACACAGGTACTTTTAAAATGCTGAACCCAGAGAACCTGAAAAAAAAATGATAAACCAGAAAACTAAAAGGGCTGCAAAGTGCAAACCATGGATCAGAAAACAATGATTGTGGACAAGAAGCAGAAATTTGATTACCAAGAATCTGGAGGAAGAAACCAAAATTAGGTTCAATTTCTTCCTCTTCGATCTTCTTTCATTTGTCTATCTGGATTTAAGAAAAGAAAAGCACCTGTTCTAACATGTATGTGAAACTTGAATTTTCTGGTTGGGAGGGGATTCAGGGAGCATGGCTATTTATACAGGAGGGATTTAAGTTGTAATTTTTCAAGCGAAGGAGGAATTCAAATTGCTGTAGTTTTATTAATTAATTTAATTAGTTATACGTTTATCCCAAGTAGTACAAACTGTTATTAATGAATTTAATTATGTATACGTTTATCCCTATTTGAAGCTGTGCGTTTTTTTTTTTCTACGTAATTTATAATCCATTTATTTCAAAAATCTCTTTTCGTAACTCTGTAATATATGAACTCTGTCAGACTGTCACTCAGCCTCAGATTTCTCTTACATTGCAATAAATTGTGAGCACTTGTGACTTCTTTTTCAGATGATCTTGGTGAAGATTTTAGCTGCTCATATGCCTCTTTCTAACTGTGCCTATGTAAGCATTTTGTTAGTTATTCATGAACTCTGGTGGCCTTCTGAATTCTTGTTTCGCTCACCGGAAAATATCAATCAGCTTCGAAGCATTTCCGGAAAACCATCACAAAGTAGTTTGACCCCGGTCTGGAATTTTGGTTGAAGAATCATTTGGAGAGCTAGCTATGGAACGTTGCAAATGATTCTAATTAGTAGTAAATGTGAATGGGCCGATAATCTCAAGCGTGGGTATTTGGGTTTGTAACCCGGATCATGTGCGATCTTAATGAAGTTTTACTTAAACTAGTCGTACGATGGCACGACTCGTGTTTTGTAAATTTTTTGAATATATCATAAATAGAATTGTCGTGTGAAAACTTATAATAAAAAATTTGACATAATTTAATTTCATTAAATATTAGAAGTCTTTTATTGTTATATAATCGATTAAGAATATATTGTTATGCAAATCATGCACTTATATTTTATAGTCAATAACACACATTATTTTGCAAATTATATTTACTTATATTTCAGTATGCTAATCAACAACTTGATATAACCAAATTAAACATGTAGTTGTTTTATTCATAATATTTAATGAATAATTTTTTGCTTCTATATCCATGAATAAACCAAAAAACATCTTATTAAAATATAATATAATATATTTTCAACAATCAAGATATTCGATCAATTATAGAAATATTTACAATAAAAGTTGCAAAGTTAATTCTTGATTAATGTTTGACGATAATATAAAGTATATTTTATATTAAAAAACTTAAAAACCATGTTGGACGGTCAAGATAAATAGATAATATCTATCTATCTATCTATTTATTACTATATGTTAAAGCGGAAGCAAATTCTGTAATCATATTGCGTCACATCACCCCCTTTATTTAAAAAGTTATCTTATTAAATCTTGATTTTATCATAATGTTATACATACACAACTTAGATATTAGTTTTATCTTATAATTTGAGTTGTTTAATTAATAATTCTATCCAGATATATAAATCTCAATATTATTATACCCATTTAATTAATACATAGATCTATCATACACTTTTTAATTTAAAAATTACTTTTATTTAGTCATAATGTATAAATCATAATCATAATATTTTACCCATTTAATTACATAACATATTAAATATAACTTTGACCAAAAAAAATATTAAATATAACTTATTTTTCGTAATTTTATAATGCTAATTTACCCATTTAATTATAACTTAGATATTGATTACGCTTTAGATTGAAAAAAGATAGATTTCTTACTTAAGGTAATGATTAGTTAAAATATTTTTACCAAATATTTATATATTTCTTATTTAACTATTTTTTAGAAAATAATGGAGTAACATATACGAGAGATAATTTGTTTTTCTATTTTATCTTATTAAATATTATCTATATATTTACTATAATAATAAATTAATTTGAGTTTTTATTTAAAATTATTGATTTTATTATATAAGTTAGGTTATGCAACTTAATTTATGTGTCAAAAGATTTCATCAACTTTTAATGAAATGTGATAATACATCTTATCTTATGTCATTCTTTCTCTATTTTCCGAAAATTCTATGTCCATATTGTACCACATCATCGCCTATTAAAAATTTATCTTATTACACCTTAGTTTTATATTATATAATCTTAATCTTACACTTACTTAATTAAAATGTTAGTTATATATTAGATTTTAAGTTATTATCATAGATAAATCTCAATCTTATCTCAATTTGATAATGCATTCTTATCTCATATAATTCTTCATCAATCATATAAATATATGTTTACGTATGTGTAAAAAGTTAATGTATAAAGAAAATATATTGTAATATAAATATTTGATTTTATATATATGAATTATGTTTAACCACCCTTTATTTTACACTTGTTGCAATTAACCACCCTTTATATTTTTTTCTACACTTAACCACCCTTTATTTGTAATTATGTGCATTTAACCACCCATTTTGATGAAAAACGTTATTTTCTTCTTTAAGTAAAGTAAATTATGTTTTTACCCTTCATTTTAAATTTTATTTACAATAAATAAATGAATTTAGAAACAAATTGAGCTTGAAATGTCATTGTCATTGGATTTAAGCCTACATATCAACCTTTTGAATCTCGAGTTATCGCGCGTCTATATCAACTTAGAAACGATTGACTCCAAGAGATGCTCAAAGTCGTTTGAATCAAATCCAAAACTCATGTTTTTTGCATCGCCGAAGTCGTGGTTCTTCTTCGCCATTGGATAGAGGAAAGAAATTATTATGGAGGAATTTAGGTAAGGGTTGCAAAAATCGGCATATTAGAACTTGAAAGTGTCAATTATTGTTTTTCCTTTATTTATTTATTATAAATAAAATGTAAAAAGAAAGGAAAAAAACGTAATTTACTTTACTTAACGGAGAAAATGACGTTTTTTGTTAAAATGGGTGGTTAAATGCACATAATTACAAATAAGGGGTGGTTTAGTGTAGAAAAAAATATAAAGGGTGGTTAATTGTAACAAGGGTAAAATAAAGGGTGGTTAAATGCAATTTTCCCTATTTTATAATCCTATAGAAGACACATGATAATATTATAATAAATTCATATACAAAATAATAAATAAATAAATAACACCCTCATACAAGGTGCGGGTCATCTGCTAGTTTTTATCTAATCTTAAAAACCACCTTTCAAGATAAAAATATATTGTTTACATTAAAATATAAAATATATTTTGCCAAAAATAATTCTTATCTAATTATTATTGTTTACGTATTGTATTGTATTGTATTGTATTGTATTGTATTGCATGTACGTGGTACTTTTTGTTTTTTGAGCCCTATGGTACGTGATACTAAAAATCCGTGATGATGTAGAAGAAAATCAATTAATGGTATGTGTGCATGCGTATTGGGTATCTTTTATAGGAAAAAATTGAAGATAAAATTATTTAGGAAATATAAAATTAAAGATGGATAGTATGGCTTTAAAGATAAAATTGAAAATTAGATAATTAAGGAAAATAAAAAGATAAAGGATTGTTAACTTGCTATTATCTATTTGAATTGAAAAAAAAATTAAAATCAAGCGGGGTCAGAATCAACGTGGTGCCTCAAAGACGGTCGGCTTTTATAATATAAATTGATTGATTTTGTGATTAAAATACATTCTTTAGGGGGAATATAACAGAATATATATATCAATGTTAAACTAAAAAATATTAATTTGATTAGGAAAATTCTAAATGGTAAACACGAGGTTTTGTGAATTTTTGGATTCCATATGGTAACCTTGATAATTTGCAAATTCCGTGTTATAACTTCGACATATTATAAAAATCCAAAAATATATAAAATTTAACCCTAATATAGTAATATCTACTTAATTGAATAACATCACCCTATGTTTCATTTTCAACCAAATTATCAAATCTATTTTATTAAAACACCTATGTTTGTAGTTATAGAATTATATTAATTTTTTATTTAATCTTTTTACATTTCAGTATATATTATGATTTTCAAAAGAAATAAACTTTTGTTATTATAAAAAGAACCACAATTTTCAAATTTGTATAACAAAATAAAATTAGCAAAAAGCATACATAATTTTTGAAAAATTTGCCAATTCTCATTAGAAAAATGTAAACTTAATTTTTTTTATAATAGTTGCTATTTTAAGGGAGTGTTTTTTAAAAGTGGGAGCACTAATTCAAGTAACTTAAAATTGGTTTTCTAAATATAATGTACATATATAGTGACATGAAAAATGTGAAAAAATGATAGATTTTTTTATGACATGTACAAATTTAAGAAAAAGTGTTTTACTTAAAATTAAAAAATTAAAAATTAAAAATAATAAACATTATGTTATGACTATCAAGTGATACTTATTATTAAGTATTTTAAAAAACTAGGTTTGCTAGTTTTGTTGAAAAAATAAAGCATATGGTGATTTTATGTAATTAATTAAATATTATGGGCGAGTTTTATATATTTTTTTCTTTTTATAATATGCCGAATTATAACGCAGAATTTGCAAAATCATAGTCACCACGTAGAATATCCCGAAAAACTTTGTTTACCACGAGGAGTTTCCCATTTAATTTTTTATTTGAATCTAAATTTCATATAATTTTGATTATGTGTTTGGTAATTTAAATATTAATAATTAATTTCTACATTTATTTTATTTTATAAAACTATAGTTTTTCCTAAATGAAAATGTTATATCATAAAAAATATAAGTCTTTTTTAAGTTAGCTACAAATATCATCCTTTTTATTAATTAATGTTCAATGGGAATAGTATAAAATTATAAATCAATAATACAGACAATAGAACTAAAAGATAATTAGAATAATGCTCATAAGTACTAAGGCCGTTATAGTGCAGTAAGAGCCTTTTTTATAACCATTCGATCGGTTCTAATATAGAGTCAGATTTAAAATTGGTTAAAATATGGCATACACGTGTGCAGTAGCAGATTACATATAAATCTTGCTAAAAACATATATTTTTTTTAATATCACTCAAATCCCCCAATTCTAGGTACTATCCATATTTAATTGTTATGCTTTGAGGTTTTTTTATGCGTATAATATTATTCATAGTTGCGAGAATTGTTATTCATTTGTGTATCTTTACTATTAATAGTTACAAGAATTTGTTTTTCAAATACTTTCGTTTTGTTATGCAGCTATTCAAGAATGATGATCGAAGGTGTACAGATAGACGAAGGTTGAAGACAATGATACTGATCAAAATTTTCCTTTTTATGCACTTATTCAAATAAATAGATGTACTTATTCAAATTCACTATAGTATGTACTCAAAATGCAACAATCGTATATTTCTTATTCAATATATTACATTAATATATGCATTGTTTATTTACAATCCTCAATTTCTCATATACCTCTTCATCTTAATGTTTAATTATTTAACCAATAATCAAATGTTATGCATGCTAAAATGAGTACTTATTGAACCTTATAAATGTCCAAATTAGTTTGTGCTCTTATTCAAAACATTATATACTCTAATGCAAATCATCATACAATCTTATTCAATTCAGAAAACAAGTATAATAAAACTCCGCTAGTTAAAATTGAAATTCTAAATTTGAAATCGAATATAAAACCAAATCAGATTTAATTAATAAAAGTTATGGATATTATGTGAAAGAGAGAAATTTCACCTTATTATCTGATTTTATTTTAATTATGCTAACTAGATCCCTTAAAATTAAGAACTTGCCAAATTTAAATATATATGCTACTCTCCAATTTATCTATTATAGGCCCCCATTAACATCCATTGATTCAATTTGATCTAACGGTCAATAACAAGGCTCTCTAGTCTCTTCTAATATGTAGTTCTCCTAAGTGTCCCTCTATTGTATTATTTCAAAAATCACATTAGTAAAAAGATGAATCATATAAATTAATTAATGAAATTTGATAATCGATTGGTAGTTGGAATCTTATGATTAGAAAAGATGCAGACAACTAAATACACCGGTTATTTTTTTTATTAGGGTTGAATTGTTGGATTATAGATGCCGCTACATCATAGACCACATATGTGAAATAAACCATGACTTGACATGTAGACAAAATGAATGATATGACGACATGTGTCAAAAGTCTTCTTTTTTAATATGTATATATATAGGTAAGTTCTAATAAAACAATTAGTACTATCTATATGGTATACATAGATGAGTGGAGTAATTTCCTTGGTTATGTAGTAGATAATTTCACTTCTTATTTTTCAAAGTGGGATTGTCTAGACCAGTTATCACTTGAACAACAGGATTTGCAAACTGTTATATTTCAATTGGGCAGACTGTTTGAATGTGCTTATAATTGCTAGTCTGAATAAATCTCTTAAGGCTAGAACACTATCACTTTTGGTTCGATCACGCCTTTATTTGAAAATTTTTTCTGAATGGACTCCATGGAGTGAGAAACATGAAGACTTCGAAACTCACACCGAAATCTGTTATGATACAATGAAAAAGTTTGATTGACCGGTAATCTTAGGGGTGTTCACTGGGTCGGGTCGCGGGTTTTATAAGGCAAATTTGCATAAACGCCCCAACATATATAAGTTGGTAAATTGATAAATGCCCTTGTTTTGGATAAATGGCAAGAAGAGTCCTTTTGGGCATTTTGTATAATTACAACTTGTTCATTTTATTGATACTTTTAAAATATGTTTTTTTTATTAATAATAATATCTCTTTAAAACAACAATATGAAAAAACGTAATTTTATAATTGCAACTTGTGTATTTTTCGGTTACTTTTAAAAATTATTTTATTTATTAAAAATAATACCTCTACAACACAACAATATTAAAAAAACGACATTATCAAAAAGGTTAAAATTGTAAAATACAAATAAGGAAAGCGTAATTAACAATCATCCTCATCCCATTGACTGAAGAAAAATTAAGAGAAGAGCCCAATTCTAGAACGATGACGATCGGGAAAAGCTTGGAGCTTTGATTTCTATGCACATATAGAAAGTGGGAGAAAAGTCTCTAAAGACGAAGAAGAGGAGCATATACAATTCTTCGATTCCGAAATTCACCTAAATTCTCTCAATTAGATCTGTTTGTAGATTTGCGAGAGCGGGTTTACCACAATCTTCGAATTGGAGAAAGTGTTTATTAAAGCTGTGAAATTTATGGAAACCCTAGAATTAACTTCTTCAATTGTGCTCTCTCGACCTCGAATTCATCTTCATCCCATTTACTGTTTATTTTTTCTTTTTCTGCCCTCAAATACCAAGTCAGAAGGATAGGGCTCTTGAATTTGGTTACTAGAATTTGCAGCACTGAAATCTTCTTCATCCACTTGCTAAATACATTTGTGCCTTCCACTCGTCCTTCCTCTCACGCCTGAATCTACTTCGACGAGGCCGAGCCGCTTTCCCGACTAGCATCACCATCGACCTTCTCGGCTTTCTCTCCCTAGCCCGTGCCCGACTCCATACCCCCTTGTTCACCCGGTTCTGATTCCTCTGCAACTCCCAATCGCCCAATGCCGAGAACCCGACCCGCTACCTCGCGAATCGGCCCCAGCGCAAACTGACGATCTGTGCCTCGGCGAACCTAGACCCGACTTCGACCACTCGAATCCCACTCTTCGACGCACACGACTCAACCCGAGAGGACCCCTACCCAGCCTACAAAGAACCGGCGTCTGTTCCCCGACCCGGCTACACCCAAACCCGACTCTGACGAGGCAATACCCGACAACAAGCAAAAGAAGGAGTAAGAACGAAGACCTACCGGTGGTGGAGGATGGCATTTATCTATTTAAGAACTTATCTATTTTTTTCACTTATTTAAGAATTTATCTATTTGAAAAATCTTTTTTATTTGCATTTATCTATTTCTAAAATGTCCAATTTTTTTTGAATGAAAAAAAATGTCCAAGTTTAGAAAACGGGGCATCTGTGCAATAAAATTTGGTATGCATGCAAATGATTCAAAACGGGGATATTTTGATTTTACAAAATTTTTTTAGGGCATGGGCCGCTATTTTTAATTTTATGGGTCGTGGTTCGGGTCGGATTAAACCCGAAGGTTTGCGGGTTGATATACGACCCGTTATAAAAATATATATTTTTATTATTTTATTAGTATTAAAATGTATTTTTAGGAAAGAAGTATATATTTTAATAATTTTATTAGTATTAAAATATATATAGATATTGAAGAATCCACCGTATTTGGGGTCGATCCATAATTTATTTTTGTATTGAATATAACACACCAGTTTGACCCAGTCAAACAGGCCATCAGGTCGCGGGTCACTTTTAAAGTTTTTTTGCGGATCGCAGGTCGACCTGACCCGACCCATTGAGCACCCCTAGATAATCTGAAGATCGTTTAGGTAACTAGACCGTACCATACGAGACTTATGAACTTCCAAACCGAAATTTATATGAAGTAACTGTTTGGGCAATATAGTAGAAAGCTATACTTCCTAATTTTACATGAGATTTTGAATATTCATCTACATTGAATTTTCTCTTTTGTAAAGGAAGGATCATCCAAAAATGAACTGCCTACCGGACCTTAGGATTTGGAAAGTTAACAATTGATGTTTTTTTACTTTGAGGGTGTAAACATTATTAGAGATGGTTATGGATTATTTTGGTACTTATGGATAATCCTATAAATGAACATGTATAATGATTTTGAAATAAAAGCATGTAATGTTACATCTAACTTTGTATATTGGCTTAATACATCAAGATGTCCCTATATTTCAACATTTCTTTGCAAACAGACTCCTGTACTTATAAATGGCACATCTACCAATTTGAATTTGCTCTATTGAACCCCCGATCAATAATCATTAGTTATAAGAAACAAACGAACAATGACTTGACTCGTAATTAATGACTAATCATTGTGTTATCCAAGTTTATGTCAAATGAGACTCCATTAACTATATAAGGCACATATTGTAACAAAATATATCAAGTATGGTGGCTCATTTTATGTATTAAGCATGTCTCGTTGTCGTAACGGTGACTAATAGAGCCTTATGTGGCTTATAATTGGATGAGTATTTACTCATCAATTGTGGGAGCCAAGTTAGCGTGTGTTGGTTTCATGTACTGAAAGATCAATGAAGGAGATCGAATAAAACAAATTCATCTAAATAGAGGGGTTAAATAGAATGTTTTAAAGTACATGGGCCTGTTTATAAAAAACGTACAAGTAGAAGGATTTGTTTATAAATTAACCCTATATGTATTTTCATACCAAGAGTGTGAATGATTAACGCAACAAGAACATTGAGAAGGCAAACAAACGCAAGCCTTGATGAACAAGGAATCGCAAACGCGAACCTAAAATGCAAGAAACTGGAAATCTACCAGAAATTCAGAGAAAACTCTGTAATTGATAGTAATAGTGAAAGATGTCTCTTCAGGTATTACATTCGACCTATATATAAAGAAGCTAAAAATCCAAAACAGGCTCTCAATGCCTACCGGAGACACGAATTCTTCCCCATCTCAGTATTCACCGGACTTGGACCTGGTTCATTCTAACAAGAAATCAAAACGCTCTAATGAAGCAATTCAAAGTAATGGTTATATTGAATAAGAATTCCCAAATCTGTCAGATGCAAACAGAAGAGTGGATGGAGGTAGAACAATGGTATCCTATAACGACTTGGTTACAAGGACAAGAGATGAAGGAGTGTTGGTTGATTATACGAATCCGTTTTGGGAAGATGGATCCTAAGAGGAGGAAATATGTGATGATGTTATGCCTGAAGGTTTTGACCCTAAGTGCCCAGTGATACTATTGTCTATAGAGGTTAAGCGTCGGATCCGAAAACCATGGAGAAACGCTGTCAAAATTCTTGACAGAAGAGTGGGGTACATATACCTAAGGGACAGTCTCACTATGAAATGGAATCCAAAAGGGGAGTTTTCTATGATAGATATTGGTAATGAGTTTTATGTGATTTGGTTTAGTAATGAAGATGACCTGAGTCATGTTCCAAATGATGAACCATGGATGATAGGTGAAAGTTACTTGACAATTCAGAGATGGAGACCTGGTTTCATCGCTTCAAAGGAAAAACTAAGATTGGTGGCGTCTTGGATTCTAATCCCGGAACTTGCCATGGAATATTTCGACCAGGAAGTTCTGTCAGCTATTGGTTCTACTCTGGGAAAGGTCTTGAAGATTGATGAGACTACTAGTGCTGTAGCGAGAGGTAAATACACACGCTTGTGTGTGGAATTGGACATCACATGTCCTCTGACTTCTAAAGTCTGGATGAATGGTCGATTTTGGAGAATCCAGTATGAAGGATTGAGAATGATATGCTTTGATTGTGGCATGATTGGGCACAATAAGGAGCAATGTCCTAGTTCTGTTGTCGAAAACCAAAATTCTTCTAAGGACGAGAAGAAGGAACAAGCTAATTCTGGGGACGGATGCAAGGTTAATTTGAATGAGGATTATAGGGAATGGATGATTGCTAAAAGGAACAACCGAAGGAGACCAACAAAAGATGGTGCTCATCAAAAGAAGGTGAGCTCGACGGAGGTCCAGCCGGAGGAGAAGAGGGACACCAGTTCCGTGCAATCGGGCCCCGCTTGATTTTAATTTTTTTTTCATCTCAAATAGATAATTACAACTATATACGAAGTATCTTTTGTTTTTCTTAATTATCTAATTCGAATTTTATCTTTAAAGATATATTATCTATCTTTAATTTTATTTTTCTTAAACAATTTCAATATATATATATTATAAATTTTGATATGTTATCTTATCAAATCATGTCACATCTAAAGAAAAAAAGATATGTTATCTTAATAGAATTTCACAATATTATTTTATTTATAATAATTTTTGCGATAAAATATATTATAATATTTACAAGAAAATATATTTAGTCTACATATATATAAAATATTGGGTCAGTCGGGTCGGTTTTGGGTTTCAACCCAATCGGGTTTTTTTTTTCTTTGCTCCCTACTATTTGGGCAAGGTTTCAACCCAAAAATTTTCGATCGGTTCGGGTCAATTTTTTGGGTCGGGTCAGGTTTTGGTAGCTTTACCCATAGCGTAAAACTTCAATAATCTTCATATAGAAACGTAGGAACCTAACATTATGTTTAACCCTATACTCGAAAATCATATATCTATACTATATATTAAAGCAGGAGAATTTCGAGCCTCTACATTAATTCTGGCCCCACTTTATTAACAATTTTATATGTTTTATTTTTCTAAATTTTATCTTTCTTCTTATCCATTAAATATCTATCTTTGAAGAAATACTATGTATCTTTAAAATTTCCTTAACTATCTAATCTTTAATTTTATCTTTGTTCTTACTATCTAACATCTATCTTTGAAATAATATTATCTATCTTTAAAATTTCCTTCTATAAAAGATACATATTAATTAACTTATCTTTTTAATTACCATTCTAATCTACTAATGTAAGAATTAATATAAAATATTCGAATTTAAAAAAGAATTTTAAAATGGAAGCCCCTTTTCCTAAATAAGTTATTAGTTTTATCTTTTATCTCTCATAATTAAACAATTATATTTTTTCATGTTATTTCAATAACCTAATTACATTCTTTATTATAAATTTATGTAAAAGATAGTTTTGAATTTTGATAAGATATCCTATCCTTTTTGATATATTAGTTATCTTTTTAATCACTTTATGTAAGAAGTAATTTAAATTTTTTGAATTTTAAATAATTTAAAAGTAGAAGCCCTTTTTTATAATTAAATTATTTTTCCTATGGTTAATATTAAATGTATTTATATTTACTATCTTTTACCTAACTTGTATATTGTAACACCCCGTCTTTACACCGGGGCATTACTCGGTAGTAGACCTCACGAGGCGCTACCAAGCTGGTTCGACAACAGAACATTCGGATCTTGCAACGCGGGCACGGCGAGAATCATTGGAAAACATCCAACTTGTATTGCAAAATAAAACTTTTACAAAACAATTCATGATCCCAACTCAACACGATTAAAGACTACGAACTTACCCAAACCCCAAGCTCCTCAACTAATAACTTACGACATGAAATCATACAAGATAATTCAAACCATATCATAAATTAAAATATCAACAACCCTTCCCAATAACCCAAACCATTCTATGACACGCATCGCCGCTTCGCACCACCAATCCGCCAAGTCCCTACACGGATTCCTGAATACCTGCAATCTGAAAAAGTAGTTCCCCGAGGGGTCAGCTACTATCCTAATCCAAGTCAGAAAACATACAGTACTAATAGAACGTTTCAAAACGAGTTTCCTAAGGTCAGCTGTTGGATCGTAAGTCAGTTAATGAGGGCGTCCTTAACTGGGTTAAGGGCGTCCTTTAGTGCAGCGGAAAGTAGACTTAACAGAATACAAGATAAGATAAGTGAACACAGGTATTTATAGAGGAACCCCACTAAGACCAACTAGTCTTGTGGGTAAACCTCTACCTCCGTTGGAGGATTTTCAATAGCCGTTCCTTATCTTATTGAGAGTGAGTCCTTACACCTTAGGCGAGTCGTTACACTTCTCTGAGCTAAGCGTCCGTCCTTAGCCTCACTAGTAACACTCCTTTCAACCTAACAAGTAACCTAACACTCTTAGCTATAAGGAAGCTATCACTCACGTCTCTCACGGTTCGTTGTGAGAGACAAACTACAACTCTAACTGATTTGTGATTTGTTTTGGATTTGATGTGGTTGGACTTTCTTTCTCTTGCTTCAAGCTCACTTGATCTTCTTGATCTTCGTTCTTGTTCTTGAATGCTTCGGGAGAGCTTGAGAGAAAGTCTTCAAAGTCCACCAAGTCCACACCGCTATGCATACCCTTGGGGGGTATTTATAGCGAAAGTGGTTCTTGTCCTCTAGCGTCATCTGAGGCTTGGCAGGATTCATGATCTTTGATAAACGGTGCGATGAGCCTCTTGAGGAAGTCACCTCTGTTGACGCTTGGGAAGCCTCCGCGTGGGTAGGGGACCATCGCTGGGAAAGCGACATCTTTGGAGTTGTCTACACGTGCCCAGACAAGGGAAGCTTCCTTCTGAGGACTACGGCCGGACGTGATGTAATCATGTTGGGGCGGCCTTGATTTGAATTTGAACTTCGTCCGTATTTTGGCGCGCGTCCCTTCTTGATGAGGACGCCGTCCTATCTGCGCAGGGACTTGGCCAATTACGTTTAGCTTTAGAAGTTCTGATGACGTGCGTTCCTACAGCTTAGGGACTGCCGTTCGCTTGTTGTCCTTTTCGTTCATATGCGTCCACTGGACCTTACCTATGCGTCCACTGGACCTTACCTGAAATCAACACTTGGACAACTTGTTAAATACATTTGAGTTTGTCATTATCAAAACAAGGAACGATCATTATTGGTTTAGATATTAATGACTGGCGTCCTTAATATCGTTCCAACATTAGCAAACAAGTCCGCAATCACATGCATAGCTCTAGTCCAGTCCTAAGTTCAGTTAGTCACACACATTCCAATTCACTAGCATAATGACAATTATAAATCCTGCTTACACAAACATTCACACATCCACACATTCACACACACACAATCCTAGGCGGGGTGTTAACGGCCTCCACCCACAGCACCCGCATCTAAGGCATCCTCCAGCCAATCCATTTTCCACACACTTCTAACCCCTGGTCAAGCCTCTACTAGAGCACTCGCCAAAACATTTTCATAAATTTTGAAGGGGCTCTCCTTGCCATACGACCATGCCTCTAGAAGTCCCCTTCTCCTCGGAAATCCGAGAACAAGGCCGTACCGGTAGATGCCAACACACAGAAAACGCGTGAAAAACTTTTCATACGGAAAACCCTTTTGAAAACCAATTGCACACAGAAGCACATATGATCACACACACACATATATATATTAATAAAAACATTTTAGTTAAAATAATATTGTAGGGACTAATTCCCCAAAACCAATCCTACCAGTACAGCATGCAATCCAACAAGAATTGAATAGAACCACCTAGCCGAGCAAGTCGCAGAACGACATACCTTGAAGCTGATTGTCTAAGGCGAGTTCCCAAGAAATTGTCAAAATAAATTACAGAGTTCCTGAATAAGAATTAATAACGAAAATTAACACTTTCACAAAAACCGAAAACCGACTCGAAAACCCGAACTTGGACCAAACCACACCCCTAACCAAACTTCTACTTAAGCCGATCACCACCTTAATATTATTTTACCCTTCTCTTACTTTCCCTTTTATCTAATTCCCATTTTGCTCCCCCTGCTCCTCATCTCCTGACTTCATTCCACTAACTCCTTAAATTTTGTAATTCCAACTACTTAATCCATGACCATAATTACATATATTTTACTTTAATGGGCTACTCATCCTAATAGATGTTTACCTCCCCTACAAGTTGAGTTCTCCACTCTCGTACGATTTGAACACACATGCATATATAGTCTCTCTTTCTTTATTATCACGTAACTATATATGATCTTCATTCATTGGCCAGACAAAAGACTAAAACACAATCAATTAATAGAAATTAGGGATAGATAACCTAAATAGATATTTGGGGTGAAAACCGATAGCTAGAAAGCACAGATTTATTGCACCGGCGACGATCGTGCAACTGAGAATTAAAGTAATCAGATTACACTACCGAAGAGGCCTAAAACTCTGCTAAGAAGGTCGACAACAGAAGGATCAAGAAGTGACCGGACGCGGGCTTACCGTGAGCGGTTTCGAGCATGGTCGAACAAGGGCAACGAGGTTGAGCGAGCAGATCACGAGCGACAAAAAGATTGCGGCTTTGAGAACAAACGAAAGGAGTTCGGCGGATGGGGATGCACAAATATTATACAGGGGAGCACGGGAAGCCGGTTGCGCAGATATATATATATATATATATATATATATATATATATATATACCCACCGAGAAACTTAGGTTAATTTTGCTAACTGCTTGCTTTTATAGTATTTTAATAAATTGATAGATTAAAAAATATAAGTACTATTATTTTTATTACCAAGATCTTACTTAAACGATAGATTTGATCTTGCTAAGATATTTCTTAAAGGATAAGCTTCAAGCCCTCTGTAACAATATTTTACTATTATTACTTAAGGAAAATATACAATTTAAGGAAACACTTCTCTTACTAGCTAACGAGACCCGAGATGGCTTCTAGTCAATAAATGGGACTAAAATTAAGATTTTAATAATATTTCTTTTATTCAACTCTCTACAATCAAACCCGAATTAATTTACAAATCGAGAACGAAAAACGGAATGGAACTGGATATTACATATATATTATCATTTTCATAATATAACTTAGCTTATATCTTTCATAAAAAAAATTGTTGATTAATATATTTTATTTATTTCAATATATAAACTCAAAATCATGTTAGACTCATTTAAATTTCTAAATTTTGATTTTATTTTTTAATATTTTTAATTAAATAACAATTCATATTAATTCGAATTTAAAAATATTTTAATTAGAAATAAGAACTATAGTTTATTAGTATGAGATATAATTAATATGAATTGTTATTTCATTAAAAATATTAAAAAATAACATCAAAATTTAGAAATTTAAATGAGTCTAACATGATTTTGAGTTTATATATTGAAATAAATAAAATATATTAATCAACAAATTTTTTTATGAAAGATATAAGCTAAGTTATATTATGAAAATGATAATATATAAGTTAGGTAAAAGATAGTAAATATAAATATATTTAATATTAACCATAGGAAAAATAATTTAATTATAAAAAAGGGCTTCTACTCTTAAATTATTTAAAATTCAAAAAATTTAAATTACTTCTTACATAAAGTGATTAAAAAGATAACTAATATATCAAAAAGGATAGAATATCTTATCAAAATTCAAAACTATCTTTTACATAAATTTATAATAAAGAATGTAATTAGGTTATTGAAATAACATGAAAAAAATTAATTGTTTAATTATGAGAGATAAAAGATAAAACTAATAACTTATTTAGGAAAAGGGGCTTCCATTTTTAAATTCTTTTTTAAATTCGAATTTTTTTATATTAATTCTTACATTAGTAGATTAGAATGGTAATTAAAAAGTTAAGTTAATTAATATGTATCTTTTATAGAAGGAAATTTTAAAGATAGATAATATTGTTTCAAAGATAGATGTTAGATAGTAAGAACAAAGATAAAATTAAAGATTAAATAGTTAAGGAAATTTTAAAGATAAATAGTATTTCTTCAAAGATAGATATTTAATGGATAAGAAGAAAGATAAAATTAAGAAAAATAAAACATATAAAATTGTTAATAAAATGGGGCCAGAATTAATGTAGAGGCTCGAAATTCTCCGGCTTTAATATATAGTATAGATATATGATTTTCGAGTATAGGGTTAAACATAATGTTAGGTTCCTACGTTTCTATATGAAGATTATTGAAGTTTTACGCTATGGGTAGAGCTATCAAAACCTGACCCGACCCAAAAAATCGACCCGAACCGATCGAAAATTTTTGGGTTGAAACCTTGCCCAAATAGTAGGAAGCAAAGGAAAAAAAAACCCGATTGGGTTGAAACCCAAAACCAACCCGACTGACCCAATATTTTATATATATGTAGACTAAATATATTTTCTTGTAAATATTATAATATATTTTATCGTAAAAATTATTATAAACAAAATAATATTGTGAAATTCTATTAAAAGTAATATTTTATTATTAAATATAATTATTTAATCATAATATTATTTTAATAATCATTAAAAAATCAAATTCTTGACCTATTAGGTCAACCCGAACCCGCACAATAACCCTTCAAGACCCGACCCGGCTTGACTTGTAACCCGATTGACCCGAACCCGCATTCAACCCAAACCCGAAAAGATCAAACCCGAATCCACTTTGCCCGACCCAATTGACACCTCTAGTTATGGGTAAGATTCATCTTATCACAGTATCACTATCAATCAAAATTTTGTCACCCTCCACCAAAATCTCGTCACCCTCATATGTAAAATACTGTCATCGTTTTTATGTTAAAGCATGTATTCATTCTTCGATAAAACATAGACTTTCTCGCCGCCCATCTCGTCGGCCATAATAAACGGGATGGGCGACGAAAGTCTTTCTCTCTCGAGTTTTTTGTTTCTTAGAAATTTCGAAAATTATGGTGTATGGAGGGGGAGGGTCCAATTTTTTTTTCATTTTTTAGAGTTCATTTTATTTTTTAAATTTTTTTGCTCTTTCTATTTTCGAAATCGAAAGAATATTGCTAAAAATCTTGCTATCCAATTCTTCACAATCATTTTAGCATTTTATTTTAACTTGATAATATCTATAAAATCTTTTTATCTCTTTATATTTGCAAATCAGGAAAAATCTTATTCTTTTAGAATATAGTTTTCTTTTGAACAAATATAAATAAATAATTTACTTTATCATTTTTTCCATAATTTCTTTATTTTTCATTTATAATGAAAAGATTAGTCATTTTGAACTAACAACCCTCATTAAAGCACAAACGCATAGTGTCCCCCAAGTACAACGCTCCCCCATTTTCACCTAAACCATTTTCGACCACATTAATCAACATAACATCAAAACTAATAACACAAACAGATTTAAAATAAACAAAAAACAACATAAAAGTCAGCCACGTTCAACAAAATACACCAAATTTAAGTAACACACAATCGTTAGTCACACAAAATAAAGTCTCGGAAGCTGCGTACATAGCAAACGGTACTTGAATATTCAACAACAAAAGCATAAAGTGTCACATAAACGTCTCACACAAGCCTAAACAATAACATACTACTCAATTATTGTTCACCCTAAACTTCATTTGTGTTTCAACTTGAAGGGTCATGTTGGATAGGGATGTCTTTGCCAACTCAAGCTTCAATTCTTCGACCTCGGTTTCCAACTCCACAATCCTATTACGAAGGATCTCTTCCTTGCGTTCGGCTACACTTAGCTCTCCATTCTTCTCCCAAACGGTACGCTGAATTTCAGCGTTTTCCCTCCTCAGTTCGGCTATTATTTCAGGCAATTTTTGGAGGTGTATGTAATACTTGGTTCCAATTTATTTCGTATCGGTCCCGTTTTCTTGACCCGCAAGCTACTTTTTTTTTGAGTCTTCAGGGGTAGCGTAAACACCCTTGAAAATACAATAATAAATTTGTCCATATATAAGTATTGATAACTAAATTACCGTATAGTGTATTGTATCCAAAACCTTTGTTATGTATCCTAACTAGGAAAAATCTATCTAGGATCGTAGATAGCTAGCCAAATTAGGGTCAAATTAATTAAATTAAAATATAGGAGCTGTTTTTATTTATGGTAACCGGAATAATGCTGATTTTTCATCCCATAGAATCCCCAAAATCGTGCCTAATATGCACCATCATCTCCTAGCATTAATCCCATTTAATCCAATGGCTAATAGGATGCCTGAGGAAGCACCATAATAGGTATCTCACCAGAGCGTTCCCCATATATATATATATATATAGTTAGGTTCCAGTGAGGACTTCTCTTATGATAAGGACAACCCCTTGCGGTGAGGAGTAACCCCATCCATTGGATTTACCTCCTTACCTTATAATGGATGGTCCATATTATTTTAATTTTTTTATTTTTCAAAAAATCAAAAATAATTTTTTTTAAATAATTTTGATTTATTTTCATTTTCGCAAAAATTGATTAATATAAAATTTGAACTTACAATAATAAAAATTGAACTAACACTAAGAAAAAATTGAATTTATTGTACAAAAAATTAATTACAAACTTGAACTTCTAGTACACGTAATTGAACTTTTAACATAATAAATTGAACACTTTTGTTGTAAAAATTGAACTACCACATTTTAGGGTTATAATCATTGTTTTTATGAAGAAAGATATTTTTTTATATTTTTAAAATTTAAGTTTTTTTTAGTTTTTATTTATGTATTACAGTTGTTTTTTTTTTAGCCATATGTATTACAGTTGTTATTTTGTAGCAAAAAATATTTTTGAATTAATAAAGTATTAAATTAAAATAAACTTTTTTTTGTGAAAATTGAATTATATAAAAAATGAACTCAAAAGATATAAAAGTTGAAGTCATAAAAAAAAAATTTGAAGTAATAGTTGAAAAAAATTGAACCCATATAATATTGAATATTGAATATTGAACTCGTAGAATTTATAAATTAAATTGTTAGTGTATTAATTTGAACTCTTTAGTGTATAAAATTGAACTGTCGTACTTAAATAATCTAACAGTATTTTTCAAAAAAGAATATAATATCATTTTCGTAAAAAAAACTTTTTCATGAAATTTTTTTTTAAAAAAAATTCTAAACCGTCCATTACATAGTAAGAAGGTAAATCTAATGAATGAGATTACTCCATACCACAAGGAGTACTCCTTACCATGAGAGTAGTCTTCACTTGAACTAAAACCTATATATATATATATAGATTTATATATAGATTGAGGTTCAATAGAGAACAATTAAATATAAGAGAACAAGAGAGTAATTGTAGGCCTTTGGATGAGATTCAAGTGTATGACTTAGATTACTTATCCAAATTGACCCAATTTCAAATTTCAACTCAATCCCTTACTTATAGCAAGTGTAAATAAATTTCGGATTTATAGAAAAATCACAAAAGGAATCCTTTAATTATAGCAAGTGTTAATTAATGTTCAAATTTCAACTCAATCTCTTAGTTATAGCAAGTGTTAATTAATTGTAGGCCTTTGGATGCACCATCGGATCTCAAACCTCCATTCACACCGATCGCCCAAATACGGAATCACCCCTCGTTTATTGTATATAAGATAACATTCCATGTATATAGACATAATATAGTGTATACAATGAACATTTTATACGTGTTTACGAAATACATCTATCATATACATTAATAAAGATGTTTTTATACAAATGTAGCACACATAGTGTATATAGATCACAAGTGTAGAGCCTTCGGGCATTTAGTCAAAACGGTTAAACCTCCAAGGGTAGTACCCAAAGGTCACCGGTTCGACTCTCATGGGCAGTGCCCTCAACAAAAAAAAAAATCACAAGTGTAGGTAACAGAGAGGTCATAGAGGTCATACACATACACATAGTGTACATTAATAAAGCTTGTTTATTTTCATATGGTGAAGCTTGCATTTGAGGTATGAGCCCAGTATTCCCTCACCAGCTGTCCAAACAATGATCCTTCTTCTGTCATCAGCTTAGCTGGATCATCATACTCCACCAATTTCCCTATACATAAACCTCCATATCAAAGGTGATCCCCCTTTTTCATGTATACAAATGATAAAATTAAAAGATATGGACATAGGATGGCTACGTACCGTCGCTCATGGACAACACGCGTGTGCAGTCCATGACGGTCGGTATCCTGTGAGCTACTGTGATGACAGTAGAGCTTGCAAACTCTGTTCTTATTGTTCTCTGAATGATTGCATCCGTCGCGTTGTCTATTGAAGCCGTTGCCTCATCCAGAACTAGTATTCTCCTTGTCTTGAGCAGCGCTCGTCCCAGGCAGAACAGCTGCCTTTGTCCCATACTCCAATTCGATCCATCCTGTACAACTGCACTACACCAATACTCAGTTATTGGGTTTCCTATACAAGAAACAAACATACTTTAACTAAGGAGCTGGTGCCTTCTGGCTTATTTTACCTATGGAGTTGATGCCTTCTGGCTTCTCTTGAACTACTTCTTTGAGTTGACATTTTTCAAGAACCTTGACAACAAGAGGAGTTTATCATGCATAGTTTCATATAAGCATGTAGAGGCAAAGTTAAGCTTATTGTTGCTGTACCTCCCAAATCTCTTGATCAGAATGCTCAGATAAAGGGTCAAGATTGTATCTCACAGACCCACTAAAAAGTGTTGCTTCTTAAGGAATGACTCCAAAATGGGATCTGAGATCATGCAGCCCAATGATGGAGATATCTATGCCGTCAATCACGATCTTGCCCTCCGTGGGCTCCACTAGCCGGAACAAGGTGTTGATAAGAGTTGTCTTGCCACTGCCTGTTCTGCCTACTATTCCAATCTTGTATCCTCCTTCAAAGACACAACTGATTCCTGCAAGAACAAGTGGGGAGTTGGGCTGGTATCTTACCTGCAAATTCATACTCCTTATCAAGTCATGGTGCATGTATGAGGCTTGAAGTCAGATTTGGACTTGGTTTGATTGATTTTACCTTTAAATTACATATCTCTACTCTACCCTTATCAGGCCAACTAAGGGAAGGCCTATTTTCTTCTATGATCTCGGGAGCTTCACTCGGGATATTCATGTATTGCTCTAGTCTTTCTACAGATACCATCATGCTTGATAGTATGCACTGACTCCTAACCGAAACCGCGAGGAAGAAGTTCAATGATATACCATAAGAAAGTGCCACCCCAATATAACCTGCATATCAGAACTACCTATGATTATATACAATAACATGGTATGTATCCACAGAGAACTAGTATTTTGTCTGACTAAGAGATTTGAGCTAGGCACATGACATCCAAACAAATCTAAACTGTGAATATTTAGTTTGCAAACCTGCTGAAGATGTTGAATGTGAGGACAAGGTCATGAGTAAAGCTGCTGCAGATAATACAACTGCACAAGCTATTTCCAGCCGTTCGATGAACCACTCATCTGCTGTGAAGCTGTGGAAGAATGGGCTTGCATCTTTGTCAATAAGGTCCAGGTTTTTTGCAAAGAACTGATCTTCGCCTCCTAGAGCCCGGATTGTTGTAACTCCTGCTGATGTTTCGGAAACATGGCTGGCTAGTGTTGACTTTGTCGTCCCATTGATCCTCATCAGTTCTTTAGCAGTTGTATAGAAGTATTTCTGTTCGGTAGAAATGAAATCCTCTCAGGTATACCTTAACTGATGAGGTTAAGGTGTGTTTGGATTACATGCATTAATCAGTTACCTTAAGATGTAGTGCAAGTACCAATGGAAATGTTTAAATTCAATGAATAGACAAGACAAAGATTAGTAGTCTGATTTGTTTGTACCTGTAGTACAACTGTCAAGTAGATCATTGGGAGGATGAGGAACACAACTTCCCACGCAAATATTGTAAGTAATCCATAGCAGAAATATGTGTTGAAGGTTGATGCGATAGTTACAGTGAATCTACTGGCTAGATCAAGGTCAACGGTACTCATATCAGATGACACCTGAAAGAGAAATGGTATAAAAGACAATGATACTCATATCATGTTTCATAAACTAAGGTGTGTTTGGATTGACCAAGAGAATGCATTATCTTGGGTAATCCAAACACACTGTAAATTTCCGCTTCTGTTTCTTACCCGACTGAGGATCCTTCCCAGAGGAGTTGAATCAAAGAAGGACATTGGAGCTTTGAAAATGGAATTATTCAGTGATGAAAAGATAGACCTTGAAGTTTCAACACCAAGAATGACTACAAAAAGTGCTCTAAGAAACATGAAGATGATCAAAGGACAGCCAAGAAGAGCAAAAGTTGCAACCAGCGTCGCCTTACTCATGCTAGAGCTTTCAAGATTAGCAGCTAACCATAAATTTTGTATGAGCTGTCCAATAACGAACAGAACAAGAGCAATGGTTGTAAGAGTTACATACAAGAATCCTCTCCCATGCTTCATGTACTGAACATAAGGTTTGAGACCACTATCTCCAGTCTCCTTTTCTTCTTTCTTAACCAACTGATCTGCCAAGCTGAACTGCTCTTCAGTCGCGCTGACCTTTTGAATTTCTGATTTCGTACGTTTAGTGTAGGAGATGTCGTAGTTGTCTAAATCATTCTTGGAGTTTAAGTTGCTGTGCGCATGGACAAGGGTATTAAACTCTTCACTTGTGGCTAGAAGCTCATTGTAAGTACCTGCTCTTAGAACTTCTCCTTCTGACATTAGCTAATAATAAAAATAAGAAAACATTTCAGTTTGGCTTCAATCTTGAGCATCTGAAGAAACAACATTAATCTTTACTGAATGTAAAGCTCAAACGCCTAATACTCACCAAGATTGAATGAAATGCCGGGAGGAAGTCGACTTGATGGGTTACAAGCAAGACTGCCTTGGCTGCAAGTGCTTCCATAACATAATCCTATAAAAAATCAATTAGAAATCTCTGAAACCAAAACGAAAACGAAAAAATGATGTATTCGAATGAGTATATGAGATTACATTGAATAGGCTAGTTGCAGTATGTGCATCAACAGCACTAAAAGGATCATCCAATACATATACATCTGCATTTCGATACAAGGCGCGAGCTAGCTGTACCCTCTGCTTCTGGCCGCCACTCAGATTCACGCCTCGTTCTCCTATCATGGTGAGATCACCAAAGGGAAGCATCTCAAGATCTTTAACCAAACAACACTTTGATAGTGTGTCTTGGTACCTACTTGAATCCATAACAGATCCAAACAATATGTTTTCCTGGATTGTGCCTGTTTGGATCCAAGCTGTTTGGGAAACATAAGCTATCTTCCCATTCACTTGAACCTGAAAAAAAATCCAAGGCATCACATGATAGAGATGGTTAATGTATTTTCCAAAAACTTGTGTCTTGCATGTCATTCAAATAATGGTTCTTGCAATATAGGATCTTAACAAGGAAAACATACTTTTCCGTCGACGTATGGAACCTCTCCAAGAATGGCTGCCAAAAGGGTTGTTTTGCCAGATCCCACCTCTCCACATATGGCCACCTTCTCACCAACACTAACTTCCAAGTCTATGTTCCTCAAGTTCGCTTTCTGACAGCTTTCATCCCAGGAAATCCCTTTTGCTTTGATACAAACAGCTTTCTGTTCTGCCACTTCTTGTATCATAATATCCTTTCTTGAGCTTTGCAGCCCAGGAGCCTCAAGAAACTCTGTGATCCGGTCCAATGCGACTGTGGCATCTATAAACGCTCCCACCACGTCAGGAAGCGATCTAATAGGCTCCTGTACAAGCCTGATGGTTGCAAGAAATGTAAAGACATTGGCAGTTGTAAGTGCAATTCCTAGGAAATAACAAGCCCCAAACGCTGCCATTGGTACCAACACAGGAGCTAGCCAAAAAAGTATAACATAGTAACCTTTTTGGATCTGAACCGCCTTCAACCACACGTATTCCTCCTCCCTCATGCTCTCAACAATCTTCTTGAAATGCATGTCCCATGCATATAGCTTCAATACCTTCATTGTTGAGAGGGAGGCAGACATAAACTGGACTAGCTCGTCTTGTTTCTCCATGAACTTCCTTTGGTACTTTGCCTGGAGCTTTGCAACCGGTGAGTTCCCTAAGACGGTGACTAGAATGACTAACACAGCCGCTAAGGCCGCCAAACCAATGCAATAGTAAACAATGAGGAGGGCTAGTAAGAGTTGGAGAGGAGTTGCCCATATTTGATGGAGCCAGAATGGGAACTCCCCTAGCCTATAACAATCAACTGTGACATAGCTAACAATCTCTCCTGAATTGAACTTGGCTGATGGCGAGATTTGAAGCTGTTTTTTATAAATGGCTGCACACAAAGCAGACCTTACTTGGACTCCTACCAATCTCATTCTGAAGTACCATTGTCTTTCCGAAAAGGACTCTAAGCACTTGACTACAAAGAGTCCTGCAGCGAGCACATACCCTTCGTAGCTAAACGTTTCGTCTCCTTCCACCACCTTGATGAAGAACATGAGGAAAATGGGGCACGTTGAAGTTGCAAGGACCTTGATGACGGCAAAGAATCCCGCAACCAAAACCGGCTTCCACTGCCACAAGAGAAATGTCGAAAGGATGGGAAGAGAATGAGAATTCGAGTCAGGATTTGAAGAAGCTTGTGCCTTGGCTTCATGAGCAAGAATCTCCATGAAGTTTGTGTAACAAGTACTAGCTCTGTCTGATATTCTTAGCCTTGGAATATCGCCGTCTTCCAGAGTTTTCGACTTTCCGGTCCTCATCAGTGGATTGAGCCACCAGAATGTGAGCTTACTGAAAAGCCCAGCTCTGGCAAATGGAGTCAAGCTCTCATCATCATCATTTTCAGCTTGATCTTCGGATCGCAAAGGCTCGTAGAGGGAGCCATCTCTAGAGCTCTTGAAACCCCAAAAGCTCTTACCCATCTTGGGAAGTGGCTGACTTCCAGAGTTTAATCAAGCAAGAAAAACCTGTACAAGCTCAAAAGGTCTTCAAGTATTTGTTAGATTTGAATAAATTAGACACTTCTGTGATCACAGACACAAGAAAAAAAAAACCTCTGCTTACAGTTGGGAGATGTCTCCAACATTCAAGTGATTTTCACCAGCCTACCACGTACACCAAGTGAATGTACAGTTAGTTTTATACATTGATTGCATGTTGTTGAGCAAATTTATTGGCCACGTACGGAATTTAATTTGCATGTGATTTTCATGGGAGCTGATACGCATAGTAATTAATTGCCAACTCAATCTTTGGTCATCAGTGATGATTGTATAATATTCAAAAGATAAAAGGAACATGTTTCATCACTTTCCAAAAATATTAGTCCAATATTTACTAGCCTAATTTTACGTTTTTTCTCCTTCCAATAATGGATTAACGTAATTCTTTATGAAACAAGAATATAAAATATAGTTTTAATACAATTAATGCCATGTCGTTGGCAGATCGATCAATGGGTAGTCGAGCATAGACCCTATTTTCATTTGTTACCGTCAGTGAATGAAACTGATGGATTTGCACGTTTTTTTTTTCTCATTCTATAAATTAATTAAGAAAGGTGCATCTATGGTTGAAACAGAAGAACGCAACTGTTTCATGCCACCATTAAAAAAAACGATTTTTGTGTTTGATAAGAACGTATTCCAGATGAGCTTTGGAGAAAAGTCAGGAAACCAGCTACCATACAAAGTTGAATAGGAGAAGCCTGATCAAATAGAACTCGGGACCCGATTTGTATCCAACTATGGAAATATGAATGGAATGGAAATAAAAATAATCTAATTATACGTCAGAATACATTAATATTATTAGAAAATATATTTTAATTTAAAACTTTGAAATTTGTGTTTCTAAAAAGTAGATAAAGGAAATGATTGAGGTGGTTTATAACCCCACTCTTAGATTAGGGAAACAAGTCGAGTGTCGCAACTCGCAAGGGGGCTTGCGATAGTTTTTGTGTATCATGATGTTAATGTGGATTACGTTCATTTCCATTCCGTTTACGTTTTCGCAGTTGGATACCAAACAGACCCTTAATTGAGTTGCGTGTTACGATTTGATTAGAATATTAATCAATTATTTAAACACGCTATCATTAATGATATTCTACATTTTTTTCCCGTTTGGTATTATATCTAATCTAATTGACTTCAGAGTATTGGTCGAGTTTTTAGTCATCCTCAACGGTTGATTTGGTTATAGATCATTTCATCGATAAATTAATAAATAATATAAAATAATAATTTTTTCTGGTCCGACTTAGGCCAGTGAAAAATTTGATAAGTTTCAATAGGATAATAATTTTAAAAAAAACCACTATAGAATAAGTACCCAATACAATTATATAAATAAACAAGATAACCAAGAAAAATATAATTATTGTTTTTTTTTTCTATAAAATTGAACTCTTGAACCTCATTTCTAACTTTTCTTATTAAATCTAACATTTATGTGGTTCTTGAACTAAAACAAAGAAACTTGATGATTTCAAGTCGAGTCGTGATAAATAATTTCTTACGTAATTGGTGTCAACAATACTATATTAATTGTTTTCACCTTCATAATCTAACATAACATTACTTTCGAAGATTGTAATATAATATCTTCTATGCTTTGGACCTCTAAACACATTACGATCATTTCCATCGAAGTAATCTAATAGGCCATTAACATTCATTTATTGTGATATACCAGATCAAAAATCATGACCTCAAGTTTTGTAATGTAGTTTTCATAAGTGTCAAATCAACTATTTTCTATCATTTACATAAAAATCTTCAAATTAATAAATATTATTTTAAAATTTTTTTGGTGGAATTAATTAATCAATTAATAAATCTCTATAAAATAAAAAAATATCATGATCCTGGCATTATTAATTTATAGAGGTTAACTGTACACGTTCCATCTTGAATGATTTCAACTTTGGAGGAATTAAACAATAAAGAATAGAAGTTTCACCGGTTGAAAAGGAATTGATTAAATACATATGTTAACAACCTCCTGTGTCCTGACGACGTTGTATTTGAGTTGTTGGAGATAGTTCGTACGTAGTGTACATTTGGTGCACAGGAACAAGGATACAAAAATAAAACGATATAATGTGTTCCTCCTAATCTAGATAAAATTATGTAATTTGATGACTGGTGATAAAGGAACTAGTATTCGTAACAAGCATTTGTATTAGGCAATGGTCATAGCCAAGTTAAGGGAATCCCCGATTATGGTTTTGACAAACTTAAATTGATATAAATATATCCAAGCTAGTTTTTACTCCCTCTGTCCCATATTGTTCGTCTAAAAGGACGGTTTTTACGGTTTTTTATAAAAGATATAAAGTGGTATTGGAAAATGAAAAAATAGGATAAAATGGGTAAAAAATATGATCGATAGGGATACTTTTGTAATCTTGTAGGAGAAAAAAGTTGAAAAGAGATAAAATGGTGTAAAAGTTGGATAAAAAGGATAAATTTAGAGATTGGATAGGCGTAAGATTAAAACAAGCTATTGCTATAAAAGGAAAGTGAACAAACATTTTGGGACGACAGAAGAAGAAAGTGGACAAACATTATGGGAATTTATGGGACGGAGAGAGTATCATGGAAGATCCCTAACAATGACATGATCAAGTACAAGAAGAATTACAGCCGCTTTTCAGCTACCATTCCAGTTAGGGATGGATTGGAATTATTGCATACAGTATTTGCCAATGATCCTGACATGATTTGACAACTGTAGCTATTCCATGAATTCAATACGATTTGACTATTGCTTCTCATGCAGATACATGTTTACGGTTGAAACAAAAGAGCGCATCTGCTTGAGATGAATTACGTCCTTATGGTCAGTGTTATAAAAATCTCTTATGAGCCCTGTTTAGGCGCTAGTCGGTCCTTATCCGGCTAGCTAGTCTTTTAACCTATCTATGTGGTACCTAGGTGTTCGTCTAAAGTGTCTAGACAACCGTATTGGCCGGTTAAGCGCTAGGTGGTCCCTATTCGTCTAGAAACCGCCTAGCATTTTTTAAAACACTATTTGATCATATATGAGGTTCATGGAGAAAACCCAGCTACCACTCAAGTTGGGTGGTAGATCCAAGTTGGGTGGTAGATCTAGTTAGGTTATCCATCAATTGAACACAGTAACATTACTCGATGATCATGACATGATTTGACGACTGCAGCTATTCGATAAATTTAATACGATATGACCACTGCTTCTCATGCAGCTAGATACATTTTTATGGTTGAAACAAAAGAGCGTAGCTGTTCGAAATGCATCAAACTTACGATCAGTGTTCTGAAAATCCCTTCCGAGGCCCGTCTAGGCTTTAGTCGATCCTTGTCCGTCTAGCGTTTTAACTCGTCTTGCGGTACCTAGATGTCCGTCTAAGCCGCTTACACAGCCGTATTGGCCGTTTAGGCGCTAGGCAATCCATATCCGTCTAGAAACTGCTTAGCGTTTTTTAGAACACTACTTACAACAGCTTCTACAAAAAAACCCAGCTACCACTCAAGTTGTGCAGGAGATTTAATTAGCTATCCATCAATTAAACACGGTGACATTACTTGATGATCTTTAGTTTTGGATACATGTTTGTTTTTGTTTGGTATTGTTTAGTATTATTTCGGATCTGATTGCCTTCGAATCTTGGTCGGATTAGTTATCAGCAGAACCTACGACTTCAACTTTGAAGTAATGACCAAAAACAAAATTTTAAACATTTGAAAAGCAGTTGATCAATTGAATACACATGCATATTGTTGGTGATTTTAGTGTTATCACCTACTGTTACGTAGGGGTAACAGTGCCATTTGGTGTGGTCGGGATTCATACGACACTATGAAGGACTCACTTCGCCATATCACGGGTTTGGGGGTGCGGAGTGCACACTCGTGTAAGCTAAGTTGAGATCTAGAGGGAGATATTAAGGAATTATGATGTTACCTATAGGGTAACAGTGAAACGGTGTCTCTAAGACAAGAGTTAGACATGATGTTCAAGTTGATCTATAAGTGTTGTTACCTAGTATGGAACAACGACTTTGATGTCTAAGATGATTGACAAGTGTTGTTACCTGGGAGGTAACAATGACTTTATTGTCTTAGAAGGAACAAAGATGTGTCTGACAGATTGTTCTATTTGATGGAACAGTGACTGTTTCCTATGTGAGTCAGATGGTGTAACCGTCATGTAACTGACGTGAAACCACTTTGTAACTTCCTTAATATGTTGTTAATTAATGGTGACGTGGATAATATTGTGTCTTCCACGTGTGGCTGTTGGTAACCACCGATAACCACAAGTAATTGCCAGTAACGGCTAATAACTGCCATTAACCGTTCTCTGTAACTGCTCCCTTGCCTCTATATAAAGGCTGTAGGGACGATAGTGTTGGGGTGAGAACGTTTGGTTCTGGTTGGTTCTTTTGGTCATTGGGAGAACGATTTCTCCATGATTGAACTTCAATGAAGAGTCTAAGTCCATTTTACATGAACTCTAAGGTTCGATCCATTACAAGAGCCTTGTATGGATTGGAGGGTTTGTCTTATCTCACTTCAAATTTCGTGGATTCCCTAAGGCTCGAAAGGGGCGAAATATTGATTTCGAAAAGTGACTACACGATTCAAACCTATATCGGTCCAGGTACATATGATTGATCTACTGAAGAAAGTTCGTCTTCAACAACTTCCACGAAGAGGCGTTCTACAACAGCAACAAAGCACTGTTCCCTGGTTCGACAGAGTTGCTGTTACAGGGGGAACAACGCCAGGCACCAGCAAATTGAAGATCTTCGGTGAGAACAGCTGTTGTAGAGAGCCCAACACCTACAAACGAAATCAAGAATCCAACACATATTAGTATATTACTGACCAACTCCGAGGTGCTGTCGCTTTAATTTCAATTAAACAAATAGCGGAGATTTATTGGAGATAGCCAATTCATGGCTCGTCTAAGAGCTAAATATTTATACATTGTGCATTTGTTACGCAAGAACAATGATAAAAGTTAAATCTATATCTATAGAAAAAAGCGATTCCTCATCATCGTTTAATGTTGCTATTAAAAATAGTTTTTTCTTTTACTTTATTGTTTGTGCGTCGCCTCCAACCCTTACGCTTCGCACGGCCGTTTTCGCCTTCAACCCTCACCATCATTTCGCTTCAGCCTGTGGCGATTGATTGATGCCGTTTTTTGGCGTCGTCTGCCTGTTCGTATCGCCTTCTCCTGCAGGCCGGATTTGGCTTCTCGCCTTCGATTTCTGCAGGTATATATAGTGGGTTCCGACTCGTCGAGCGCAGGAATCGTCTCTCGCCTCCGCGACCGTTTCCGACCCGCTCGATGTTCTCGTGGTCGGAGGCGGCGACACTAGACGCCGTGACCAGAGGGCTTCGTGTCGGGCTTGTTGAGAGAGATGACTTCTCTTCAGGGACGTCTTCCCGGTCTATTAAGCTTGTTCGCGGAGGTTTGTGCTTGGAAAATAATTATTTAGATGTGAACTGATAATGTAGTATATTTGTAGATCACAACACCATACGCAGTGAAGATGGAAGGTGCTGACGACGGTTTAAGCCCTGATGTCATTACTCTTGCAGTATCTTTCTGGCGAATTCAGCTCGGTAAATAATTGTATAATATGCTACTTTGAGTAATTTTCATTAGCTTATATAGCAGCCCCGAGGCCGCGCTCACAAGCGTATCCAATACAATCGCTGATTCGTCACCGCCGTTGTTGGATTCGGGAAGAAGAGGGGCCCCAACTCCTCCGACAAGTAAGGTTCCATCTCCTGCGACCATGAATTTCATAGACTTAGCGTAATCGCTTCCCATTTGTAACTTTTGGTACCGTTTTGTATCTCAGACTATTACTTTGTGTGGATGCACGGGCCTTCTGGTCCAGGAACAGATTCTGAAATTATAGTCATTCCTGAAGAGGATGAATCAGTTTGGATTTCTGATGAGAAGGATCCTGAAAACTGGCATTTTCAGGTAACTATTCCTATTGTCCTTGGGAAATTCCTTGTTCTTTCACTTTTGAGATGGTTATATCCTTATATCCTGTTGCATTTGTATCATATTTGGGGTTTGTGCAGATTTTCAGGTCTATAGACTCTGCATCACCAAAGGGATTTTCTAAGGTGGTAGGCGATTTACATGCCAAGGTGTATGAATAAATTAAAGTCTTTTATTTGATCTATTAGTTAGTGGCTGAGATGGATGATTATGTATCTTCTTTGACCCTATATAACTACTGTGTCCATTAGTTTTTGAAGATTTCTCAATATGATTTTGAACTTCAATGCTCCTGATTCTTGTTTGAAGAACTGCACATGTTTC